>CM041780.1:153097889-153433115 GCA_023374045.1 Limonium bicolor
CCAAAACTACATCCAACATCCAACTTAAACAAACTACTAACCGTCGTGATAACGAGACTCCTATACATCATACTAAGTCCATAAACCATAAACATCGACAAGTGAGCGTCTACCCAAACCTGAATATACACAACCTTACCATAATACAATTCACCATCTTCAATGCTATACAACATCTCCATGTGTGGTAACAAAAGTAAAACTCCAATTACCCTGTTCCTGCTCTTCAGCTTCGACAATGATCAACAACCTGTAATGGTGTAGTATCAGCGATAGACGCTGAGTATGCCGGGCCTGGACCCTAATGGTCACTTGTCATTTTAACCATCTTATTATTAGATTGGTTTCATGCTTTACCATTTTACAGTTATAAACAATACTGTAATAAACATGTATAATATACATAATCACCCATCCATAAATTCATAAATATTTAACCATCCATCCAAAAAATCATTTAATAACACAAACCACAAATGTATATCGACGTATCGAACAATAACTATACAATGTACAATGTACAATCGCCGTAGCGTTCACCTTCCATTGTCAATTTGTTTTAGTTTGGCCTTCAAGGCCCCATCCATATGTACAATGTACATTCGCCGTAGCGTACAGTTTTCATATTTAATTTACCTTAGCCTTGTAGGCTCCATCCAACCATGTTTAATTATTATTATCAGTTGGGCGTCATGTTAGGATAACCCGATAACCTCACCATGGACAGTAGTCCTCCCGTACACACAAAGGTGCTCATTTCGCCAGAGGTCCGGAGGCCCCTGACTCACTTATGTCTCGTAAGACGTCCATATAAAGGCCGTAGCCACCTGATCCACGATCCAGTTTGGGCTCGTTGGATATAACCTGGAGCGGAATCCAATTAGGAAACCCCTCAGTGATCACAAATGCGCAACCAAGTAGTTCGTAAACTACCGGGATTCCTCACCTCAACTCATACCATCTCTCTCTCATAATGTTTAAGATCTGCTCTTAGTCTTATGGAGAATAATTATTAGTTAGCTGCCCAATGGGTCTCACGCATACCTAGAAGTAATCTAGGTTATATTCATGTTCGAGATCCATGCTCTAGAGACCGACAATGTCGTGACTCGTCCCTAAGTGTTTTACTTAGGTTACCATATACTTAATATTAATATCATGGTATTATATCAAGTAACCGTCATGTCATCACAACGCATATGTATGTTTATATAAGTCGATCTATAGTCGACGTAGTGTTAGTCCCGTGGAACGCTCGTGCATAAATAAATAATGCAGTAACACTTAAAACACATACATGTATCCACACACATAACACACAAGTTATATCAACCAAATCCGAGCCCAAGGAGCATCCTTAGGACAACTCGGATCAAACCCCTTTACATACCGTTCACCCTGATCGTATTACGGTGGAGTATGAATCAGCAAGATCCTACGCTCCGTGTAGTCCACTGGCTCGTCAAGCGTCTTGTCAGAAGTATAATCTAAACGGTATTAAAACTATAAGTCAGTCTCCATGACTAACTACATCCGGTATTTCCGAATAATAAGTAACCCCGACAGTTCACCCCTGTTTTTCTACAGTCGTTGTTACGGGTTTCTCTAAAACAGTCGGCTTTGTTACTTAAAACTCATACGTCATAGCATTTCATCTGTTAAGTTTAATTCGTTGTATTTCTTTTTAATCTTATCCACCACCTAGTTTAGGTACGTAACCCATAGTTGCATGTATGCATGCATGATTGTATTATATTTTTTTTTGTATTGTATCATTCTCCCACCATCCATTATAATACAATGTATTATATGATCCATTTATCTTTAGCAAATAATATTTGCACCCAAAATTCATATCTTATAGTTCGTAACTATATTTTTTTAAAAAATAACCACCACCATTAAATCATATAGTTTCCAACCAAAATATATATCCACCTTATATACATTATTCTTGTGTATGTATATATTTACCACGTAGGTAATTCCCATGAGTTTAATAAACTCTTATATTTTATGTTACTTTTTATCATCTTTTATTAGATGATTATTCCCATTAGTTGTATATTATACAACTTATATTAAGATTATTATCCTAATATTATGTAACATTTTATGTTGTATATTTACAACTCCCAAGGTTTACTCAATAAATACCTTAGTTTATAAATCTCATTTATTTATAGTTCGTCACGTTATTTTATGTGAATACCCTTAATTATCTTAATCTCATTAAACCACCTTAATACCATATAATTGTTATAACATTTATAATATTATGGACCTTAGTCTAAAATTCATTTTCCAACTCTTATTAATTCGGTACAGCCCTTGACTTTATTTAAATTCTATTTTGACCACATAACATTATGTAATGTTATTCCATATGCTAATATCATTTGATATGATATTCTTATTTCGTTTAATTAATAACCTATAGTTTTTATACAAAACTATTATATATTGCCACATAGGCACATATATTAAACCTTATTCTTTTTCATAAACCATAGTCTCCTTTATTTACAAAATCATCCCATAACTTATACCATGTTATATATTCCTTTTAATATAACATTCTAACCTTAATATAAATATAACCTATGGTCAATATTTATAAAATACCGAACAGACCCAAAACTGTTCAATAATTGCCATTTGGCCCTATTTATAACATATAGTTTAATAATTCATTAAAACTATATATTATACATATATCTTAATAAATGCTCTTATATAATTCTAAAAATCTCCAAATTTCTCCAAAGGGTTATAAATATCCTTATTAACCCATATACTTTCGGTATTCACATTTCCACCACCTATATTTCTCCAAAGTGTCATAATGACATAATAACTATATATTATACATATATAGTTTATTTTAATTCCAAAATCAACCCAATAAATTCCTAAAAATTCCTAATAGCCCATGGGTGTTTAAAATACCATTTTACACCCTTAATTTTCGGTAATAACATATTCACCATATATGTTATAAAAATATTACCATAAGATACATATCCTTATTATGAAACCTTAAATAAGTTATTTAACTTATCTAATTTGCTCAAAACCTACCATATGGTCAAGGTTGACCTCCTTAATATTTCCTTGACCATTAATTCCTAATAATTACAGTTTCAACCCCTAAGTTTCCAAAATTCACCATTTAACCCCAAAACTTTATAAAACCTTATAAACTTTATTTTAAATCCTTTTAACCTCTAATTTTCGGCCTTATTCTTATAAAGCCCCTAAATTTAATTTAATTACACCTAATACCCCATTTCTTTTCGGTTTTGTTACACTTGACTATATATTTTTATAGATTATGTTTTAACCCCTTAAATTCCTTCCTTGACCTTATAGGTCATTCAAACACCAAACTTATTAACCAAAAATGCTATTAAACATTTTAACACTTAGTTAGTTCCTATGGCACCCATATAACGTATAACCCATGGTTTCCATCAAATATGTAAAGAATGATATAAAACTTTATACTGAATATATGTAACATACTTACTTGATTTTTTTCAAGCAAATGAATCTGCCACACCCTTCCAAAAGCCCACGGCTGGTTAATACAATTTCTTAGGTTAGTTTTGAACATAACCCAATATATAAGCTTAGTTAGAAATAGCATCTAGGTGGTATAATCTCTTACTTTGCTATCTTTTATATTAAGCTTAGCTCCAACAAATTTTTTGAAGACGTTCCAGCAACTATGCGCCACCATATATGCCAAGTAAACATTAGTATTAGTCTAACGATATTAGTAGTTGATCTACGTATAACTTTAGTTAGACTTAGGCATGAATTTACCTTGTTATAGTGGCTTAAAGGAGGCTGTTTACGCCTGGAATTTGAAGGCAAATGAGGTGTTAAAACACTACACAAAGCAAGGTATACAACCGGTAATATTAAGTAGAAACAAAAACCATCACTTACCATGCTATTATTATTACCATAAGTACATGTGTGGCATGGTCTTGACAGGTCTTCTATGTGTGTTTATCAGCACCGAATGGCCGTGAAAACAAAAGAAAGAAGAGGCTGGAGAAGTGAAGAAGAGAAACCGGAAACAAGGTAGCAGAATGGTGTATGTTTAACGCCTGTTTAAACACCTTCAAAGTCCTTATATGTCCTCCTCTCCTTCTCTGATTTTTCCAGCAAGAAGACCCTACATCTTTGCAAGACAGCTCAAGCTAGTTCAAGAGCTACCTTCCATGGAGGTTGCTTACGGTGAAAGAGGGGAAGGAAGCTACTGGTCTTCTTCACTACGGCTGGGGAAGACAATGCAGAAATGGAAAAAAAAATTCAGTAGCTTTATGAAGGGATAGGATGAGTCATGTACGTGAGGCCTCTCGGTGGTTTCCAAAAGATGAAGGCAGCTTCATCAAGCTGGGCGGCTCTCCATTATAAAGGTGAGGTATTGTTTAAACTTATCGTTAACTTCAGCAATTTAAGTAGTGTACATGCCACCGATTAGCCTTAATGGGTCATGCACCTTGATCGGTATTTAATTGTTCCCAGAAGATAAGAACGACCAAGGATGGTCTGGAGCACTCACGCTTTCGGCTGGAGTTTCTTAAAGCATATGACTAGCTTAAAGTACTAAGTAATATATGTTATAGTGTGGAATGAGTCATAAGATGGGTAGGCATTTAATTAGAATATTATTTCAGCATGGGGAAGCCCTCTTAATCGACCGTAATGCTGCCAAGGTGGGAAATAATGCTTGATTAATTAATATTGTGTAGTGTACTTTATCCACCCTTTTACAAGTCACTTATGGAATCTTATTTTTTTTTATATATGTTTGGCCGGCTACATGTCAAGGAAGGACCCTTATTTGAGCGGCATTAAATAGCCAAGATCAAAGAAGAAGTATTGACCATGCATTATATTAGGTAATTAAATGTTATAAAAGCATTATTCACACCAAAAACACTCATGTTGATTTTACCTTAAAACTTTGATTTAGACCTTATAATGTGGTACATTATGTCACACTAGTATATTTAAGGGTATTCAAGACCCTAAAATCAAACAAAACTCATTTTGAAGACAATCCCACAAAAATGTGCTTTAAGGAAGCTTAGTGCACATTTTGTGTTAAAACTTGTTTTTGAGCTTGGTTTTCTTTGGTAATTGTTTTATTACGTCCTTTACATGGTTACCAAGCTTAGGAATTTGATTTGGAATCAAACGGAGGTCATAAGACCTTTGAAACATCTTAGAGCACATTTTTGCCCTAAGTGACTTTTAAGCATGTTAATGATTTTTATTTGTGTTGGAGTGTTAGCCAACGATTATAATATGTTTAGTAATGTGTTAATATGCTTAGGACAAATTTTTAGGTCCTAAGTAGTTCATTTGGGTATTTATTTACCCTAAACAGTCAAAGGGTGCAACATCTCGTTTTGTGTTGACCACTGTTGTTATCAGTTGACTTTTAAGGCATGTTTAGGCCTTAATTAATGTGATTAGATATTTAATTCATGTTTAATAAGTTTGGTATTTCAATCTACCCCCCTTAAAAAGACTTCATCCCGAAGTCTCTTAATCAAGTAGGTAAGTATATGTATAAGTATAACTACCCATTGTTCCCATAATGTATATCTATGTGATATATCATTTACATACATCGTGTTGCGCTTATACAGCACATAGCCACCACTTTGTGGCGTTAGTTCAATCATATATAGATATAGGTGATCCATCAGCACCATTATTTCCTATCAGTTCTACAAATCCTGACAACCTTCCTGAGGTGTCCATAACATACCATCGTTCCACATTCCATATCTAATGATTCATTTCGTATCTAGGCGATACCATATGTAATCATTCTATAAAGCAATATGAATACATATCACAATTAGCATAAGAAAAGTGTTACACACATGGTGTAAACACAACATTCATACAGGTATCTCGTAAGATACATACATACAAGTGTACATCACACACAAACAAACCAAACAACGCACGCCCCGCGTACCAACCATAACCAACAAAACCAATTCACTGTATGCCATGCATACTAAACAAACAAACCTCGTATGCCCTGCACACCACCAATTCTTTGTATGCAATGCATACTAAACAACCAAAACTTAGTGCACACATGTGCACAGCCAAGAGACTCTACCCCCCTTAAAAAGGGTTACGCCCCCGTACCCCACAAGTATACAACAGCCGCTCAACAAGGAGCACTGGATACTTGGCTCTCAAAGAGTTCACCAACTCGTGGATTATCCTCATATCAGAGAGACGGGTATGACTCTAGCCCTTATGGGCTCCACAATACATAAAGGTGAGGCACTAATCTATTTGTGTTCTCTCCCAAGTTCGTTCTTATGGGCCCACTCGCTTCGTATGAGGTGCAGACCCACGAACATAGGCTCAGTTTGCCTCTTCCATTGCTGTGTATCCTCTCATTTGGATCACTAGCATACATACATGTGTCTTCTCTCACTGATATTCAGCTTGAGGTGTAATATGACATTAGCTACTATTAGTACTTAGTGCTCTTTGCACTTGTCTTTGTAATACTAAGACGTACCAGCCTACATGTCCACGGAGATAATGATTGTCATCCGTGACTCCTAGTGGTTTTGTTCCGGAGTAACACACTGTTGTAGTTCTTTTTTTTTTACACACTCGTGTTGATATCCATTGCATCTTCCCGTATCCTCACTAGATTAATAACTGCACAAGTGCAATACCAAGACACTCAGTCATACAGAGTGTAGAGGCGTAAACTCTCAGCAGCTAATATCCAATGAGTCAAACAGATAAGATGAGCGAATTATCCTATGAGTGGTACATTCCAAATCCACTGTTCCTTGCTTAAGGTATCTGCTATCATATTGCTTTGTCTTTTATCCTCGCGTAGTCACGCGTTTATGTCCATATCATCTGGTAGATTTCCTCTGGATTTACAAGAATTTGCTTGATCCTTATGAGGGTTCTACATATTTTCATCCATAATGGGTTTTCCTAATTTATTTTTTTTTCCTTTTGGTTTCCTGTCCTTAGTGTTCACGTCCTTGAAAGGTTTCCTTGTCTTCTCTGTATACTGTCTTCTGCTCTGTGTGTTGAAAGTTCTTGATTTCTCTAGCCTGTTGGTTTAACTACGGCTCTTCTCGTCCATCTTCGAGGTAATCTGTCTTACTGTCCGTAGAATGGAGTTGACTACTTCTCGTGTTCCTAACACTACTTGTCTACTTGCATGGGGTACCGTACTGATACATTACTACTTACCCGACTAACTCATAAATAAGTCTGTCAGGCCCACATGCTCCTAACGGAGTGCGGTCGTCCCATGTCTCGTTTAGTAAACTGGTAATGTCTGTCACACGGGTATTGTGAAGTATTCTGTTGTCAATCTCCCTCTGATGGATATCCTTTTTTCTTTGTTCATCTTCTTCTTTTTGCTTTTTTTTTTCTTTTTGTCTAATAGTTCATGTTATCAGTTATCTCGTAATAAGTGCTATTGCCCTGGTGGCATCAGTGGTAGTTTGTATCATAGATCGGCGTTATTCAGCTCGGTGTAAATAAAATTCGTGCTATAATAGCAAACTCGTTTCTCCTTTTTCGATCTCCTTGAGTACAACACATATTCCTTTGCTCCCTGTTTTTCCTGATCATAACTCATCCATAGTTCATATTCGTTCCCTTATCCGTTTAATTGGATGCATTGCAGATTGCATAATAGCTTGAGCAACTTGGCTCTTCACTTCCCAACCATCCTCATTGACGGTGGTGCATCTACAAAGGGTATGCTTGTCCATAAGGACTAAACATGTATCACTAGTAGTGATTTGCATTAAATGCGGGTATGCACTGATGGTATTTGGCTAATAAGCCCTGTCTGAAAATTCTCGAACAATCAAACTGGTGTGGTTTACAATCACAGTGGATGTATAGTTTCTCCAGTTGCAGTGGTTGGACTAACGGTCCTTCCAAAGTTACATAGGTTTCTAATCTCAGGGTTTGTATGAAAATGTTTGAAAAACATTTTTTTTTGGTATACATATAATTACAGACTAAAAGTAGTAGTTGATGCAGTTGCATTTGCAGTTGTTGTTACTGTTGCTGTTGCTGCACTTGCTGTAGCAAGTGCGCAAGGCAGATGGAAATTTCAGTGGTTTACTTGTCATAGCGCTTGCAATAGCAAGTGCGCCATGCAGGTGGAAATTCTGGTTTAGTAATCATTGGTCTCATTGACTCTGCGTCGTCGAGTATGGCTACATGATAATGTAAGCTTTAACATCCTGTTCATATATATAATCCCTCAAGGTTTCAAGGTTACTCGTATCGAGTTCACAAAAACTAGTTCCCAAAAGTCATACACAAACGGGCAAGTGGTCAATGACACACTCCCTCATACTTATAACAAAGCTCCTTCTAACATCCAAGTAAGTACACAACATAGTAAGTAAAAGTCTTCCACCAGTGGTCTCTTGGAGTTCAGGGTACTCATGCCCTATCTACTCCCTTGCCTTTATAGGCTCCAGCATCAGTAGATGTCTGGCCATCCTGACCGCCTCGTGGTACTCCAGATCCTCCAGCTGAGGTCTTCTGAGTATTCTTGGGTGGCCTGTAGTTACGGCTCTCAGGGTTCATCCAACACTCGAATTCCCTATGGCCCTCTTTGTGGCAGCACCGACACTCGACTTTGCGGCCTTCGCAGTGGACCCCAGGATGGTCCTTCCCACAACGCTTACAGTAAAAATGGCGTTGGGGCTGTCCGGTGCCTGATGGTAGTATTTAAGTGTAAGTTAATAACGGTTGATATAAAGGTTAAGGTCACAATTGAATTTAAGAGGTAGGTGTTCTCACCCTTAGGAGGTGCAGATCTCAGAGGCTTAGCGTCAATAGCTGGGCCGGTCAACCGAAGGACGGGCTCTTTTCCCTTTGTTCCCTGGTGACCCTGCTGCCCTTTCTTTTGAAAGAATTTCCTGTTAAAGGTTTCGGGTCAGCATTCATAAGGTATTTAATATGATAAGTAGTTTAGAATGGGATAAGTCCTTACTTTCCCTTCTTTTGGCCATCGCCTGGAGATGCTCCTCCACCCTCAGACTCTCCCTCAGGGTTCTTCCTCTTCTTGGCCCCGAGAGTCTCTTCCCGAGTCTGGAGCATTAACTCCGTCCTCGAGGCAACATCGTAACACTCCTGGAATCTCATTGGTAAGTTCTCACAAGGTCAATTGGTAATGTAGTAAGTAAATATTTTATGGCTTTCATGTTAATACCTGGATGGTAGTGTAGAGGGTAGCACCCATCGCCATCTGGATGCGAAACAATAGTCCTCCCCGGAACTTCTCGACCTTCACGGTCTCTGAGTAATCCACACCGGGGATGAAGTCCAGTAGACCAATGAATCGAGCGTAGTACTCATCCACGGTCAGACCTTCTTGGGTCAATGTCTCAAACTCATGGCGCTTCTTCTGTTTGAGATGCGCCGGGTAGTGCTTCCCTCTCAGCAATTCGACAAAGGCAGCCCACGAAAAGTCGGGCGTAGCCAGGTGCTGGTCCTTGACCAACCTCCACCAAGTGGTGGCTGCATCCTTCAGATGGAAAGCAGCAATGGCGACCTTCTTGTCGTCAGGTACCTGTAAAGCTTTATATGCCTTTTCATGTTCAACAATGTAACGCTCCAAAGCCATGGGGTCTGGTTCCCCAGAATATGTGGGTGGTCGGGTCTCGCCAACTGACTTCAGCCAGTTCGCTTCCCTGGGCTGTGGCGGGTGGGCTGGTGCTCCTCCTATCTGAGTACCCAGCTGTGCAAGAACGGCTGCAACCGTCTCAGCAACTCCTGGTATGCCGGGGTCACCGCCTCCACCTCTTCCAGTACCACGCCCTCTTGTTCCACCAGACATCTGTAGTACAGCATGTCACATAAATACTAGGTAAATTACCGTACACAACCGAAATATTGAATTGCCTTAAGGCTACTATGTCACGCAATTTACGTTACTAGACACAATATCTTTCTAAGACGAATCGTCTCGTACCTCCCAAATATTTCCCAACATTTTCCCAAATCCTAAGCTCACTGTCTTAACCTATTATCTCGTCATTAGAGCGGTACTCCGCTCTGATACCACTTTTGTAACACCCCTCTCCATAAACACGATATAATCTCTCACGTAGCAATAAATAAAACGTCTCACAGCGGAAAATAAATAACAATTACAAAACTCACTCGGGTGTCACCGGCCATTACTCGCCCATGCAAGCAACGAAGCCAAAACTACATCCAACATCCAACTTAAACAAACTACTAACCGTCGTGATAACGAGACTCCTATACATCATACTAAGTCCATAAACCATAAACATCGACAAGTGAGCGTCTACCCAAACCTGAATATACACAACCTTACCATAATACAATTCACCATCTTCAATGCTATACAACATCTCCATGTGTGGTAACAAAAGTAAAACTCCAATTACCCTGTTCCTGCTCTTCAGCTTCGACAATGATCAACAACCTGTAATGGTGTAGTATCAGCGATAGACGCTGAGTATGCCGGGCCTGGACCCTAATGGTCACTTGTCATTTTAACCATCTTATTATTAG
Source organism: Limonium bicolor (assembly GCA_023374045.1). NCBI lineage: Eukaryota > Viridiplantae > Streptophyta > Magnoliopsida > Caryophyllales > Plumbaginaceae > Limonium > Limonium bicolor. Next base: position 153,108,492 of record CM041780.1, read on the forward strand.
ATTGGTTTCATGCTTTACCATTTTACAGTTATAAACAATACTGTAATAAACATGTATAATATACATAATCACCATCCATAAATTCATAAATATTTAACCATCCATCCAAAAAATCATTTAATAACACAAACCACAAATGTATATCGACGTATCGAACAATAACTATACAATGTACAATGTACAATCGCCGTAGCGTTCACCTTCCATTGTCAATTTGTTTTAGTTTGGCCTTCAAGGCCCCATCCATATGTACAATGTACATTCGCCGTAGCGTACAGTTTTCATATTTAATTTACCTTAGCCTTGTAGGCTCCATCCAACCATGTTTAATTATTATTATCAGTTGGGCGTCATGTTAGGATAACCCGATAACCTCACCATGGACAGTAGTCCTCCCGTACACACAAAGGTGCTCATTTCGCCAAAGGTCCGGAGGCCCCTGACTCACTTATGTCTCGTAAGACGTCCATATAAAGGCCGTAGCCACCTGATCCACGATCCAGTTTGGGCTCGTTGGATATAACCTGGAGCGGAATCCAATTAGGAAACCCCTCAGTGATCACAAATGCGCAACCAAGTAGTTCGTAAACTACCGGGATTCCTCACCTCAACTCATACCATCTCTCTCTCATAATGTTTAAGATCTGCTCTTAGTCTTATGGAGAATAATTATTAGTTAGCTGCCCAATGGGTCTCACGCATACCTAGAAGTAATCTAGGTTATATTCATGTTCGAGATCCATGCTCTAGAGACCGACAATGTCGTGACTCGTCCCTAAGTGTTTTACTTAGGTTACCATATACTTAATATTAATATCATGGTATTATATCAAGTAACCGTCATGTCATCACAACGCATATGTATGTTTATATAAGTCGATCTATAGTCGACGTAGTGTTAGTCCCGTGGAACGCTCGTGCATAAATAATAATGCAGTAACACTTAAACACATACATGTATCCACACACATAACACACAAGTTATATCAACCAAATCCGAGCCCAAGGAGCATCCTTAGGACAACTCGGATCAAACCCCTTTACATACCGTTCACCCTGATCGTATTACGGTGGAGTATGAATCAGCAAGATCCTACGCTCCGTGTAGTCCACTGGCTCGTCAAGCGTCTTGTCAGAAGTATAATCTAAACGGTATTAAAACTATAAGTCAGTCTCCATGACTAACTACATCCGGTATTTCCGAATAATAAGTAACCCCGACAGTTCACCCCTGTTTTTCTACAGTCGTTGTTACGGGTTTCTCTAAAACAGTCGGCTTTGTTACTTAAAACTCATACGTCATAGCATTTCATCTGTTAAGTTTAATTCGTTGTATTTCTTTTTAATCTTATCCACCACCTAGTTTAGGTACGTAACCCATAGTTGCATGTATGCATGCATGATTGTATTATTTTTTTTTGTATTGTATCATTCTCCCACCATCCATTATAATACAATGTATTATATGATCCATTTATCTTTAGCAAATAATATTTGCACCCAAAATTCATATCTTATAGTTCGTAACTATATTTTTTTTAAAAAATAACCACCACCATTAAATCATATAGTTTCCAACCAAAATATATCCACCTTATATACATTATTCTTGTGTATGTATTATTTACCACGTAGGTAATTCCCATGAGTTTAATAAACTCTTATATTTTATGTTACTTTTATCATCTTTTATTAGATGATTATTCCCATTAGTTGTATTATATTATACAACTTATATTAAGATTATTATCCTAATATTATGTAACATTTTATGTTGTATATTTACAACTCCCAAGGTTTACTCAATAAATACCTTAGTTTATAAATCTCATTTATTTATAGTTCGTCACGTTATTTTATGTGAATACCCTTAATTATCTTAATCTCATTAAACCACCTTAATACCATATAATTGTTATAACATTTATAATATTATGGACCTTAGTCTAAAATTCATTTTCCAACTCTTATTAATTCGGTACAGCCCTTGACTTTATTTAAATTCTATTTTGACCACATAACATTATGTAATGTTATTCCATATGCTAATATCATTTGATATGATATTCTTATTTCGTTTAATTAATAACCTATAGTTTTTATACAAAACTATTATATATTGCCACATAGGCACATATATTAAACCTTATTCTTTTTCATAAACCATAGTCTCCTTTTTTACAAAATCATCCATAACTTATACCATGTTATATATTCCTTTTAATATAACATTCTAACTTAATAAATATAACCTATGGTCAATATTTATAAAATACCGAACAGACCCAAAATGTTCAATAATTGCCATTTGGCCCTATTTATAACATATAGTTTAATAATTCATTAAAACTATATATTATACATAATCTTAATAAATGCTCTTATATAATTCTAAAAATCTCCAAATTTCTCCAAAGGGTTTAAATATCCTTATTAACCATATACTTTCGGTATTCACATTTCCACCACCTATATTTCTCCAAGTGTCATAATGACATAATAACTATATATTATACTATATAGTTATTTTAATTCCAAAATCAACCCAATAAATTCCTAAAAATTCCTAATAGCCCATGGGTGTTTAAAATACCATTTACACCCTTAATTTTCGGTAATAACATATTCACCATATATGTTATAAAATATTACCATAAGATACATATCCTTATTATGAAACCTTAAATAAGTTATTTAACTTATCTAATTTGCTCAAAACCTACCATATGGTCAAGGTTGACCTCCTTAATATTTCCTTGACCATTAATTCCTAATAATTACAGTTTCAACCCTAAGTTTCCAAAATTCACCATTTAACCCCAAAACTTTATAAACCTTATAAACTTTATTTTAAATCCTTTTAACCTCTAATTTCGGCCTTATTCTTATAAAGCCCCTAAATTTAATTTAATTACACCTAATACCCCATTTTTTTCGGTTTTGTTACACTTGACTATATATTTTTATAGATTATGTTTTAACCCCTTAAATTCCTTCCTTGACCTTATAGGTCATTCAAACACCAAACTTATTAACCAAAAATGCTATTAAACATTTTAACACTTAGTTAGTTCCTATGGCACCCATATAACGTATAACCCATGGTTTCCATCAAATATGTAAAGAATGATATAAAACTTTATACTGAATATATGTAACATACTTACTTGATTTTTTTCAAGCAAATGAATCTGCCACACCCTTCCAAAAGCCCACGGCTGGTTAATACAATTTCTTAGGTTAGTTTTGAACATAACCCAATATATAAGCTTAGTTAGAAATAGCATCTAGGTGGTATAATCTCTTACTTTGCTATCTTTTATATTAAGCTTAGCTCCAACAAATTTTTTGAAGACGTTCCAGCAACTATGCGCCACCATATATGCCAAGTAAACATTAGTATTAGTCTAACGATATTAGTAGTTGATCTACGTATAACTTTAGTTAGACTTAGGCATGAATTTACCTTGTTATAGTGGCTTAAAGGAGGCTGTTTACGCCTGGAATTTGAAGGCAAATGAGGTGTTAAAACACTACACAAAGCAAGGTATACAACCGGTAATATTAAGTAGAAACAAAAACCATCACTTACCATGCTATTATTATTACCATAAGTACATGTGTGGCATGGTCTTGACAGGTCTTCTATGTGTGTTTATCAGCACCGAATGGCCGTGAAAACAAAAGAAAGAAGAGGCTGGAGAAGTGAAGAAGAGAAACCGGAAACAAGGTAGCAGAATGGTGTATGTTTAACGCCTGTTTAAACACCTTCAAAGTCCTTATATGTCCTCCTCTCCTTCTCTGATTTTTCCAGCAAGAAGACCCTACATCTTTGCAAGACAGCTCAAGCTAGTTCAAGAGCTACCTTCCATGGAGGTTGATGTTTGCTTACGGTGAAAGAGGGGAAGGAAGCTACTGGTCTTCTTCACTACGGCTGGGGAAGACAATGCAGAAATGGAAAAAAAAAATTCAGTAGCTTTATGAAGGGATAGGCTGAGTCATGTACGTGAGGCCTCTCGGTGGTTTCCAAAAGATGAAGGCAACTTCATCAAGCTGGGCGGCTCTCCATTATAAAGGTGAGGTATTGTTTAAACTTATCGTTAACTTCAGCAATTTAAGTAGTGTACATGCCACCGATTAGCCTTAATGGGTCATGCACCTTGATCGGTATTTAATTGTTCCCAGAAGATAAGAACGACCAAGGATGGTCTGGAGCACTCACGCTTTCGGCTGGAGTTTCTTAAAGCATATGACTAGCTTAAAGTACTAAGTAATATATGTTATAGTGTGGAATGAGTCATAAGATGGGTAGGCATTTAATTAGAATATTATTTCAGCATGGGGAAGCCCTCTTAATCGACCGTAATGCTGCCAAGGTGGGAAATAATGCTTGATTAATTAATATTGTGTAGTGTACTTTATCCACCCTTTTACAAGTCACTTATGGAATCTTATTTTTTTTTATATATGTTTGGCCGGCTACATATCAAGGAAGGGCCCTTATTTGAGCGGCATTAAATAGCCAAGATCAAAGAAGAAGTATTGACCATGCATTATATTAGGTAATTAAATGTTATAAAAGCATTATTCACACCAAAAACACTCATGTTGATTTTTCCTTAAAACTTTGATTTAGACCTTATAATGTGGTACATTATGTCACACTAGTATATTTAAGGGTATTCAAGACCCTAAAATCAAACAAAACTCATTTTGAAGACAATCCCACAAAAATGTGCTTTAAGGAAGCTTAGTGCACATTTTGTGTTAAAACTTGTTTTTGAGCTTGGTTTTCTTTGGTAATTGTTTTATTACGTCCTTTACATGGTTACCAAGCTTAGGAATTTGATTTGGAATCAAACGGAGGTCATAAGACCTTTGAAACATCTTAGAGCACATTTTTGCCCTAAGTGACTTTTAAGCATGTTAATGATTTTTATATGTGTTGGAGTGTTATCCAACGATTATAATATGTTTAGTAATGTGTTAATATGCTTAGGACAAATTTTTAGGTCCTAAGTAGTTCATTTGGGTATTTATTTACCCTAAACAGTCAAAGGGTGCAACATCTCGTTTTGTGTTGACCACTGTTGTTCTCAGTTGACTTTTAAGGCATGTTTAGGCCTTAATTAATGTGATTAGATATTTAATTCATGTTTAATAAGTTTGGGGTATTTCAATTGTTTTCAGAAACATGGATTTCCTGGAAAAAGTCTATGCAAGTTTTGTGAAAAATATGGTCACTCAGAAGAGAACTGCTATGCTAAGAACGGTTTTCCACCTGGTTGGAGGTTTGGGAAAAACAAGAAAGTTGCTGCTAATCTGGTGACTGATTATAATACAGGGAATTTTGGTGATGAGACTTCGACTGATCAATCTGGAAAGGGAATAAGTCAGGAGCAAATTAATCTTCTCATCAACTGTCTACAGAGCATGTCTTCTACCAATAGATCTGTGAGCTGCAATTTCGCAGGTATGCAGTCTACTTCTTGTCTAAGTGCTAGTATTAGCAAAGATCATAATATAAGTAGTACTTGTAAAGGGTGGATTATTGATACCGGAGCAACAAATTACTTGAGTGGGGATAGGAATTTCTTTACTAATATGAGAGGTGGTTCTTCTGCACAGACAGTTTGTATGCCAGATGGGAGGATTCAACAGATTGATGTTATTGGTACAGTTTATCTAGGGAATGGTTTTTATCTCCCTAATGTCCTACTGGTGCCAACGTTCAAGTACAATCTGTTATCAGTACACAGATTTGTAAAACAAAACAATTGTCAAATTTATTTTGATGATAAGTTTTGTATTATACAGGACCAGACATCCAAGGCTAAGAGCATTATAGGCAGGGAGAAGAAAGGTCTGTACTAGATTGATATTGATGCTCTTGGGAATTTCTTCAATAAAAGTCAAGAGGGACAAAAGCTTGTATGTAGCTTCATGACAGAGAATAAGGCTTTGTATTGGCACAAAAGGCTGGGTCATACTCCTCTGAAGAACTTGATATCTTTAGGAATAATCAGTAATAAAGATGTACCCTCTGATTTTCTTTGTGATGATTGTAGTAGGGCGAAAGGGCATAGACTACCTTTCTCCCATTCACAATCAGTTAGCAAAGAATGTTTTGACATTTTACATGTTGATGTCTGGGGTCCATTGTCTACTGCTACTTATGATGGTTTTTACTATTTTCTCAGCATAGTAGATGATAAAAGTAGATGTCTGTGGACTAAACTGTTGAAAAATAAATCATATTCGTTTGATTGCCTTAAAGACTTCATCTCTTTGGTTGAACGTCAATTTTCAAAGCAAGTTAAAGTCTTGAGAACAGACAATGCCTATGAATTAGGTGCTTCCAGGGAAGGCATTCAGTTCTTTCAGAGTAAAGGAATCATTCACCAGCGGTCCTGCCCTCATACTCCTCAGCATAACGGTATAGTAGAGCAGAAGCATCGTCACATTCTAGATACTGCTCGAGCTTTACTGTTCCAGAGTGGCGTTCCTATCAAATACTAGGGAGAAGCAATTCAGTTTGCAACCTTTGTTATTAATAGAATTCCATCTGATGTTCTTTCAGGACAGTCTCCTTACGAAATTCTGTATGGTGCGAAACCAAGCTTTGATTCCTTGCACACTTTTGGTTGTTTAGTATATGCAGCAGTTGTCAAGTCACATAAACCTAAGTTTGCAGAAAGAGCAACCAGGTGTGTCTACATGGGGCCTAGTATGATAAGCAAAGGTCATAAATGGTTGAGGTTATCAGACAATACTATAATTCACAGTCGTGATGTGAACTTTCATGAGTCTTGTTTTCCCTTTAAGGAGCAACAGTCCTCAGTTGAAGAGTTTTCTCTTTTTCCTTCTTCACCTGCGGATCCGCATTTTGGTGCTGATGAGGATGTTTGTCGCCTTTTTCCTCCTCTCGATAATAACAGCGATTTCATAGATCCTGTAGCTCATCCAGATGGAATCGAACCAGACACAGATCCCAGTTTCCAAGACTCGTCTGATAATCAGATAATAGAGTTGGCACCTGTAGCTAATGACGACGTTCTCAGAGAAGAGGTTGCTGAAACAACTCAGTTAGCTCCCACACGCAGGTCATCGCATGTCCATAATCCACCTTCTCATTTGCGTGACTACTTTGTGGGACAGTCATCTTCATCCCTGCCATCAGAAGAATTCTTTACAGATTTATTGGCTGCACGATTGAAGTCCGCTGATCAGTCCCCCTCGAACAGTCTTGCTCTCTGTTCTCTTACTGATGTATCTGTTCCCATTTCTAAAACTCCAACGTTCAACTTTACTGGTATGACCATGTCTGTCTCCACGATCTTGCCTGAACCTGTTTCTTACAGAGAAGCCAGTCGTCATCCAGAGTGGAGAACGGCTATGCAGTTGGAGCTTGAAGCCTTACATAGAAACCACACTTGGGACATTGTTTCATTGCCCAAAGGAGTTAAACCCATCAGTTGTAAGTGGGTTTACAAGGTGAAACTTAAGGCAGACGGGACATTGTTTCAGAGTGCAGCGTTCTTTGATTAAGTCTAGCTTGATAGTTCAGTGCGCTGTGTTTTGGAGCTTTTTATTTTTCGTTCTTCTCTGTTCTGTTTCTTTGATGTATAAATACAGTCCTGTAGCTACTGTGTTGTCTCTCCCGTATCAAGAAAAACAGATCAATAAAGAGAGAGTACTATTTCATTGCAGTTTTCCTTTCTCTTCTCTCAATCTTTTCTCTCGACATCAGTGGATTCTAACAGCCGCTCGTCCTCAACATCACTCAACCCTAAGTCGGAATCATCTACTGGCTAGTGAGATGCATTGACGTGTCATGTTGTGCCACGAATATAGGAAGCTCAACAATTGGTGCAGGTCCAACAACATCATCCTCTGCTCAACACTAGTTCTAGCCCATTGTCAGTTGCTCTAGTTCATTTCCAATTAGCGAACACCTTTCCACACCTTTTATTGACGATACATGTTATGGTTGATGCAGTAGGACAATGTATCTCTAATTGAGCAATATTCTCACTTGTAGCATCGTCTGTCTCTATTTACTTTCACTACCACAAATATGATTTTTTTTACTACACAAGTGTTATATATATGAGTTGTCTCTCATAAAAAAACATGGAGATAAGATTATACAGGTTGGATAAGACAACTGTTACAATCTGAGTAGTCTATAGTTACTATAACACAACTATTATCTAAATAAAAACAATGGGCCAATACTACTACTCTCTCCCCGTCCCATTGACGGTGTCCACTTACCATTTTTTACTTGTCCCAAAATGATGTCTCACACAGTGTATAAAATTTCTTCTTCCTCTATACTTTTTTTCACCTCCTTAATCTGCGTGCAAAAATAAACCAGAGTCTATAGGACCGAGGGAGTAATAGATTTATAGAAAAAAGACACTCATACCCCTCAATATTTATATATTTCTTCAATGTCCCTTTAACTTCCTCGGCCTACAGTACTACAAAATGCTCGATGTCCCCATTTTCATCCTCTCGTTCTCGACTGAACTAGTTCAAATTTCTTATCTTCGTCGTCTTCCATTCGCCGGTACCCTTTTTCTTTCTTTTCATTGCTATCTTTCATATTAGACGACAAATAAAACTGTTATCCACATCCTCAACCACCTTCTACAAATACTCGTACTTGTCGAAGTCCAGCGATGGAAATTGATTTGGGTGTGTGTTGGTGCCTATCCAGTCCGCAAGCGTCAACTGCTAGTTAATCCTTCGTCACGCCAGTTTGCCACAACACCACCAACAATCTCTTCCATCTTCTTATTTTATTCGCCTCTCATCAGGTATTGTTACAGGAATTATTAAGTAGTTCAAAACGTGAAATAGGAAAAATTGTATTCTGTTACAAGTACATTCGTTTCTGTTACTGTTGTAACAAACTGTACATTGTATAAATAAGTGCTCCTACACTAAGAAAGACATCAATCAATAATACAGACTTTTCCTTTCTCTTCTGTCTCTGTCTTCCTTGTCTTTTGTTCATTCTTGCGTGGCTGCAATTCTCTTCCAGGCAGCTTGCGAAGTGAATTCTGGAGTTGTTGTTCTCTAAGAACATTAGCCCCCTTATCCTTACTTCTCTATATGCTAACTGTTACTAAACTGTAACAAAGGTATCAGTTGACCAGTCGATTCTGCATCTCCATGGCTGAAACACGTACTTCACAAATCATCCGCGATGTAATGAAAGAGTTAAAGGCATCTCTTCTATCCCAGATTCAAACCATGTTTGACGAGCAGAATGCCAAGATTGAAAGAAACGGCGCCGCTCTAATTGAAGCATTGCGCGTGGAAGCGTTGCGCTTGCATCCTGCAGGAGTGCCGGAGAAGACCTCGAGTAATCAAGAAAGGCAAACAACCGGAACTTTAATTCAAAAAAACTTGTATTCTGGAGATACGTCACTTGCGAAGTTAAGTTTTCCTCACTTCAATGACGAAAAAGTGAAGGAGGGGGAATCAACGGCGCTACATGAGTTTGACGGCATCGTTGACACACGGATTCGTTTACCAGAAGACTATCGGGTAAGCCTCTACTCTTCGCCACCACCACCGCCTTCCTCACTTCACCATCGCCATAGTAAGGATTCGAGAGAGAAGAGGGATGCGGAAGACTTCGTACATCTTCAATACCATCAAGGTGGAAGTCGTCAAGGTGGAAGCGACTACTTCGACCGAAATCGATCCTCGCAAGCTCACCCTAGACAGTCGGGATTTGATAGTTGGCAAGCATCGGAAGGAACGGAAGTGATATTGCCGGTTAATAAGGAAATAGAGTTCAAGAAAGGACAGTGTGAGAAGAATAAAGAATCGACAGTAGATCCGAGAAAATTTCTTGTTTTTGCGCAGATGATTGAGAGGAGAGCACAAGCTCTCCGCCGCGTCCTTCACCACCGTTTTCTGTCTCGCTCTTACAAGCTGGGAAATGTGACGTCTTCTACAACGACCACGTCCTCTTCTTTGAATGACAGTGAGCTGGGGTTTGTGCTAGATGTCGAAGGGATAAACGATCGGTGTCAAAAGTGGCAGTGGAGAGGCAAGTATTCAATTAATTACCTCATTCAAGGCGGAATAGAAGGAGAAACAAGATCGGCTCTGCTCCTTGTTCATGGTTTTGGCACTTCAAATCCTCACTGGCGCAGAAATATCTTGACATTGGCAGAGCACCATGTGGTATATGCAATTGACCTTACTGGTTTCGGTTCATCGGACAAGCCAATAGGGTTTCAGTATACCATGGAAAGTTGGGACGAGCCACTTGTTGATTTCTTGGATGAAGTAGTCCAAAAGCCAACTGTTCTTATCGGAAACTCTGTGGGAAACCTTGCTTGTGTGGTTGCTGCCTGGGAGTCTTCAGGGGGTCTTGTCATAGGAATCGTGTTGCTTAATTGTGCCGGTGATATGAACAACAAGGTGAGTGTGGATGATTGGAGGATCAAGCTACTTCTACCCTTGCTCTGGCCCATTGATTTCTTGCTCAAGCAAAGACCAGTTGCATGGAAAAGGATAAATGAACTTCGCTTAACTGAAGAAGAGGTTGGTAAACTAAGGTTTTTTGTCTTTCAAACTGCCTACTCAGACATCCATTGGGGAATGTTTACTCCTGCTATTAAAGGGCAAGGCCCTGAGGAGCAGAAGAAAAAATGGTTGTCAATGGCTTATAGGATGCATATCACTGGATGTTATGCTCAGACTGTTCTTGTTCATGGTTCCAACGTTCAAGATCTTGAAACCACGACAACATTGGATACTGAGACAGATGAATTTGTCGTTCACAGTCCAACATTGACCTCTAGTAAATGGTGGCCTGGTGGACTTGGAAAAGTATCCACTCATGCTTATACTGCTGGCCTCAAGTCTTTGACTACCTTTGTTTCTGCTGATACAATTGAGGAATGCAGAAAGGATGATAGATTCTTTATGGAGACTGTTGTATATATGAGACGGATTGAGCAATTAATGCAGTATCGGTGCAATGCCCAACTAGCTACAAACTGGTCAATATTGCACGTCATAGTCGAGGTTTTTGCAGCTCGAGCGGCTAGGTTGTCTGTTGCTTATGTTCAGAGAAGCAAATTGCAAGCCAAGAAGCAGATTTTTCTGAACTCAAACCTTGAGGACAAGGTTTTTTTGGGAGGGGAGATCTGTTACAGGAATTATTAAGTAGTTCAAAACGTGAAATAGGAAAAATTGTATTCTGTTACAAGTACATTCGTTTCTGTTACTGCTGTAACAAACTGTACATTGTATAAATAAGTGCTCCTACACTAAGAAAGACATCAATCAATAATACAGACTTTTTCTTTCTCTTCTGTCTCTGTCTTCCTTGTCTTCTGTTCATTCTTGCGTGGCTGCAATACTCTTCCAGGCAGCTTGCGAAGTGAATTCTGGAGTTGTTGTTCTCTAAGAACATTAGTCCCCTTATCCTTACTTCTCTATATGCTAACTGTTACTAAACTGTACCAGGTATTCATCGTTTGAACCCTTGATTAATTGCAATTTGGGGGCATTAAACCCTAGGTTTGTTTGAATCCTAGATAAATTAAAATCTGCTATAGGTTTAAGCTATAAGTCTTTTTGAACCCTAGATTAGTAAATCACCGAACTACTGCATTCTCGCACTCCAGTTTTAAGCTACAACACCTCATTCTTCTTCTGTCTAGGTTCAGCTGAGCTATATCACTCGAACTACTCCTCACACACCAAATTTGAGCAAGGCTGAAAATTGCTTCATCTATCCATTTCTTTTCCTGTATCGGTAGACTGCTACATTGAGTACATCAGAGTACAACTGAATAAAATCGCTGGACTGCTACATCTCGTACACCAGACAGAGGAAGGGGCTGAAAACAGCTCAGTTTGGAAATGGTAATACACTCAACCTATTTCCTTCTATATGGTGATTATAACATTAGATGTTTGTCGCATATGGTGAAGCAAACAATAAGCATTATTATAAGCAGACTTCTATTTCACTTTGTGAAACAAACGATAATCATCAAAAGCAATAGCATAGTTCTGCTGTTTTTTTATCTAAAAAACCTGGCTGTTGCTTCTATTACCCTTTGTGAAACGAACGATAAATATTATAAGCAGTAGTATAGCCATGTTGTAGTTTGAATTCAACATTGCAAAGATAGTTTCTTTGCTGCTCTTTTCATGTGTATACTGCTACTGTACTTCTTTGGCGACATTTAGACTTTTTTCTATATATGCTCCTCTCAATCTGGTCCGAACTTGAAGTTGCCTCCTTCTGTAGTGTAAAGTGCTTGTGCCCCCGAGTCACTTTTTCATCTAGTTTGAACTACCTTAATTGTTAGGCAAGGCAACAGAAGAAAAAAGTCGTAACCACATATATGTGTCTCTTGTATAGTCAGGTTTGGGATAACATGATGTTTATTCTCTTTCATAGCAGAGAACAACCATATATATGTAGTATGGTGACATTTAATTTCTTTGATATATTCGGTAGAAATCAAACCTTTTTCTCTATACTATATTAGTTAGAAATTGAACCCAGAAATGGGTACTGGTTTTGTTTATTCATTAGCTTCTATGATACTTTTTTTTATTGATCACAAACAGAATAACCGTTATAGTTTCTTTTAGCTTTACGCTTGGTTCATTTAGATAGAGATATTGGTAGATAACTGTGATGATTGTAAAAACATAAATCACCTTAAGTATTAAATACACCCATGTCCAGTAATTGAACTTCAAACCAACTTTTTTTGTTTATCTACGTTATGAACTGATTTTTAACTATAGCTAATTAACACCATAATCATATATGATTTTCAACTCTGGTTTTGCTTCCCTAAAGGGTGTCATGATTGTAGGAAGCCAATCAAGATCCAATAATCACAATAAGTTACAATAGTTAAGTGGGGTCTTATTATTATATAATTGATTCCTCTTTCGCATTAATCTTCCTAGTTGTACAATGGGATCCAGCTCTCAGTAGTCATATTAAAGTAAGATGACATAGTTTTTTTAACCCTAAAGTTCACGTACTATTGTGCAATTCTCCATCTGTTTGCTTTTGGTCTTTTTTATCTCATTGTCTAATTCTTTTCTTCTGAAAACTGAGAGTAATAAAGTGTATAATTCGCTTTCTTTGGACCTGATTTAATATTATCTTCGATACTTGCTGCAGATTTGCCCATGCAAGAGCCAAGCTTTGCGAATAACAATTGACATGCTTCATTGGAACATCAGGAGGGTGTTAGAGTAGTATGCTGTTGCTGTTATTTATGTATTTATGTTATAGTAACTTATATTTATTATAACTTATCGTATGGTAGTCACACGGGAGCTTAACGGCTCTTTTAATTAGTATTTATAGCAGGCTTAAGACTCTTTGTAATTTATTCTTTTACACGCCTTTTACTCTATCTAATAAGAGAAGCCTTCCACGTTTGTTTCCTTCCCGAGTCTCGTCTCCCATTCTTGTTCTTGCGAGTGAATTCTCCCTCAAGTCTTCTGAATCTTTTCATGGTATCATAGCGGGTGATCCCGTTTCGCTGTTAAGATTCGTTCTGCTGTTAAGATGTCTGCGGACGGCAAGGAAAAGGAGAAAGAAACACCCAAGAACGATGAGACCAGCGGCGAGGGAGATGATGAGACGAAGGATGATGACGGGAATACCGAAGCGAAGACAGAAGGCGGAAATAACAACGATCCTCTCTATTTGAGCAACGCCGATCAACCTGGGGTTGCTGTCGCCTGGAAGTTTGGTGGTCTAGGTTTCCCGACCTGGCGTCGACAAGTGGACATAGCGATTGGGGCCAAGAACAAGGCGGGTTTCCTCGACGGCACTTTCCCGCGCCCCTCTGGTCCGGCATCCAAGATCCAAGCATGGAACCGCTGCAACAAGATGGTCATGTCATGGATCTTGAGCAGCCTAGAGAAATCCATAGCAGAAAGTGTCATATTCCGCACCACGGCAGCCCAGATGTGGAGCGATCTTTGTCGTCGGTACGGGCACAGCGACGCAACCAAGGTATACGAGCTGGAGCAACAGCTCAGCGCTATTTCGCAAGGAGGGAGCACCATTCAAGATTATTACAATCGAATCAAAGGCCTCTGGGATGAGATAGATTCAACAGAGAGCATCCCCACATGCGACTGCGGAGAATCGGAATCTTTCAAGAACTACATCAGACAGAGGCGAGTTATTAAATTTCTCATGGGCCTCAACGAAAGGTATGACGTTGCGAGAGGCAATATCTTGATGATTTCTCCCTTGCCCGATGTGGAGAAGGTGTTCTCTCTGTTGATTCAAGAGGAGCGACAGAAAAACATAGCCGGATCCGTAAATCCCTCCACTTCAAACGACGGTGCGTCGATGTCCTTCGCCGCAGACCAAAGACGACGACAAAACCCTAGAAATTTGGGGTCAACGTCTGGAAGGCGGAACCCAGTCAGCTGCACCCACTGCGGGAAGATTGGGCATGAAGAAGACAAGTGCTATCAGAAGCACGGCTACCCTCAAGGCTGGAGAAGCAATAGAGGAAGAAGGTCTGCGGTGAACAACTGTACCGGTGAGGCGAATCAAGAAGAAGCAGCGCAAGACCCTTTTGGCGGCACCCTTACCAAGGACCAAGTCAGCCAACTTCTTGCCTACATTAGCAGATCACAGGGCACAGTGAAGGACACTTTCGTTCAAAAGGAGGAAGAACCCAACTGTGGGTTCGTCGGTACAATTTCTTGCCCTTCTCTATGCACTGATAAAACCTTATCTTTAAATTCTAGTGCATGTCAATCTAGGAAATTGGATGAAACTGCTTGGATCCTTGACTCTGGTGCATCGGATCACATGTGCTGTGACTTATCATTATTTAGTCATTATCATATTCTCGACCAAGCACATAGAATTGGTATGCCCGATGGACATCCCCAGTATGTGAGGATTGTCGGGACAGTTAGAATAAACCCCTTAATCATTCTGAATCATGTTCTGTTTGTGCCTAAGTTTAAATTTAACCTTATCGCTATTAGTAAAGTAACTAATGATCTGGCTGGCAAGGTTTATTTTGATTCTGCACGTTGTATATATCAGGCTTTTGATTTGAAGAATGAAGTACAAATCGGATATCTGCACAAAGGGCTGTATCTGCTTGATGTTTTCTGTGATAGAAAGGTTTCTAGAAACTGTGCTGATGGTGTTGTGTCTTTTGCAAACACTGGGAGCAACTTGAGTCCAAGTTTTGAATCTGATGATTTTCTTTCTCTGTGGCATTTTAGATTGGGGCACTTGCCCAAAGGGAAGTTGTTAGGTCTAGAACTCATGAAGGGGCAGGGAGCAAAACACCTTGTATGTGAACATTGTCATAGGGCCAAGGGACATAGATTGCCTTTCAACAACAGTAATAAAAGAGCTGATGAAATTTTTGATTTGATACATGTGGACCTATGGGGGCCTTATTCACAGAAATCCTATGATGGTTTTCAATATTTTCTCACCATTGTAGATGATAAAAGTAGGGCCACTTGGGTTCATTTATGCGAAAACAAATCTCAGTCTTTTCAGATTATTGTTGAATTTCTTGAAATGACAGAGAGGCAGTTCAATAAAAAGGTTAAGAGTATTAGAACCGACAATGCCTATGAACTTGGTAGTTCTAAGATAGGGACTGAATATCTGAAAAGAAAGGGAATAAAACACCAAACCTCTTGTGCTCACACTCCCCAACAAAATGGGGTTGTTGAACGCAAACATAGGCATATTATTGAAACGGCCAGAGCCCTGATGTTCCATTCTGGTTTGCCCAGAAAATTTTGGACAGATAGTGTTTTAACAGCCACATATTTGATAAATAGAATGCCCCTTTCACCTCTGGGAGGAAAGACTCCTTTTGAAATAATGTTTGGAGATAAACCTGACTATACATATCTTAAATGCTTCGGGTGTTTGTGTTTTGCTAAGATAAAACACAACCAGCATGACAAATTTTCATCAAGATGTGTGAAGGGGATATTCATTGGTTATTCCCACAGCAAGAAGGGGTATAAGATATATGATATGGATAATGGAAGGGTGATATACAACAGGGATGTTGTGTTTCACGAGAACATTTTCCCCTTTAAATATTCTGCTGAAAGCAATAAAGAAAACCTGAATAAGGATACCTCCTTACAGCTACCCTCTGAGTACACAAATAATGGTGAACTAACTGTTTTTCCTGAGTTTTATGAAGAAGACTTTCAGGAACAAAGCATATTGCCTCATGTTCAGAGTGACAGAACCAATGTCAACACTGACAGGAATCAAGAGGAAGTGCAGGAAACGCAGACAGAAGATATTTTGCATGAAGAACAGCAGCCAACAGAGGAAATTCACCTGAGGCGGTCACTGAGACAGAGACACACACCAGCGTATCTTAAGGATTTTGAAGTTGGACAAGCTTCTAGCAACTCCACAGGGAAGTTTCCACTTGACTTTACCTCTGATTCTTTTGCAAATATATTGTCTGATAGAATCAGTACTGCTGCTAGTGCAAACTTTGCTTCTAAGTTCTGCAGTTTCAATGATCCAAATTTCGTGTCCACAGATGATAGTGATAGTCTACTTTGCTCCCTCTGCCCTTTAGATTCTGTTTGTCTTTTTACTGATAAGACTGAAAACACTCAAGTCAAGGAAATAGAACCTAGCTGTTTTGAGCAAGCAGTAAAGGAAACCAGATGGAGAGATGCCATGAAGGAAGAATTTAAGGCTTTAGATAAAAATAAGACTTGGGTTTTGGTTGACCTTCCAAAGGGCAAGAGGCCCGTGAAGTGTAAATGGGTGTTTAAGTATAAATATAGGGCAGATGGCACTTTGGAGAGATGCAAGGCGAGGCTAGTGGCAAAGGGATTTACCCAAAAACATGGAATAGATTATCAGGAAACGTTCTCACCAGTAGTTAAGTTTACCACTGTTAAAGCCCTAGTTATTATTGCTGTTAAGAAAGGTTGGATAGTTAGTCAGCTTGATGTTAACAACGCGTTTTTACATGGAGAACTTGAGGAAGAAGTGTTTATGGAACTGCCTGAGGGGTATGAAGTGAGCAACATCAATAAAGTTTGTCTTCTTAAGAAATCCTTGTATGGGCTGAAACAAGCCTCAAGGCAGTGGCACCAAAGGCTGAGTGTTTTCCTTAAAAACTTGGGTTTGTTCAATCTATTAATGACTATTCTCTCTTCACTAATATTCTGATGGTAAGGTTTTGCTACTTGGTTGTGTACGTAGATGATATCCTCTTGACTGGTGATAACTCTGATTGATTAAGAAGTTAAAAGAAGCTGAATAGTGAGTTTCGGATTAAAGATCTAGGCAGCATATCATGTTTTCTTCTTGGAATGCAATTTCTGTATACTGCTCAAGGCATTGTCCTTACACAAGTAATTATGCAAGGGAATTGATAGTTGAGTTTGGATGTCAAGATAGTAAAACAGCAGCAGGTCTCTGGAATTAAACAGAAAGTTGTATAAGAACCAGGGGAAACTGCTTCAGGATCCCTCTGTTTACAGGAGATTGGTGGAAAACTCAGTTTCCTGTCACATAGTCGACCTGATCTCTGCTTTTCAATACAAGTTCTTAGACAGTTCTTGAAAAACCAACTGACATACACTATGATGCTGCACTACTACCTTGAGTTATATTTCTGGTACTCTGAGTTATGGTCTGTTATTTAATAAGAAGCACAATTTTGATCTCACTGCATTTTGTGATGCACTGGGCTAGCTGTCCTAATACGAGGAGATCAGTCCGTGGATATTTTATTCAGTTCGGTGGGAGTCCTCTCTCATGGAAGTCCAAGAAGCAGACTACCGTGGCCTTGTCTTCAGCCGAATCAGAATACCGGTCGATGAGACAAGTGACGGCAGAGATAGCCTGGTTGACTAGGTTGTTATCAGAACTTGGTGTTTGAAGGGATCAGACCTGTACCGGTAAAATCAGACAGCCAATCTGCAGTTTACATTGCCAAGAAGACCCCATATTACACGAAAGGACTAGCGCTATCGAACTGGACATTCACTACGTTCGTCAGCAGCTGCAAGAAGGGTTGATCAGCATCCAGTTTGTTCCTGCAAGCTCACAACTTGCTGACCTGCTAACCAAGGTCCTACCAGGGAGGAGTTATCCAGTGCTTCTACAACAGCTGGGTGTGGACTAAGCTGGGTTTTGACGATGCAGTTCCAAAACACACATGAGATGTGTGTTTTGAGGGGGCATGTTAGAGTAGTATGCTGTGCTGTTATTAGTATTTTTTTTGTTTTATGTAGTAACTTATATTTATTATAACTTATCGTATGGTAGTCACACGGGAGCTTAACGGCTCTTTTAATTAGTATTTATAGCAGGCTTAAGACTCTTTGTAATTTATTCTTTTACACGCCTTTTACTCTATCTAATAAGAGCGCCTTCCGTTTGTTTCCTTCCCGAGTCCTCGTCTCCCATTCTTGTTTTTCTTGCGAGTGAATTCTCCTCCCTCTCAACTCACTGAATCTTTTCAGAGGGAAGGTTAGATTCTACATGAGGTGTGCTCTTTTTGAATTTCTTGAACCTAATTGATGATGTTTGCTTTCTCAATGCCTTGTGACGACATATACCTTGTGCTCCTTTTTCTTTTCATAATCTCCGACTGAAATAGTAGGCTGATGGTAGTTTGTCACCTTTCCGCTATTTGTTAGTTCTAAGTGAAAAACAGGTGTGTATCCTCTTTCTTCCCTTGTACAACTGTTGCTTAATGGTGCTTTTGATTTATTGCTGGTATTGAATTATTTTTGTTGTTGTTGAACCGTTACTGCTGCTGCTTAGTGAGCTTGGTAAAATTGAGTTATCGCTACTTCTGTCTGTTGAGTTGCTACTGTTGTTGTGCTTTTCAAAATTGAGTTATCTCTATTGTTGGTGATCACTTGCGCTACATGAGAGTAGATGCTAGACATCACAATAGTATAGTTTTGCTTTTAGATAAATTGTATCTGATGTGCTCTTCTATACTTATGATTTGTTGTGGTCTTCTAATTGTGCAGAGCATTCCTCTATTGGCTCTATTCAATTTGTTTATGTGCTGGTACGAGTTGATTTTTCTTTAACCCAGATATTGTTATCCTTTTGGTGTTTTATTTTTCTGCTACTTTTTGCCGCCCGACTGATTTTAATGTCTTAATAGTGAACATGTTTTGAATTATGTCTCAGTTTTTGATGGATGATGATGTTTTCTTTTCAGTCGTCTAATTGACCTGGATACTTCAACATGTTTTGTCATGTGACTTGTTTGATTATGAGAAGCTCTGAGAATTTTGCACTTGGATGATAGTACTGAAGAAAACGTACCAGGTGAAAGACTATTGAATCGCAAGAGATACTTCTATAGTAATTTCCATCAAGAGGCTGGTCAAGCGCTCAAGTTTGTGGTCTTCCTACTTTCCTTTTAGGACTTGTTATGGGAATTTGATCTATATTGTCTTATATACTAACTAGTATAGCTAAGAACCGCTTTCTATCTATGAAATTGTAGATACTATGGAATTGTATGTAGATACTAGATTCTAGCCAATGACTCGTGACTCTACATTTTAAAGCTGTGTAAATAATAATGGCATGGAATGTTATTGCAGAGTTTGTTAAAAAATGGTTTATTTTGGCATAATAATCAAGATTGTATGCTATAAATAGTAAATATACAAATATGTGACCCGGATATGGGTGATTTATGCACTACCAAATACAACTATTAAACATTGTTGTCTAAGAGTGAAAGACATTGTTCAAATGTTATAAAAGACAACTGTTAACAGTAGTTGTCTAACAGACGCAGATGGTGCGGCACTACCCCGCACCTAACATTACACGGTCCACTGATGTGGCACCCAGTTAACAGTCCAGTTAGTTTTTATTATATTAATTTTAATTGGTTGTAGTTTTTAAAAATAGGTCCAAAATGTAAAAAATATATCATTGTTCATCTAAATTCAAACTCTTTAAAACAAGACAGTCATGGATATGTTTTGAGAATTTAAAAATTTATATTAATTACATGTATATATTCATATATATCAATGAGACTTATGATTCATAACATCATTTAGGCGTATCATATATCTATTTTAATGAATCATAATATCTAAATTAATGAATCATATCTTCATTTTAGTGTATCATCATAAACATATAAAATAAAACAATTTAAACAATAATACAACACAAAATAATATAATACATGATTCACCGTAGAGGTTTAAAATACACCATACAACAATAATAATACACTACAAATTAATAATGATTTTTCATCGGTTCCCAAGTTGTTATTATCTAATTCACCACTTATTAATTAATGAATCATAATATCAATTTTAATGAATCATAATATCAAATTTAATGAATCATATAATCATTTTAGTGTATCAACGTAAACATATAAAAAAAAAAAAATTAAACAATAATATAACACAAAACAATATTTAGTATGTATGAAAAATACATGATTCACCATATAAGGTTTAAAAAACACATACAACATAATAGTACAATATAAAATAATAATCATTTTTTATCGGTTCCTACATTTATAATCTAATTCACCACTTATAGTTAATGAATAATAATATCAATTTTAATGAATCATAATATCAAAATTAATGAATCATATTATCATTTTAGTGTATCATCATACACATATAAAAATAGATTTTTTTTCAAAGTTTTCAAAACATATCTATGACTGGTCTTGTTTTGAAGAGCTTGAATTTAGATGAACAGTGATATTTTTTTTAATTTTGGACTTTATATTAAAGTTACAACAATTTAAAGTTAATATAGTAAAAACACAAATCAGGAAAACAGTCCGGTCAGCAGCTGACTGAGACTGTCAAATCACTGTCCCACTCCAACCTCAGGTGCGGGAGCGCTGCACAATCAATTTGCGGTTGTCTAATGGTATAAACATGGTTTTTATATATCAAGTACAACTGTTTTTAACAGTTCTCTAATCCAACTTTACACACCTGTTAAAACAGTTCTAATAGGTCATTCACCAGTTTTTGTTGACTTGATTAGACATGTGTAATACAATGACTATCTAAGACAACTGTTCTGTTACAACTGTTAAATAACAGTTGTCTATGGTTTTTGTAACATTGTCTAAAGTATTTTTTTGTAGTAGTGTTTCTACTCTTACTACTTTTTTGTTTTTTTTTCTTCCATCATCTACAAATGTCAAAACAATACAAAATTTGTAGCCAACGGCGACCCCCTCCAAAAGGGCCGGTTAGCGGTTACAAAGTACGAGGCCGTTAAGCGGCTGTAGTTCAGTAACAAGAGGGACGCCAAACAGCTAACGCAAATTCGACCCTACAAGCTGGCTGCTCCTAGTTAGGAGTGAGACAGTTACACACATCATCTTTCATTTTCCAGCTCATCTTCCTACATGGCAGTATTTTTTCCAGCTCATCTTTCTACATGGCAGTATGTTATCTATTCAAATTTTAATTCCAAACAGAACTATGCTCTTCTCCTCATCCCTCCTATCTTCCCTAACCTCTCGACGCTCTCTGCTCTCCCGCACATATGAACGCTTCTCCCTTTCTCCTCTAATCACTCGAAACTCATTGAATAATAACTCAAACTCTCCACGAAGCTCGGCGGATCATCACTCGAACTCTCTCTTCTGCTTCTCTAATTCCACGAAGCTCGCTGGACTGTCTCCCCTGCAATCATCGACGTGCTGCTCTTCGATTGCTAACCTTACCAGCGAATCTGAAATCACAACAACTCCTCACATATGGCTAAATCGCGTGAAGTGGTAATTCATAAGGAGTAAGTTGTTACTAGGAATAATTTCATTTTTCTCATGTTACAGTTTTTACTTTTGGTGTTCGATTTTGAAATTAGGGTTCTTAGTTCACAATCTGTATTCTCCAGTAGCGTTATGGTTTTATATGTGTTATTAGCCAGTACTTTAATACTCATTTTGATTCACTAATTAGTTCTACTTTAATACTCGTTTCGATTTTGCGTCTTTTGCCTTATGCTATTTTATGGTTTTGTGTTTACACAGAAAAGAGAAAGCTGATCTAAGTATGCTGCGAAGGAAGTATGCCTTCAGACTTGGCTGTACATGACAAGAATTTGAGGGTTCGTGATCTTCAAACATCATTGAAGCGAAAGAAGTTTTTGAAGCTATATGTACTGATCGTATAACTTCGTGGGGGATTAACTTTTTGGGTGGTCATGGTCATATTTTAGAACATTAGTGTTTTTGGTACAAGCTAGACAACAACATACTAGCGACTGAATGGTGTGTAATACAAAAGTTTCTAGCACACTTATTTGTTGATTCTCATCTTTTGAAGGTTGCTGAAACCTTATTAGCTCAATGATACATCATATTAGCTTACTGATTCATCATTTTATCTAAATGATTCATTATTTATGTCGACACAAATCAGTTACTTCTTGATTCACCAGACGTATCAAATGATTCATTTTGTAAATGTGTATGATACATCACAGACCTAAAGCAATATCTACACTATCGCACTCTTTTGATTCATATATTTAAGTGTTACTGAATGATTCATCAAGTCAGTAAAATGAAATGATTCATCACATTAGCTTAATCATTCATCATATTAGCTAAATGATTCATTATTTATGCCAAGACAAATCAGTTACTTTTTGATTCACCAGACGTATCAAATGATTCATTTGTAAATGTGTATGATAACACATCACAGACCTAAAGCAATATCTACACTATCACACTCTTTTGATTCATATCTTTAAGTGTAACTGATGTTATCTAGTCAGTAAAATGAAATGATTCATCATATTAGCTTAATGATTCATCTTTAGCTAAATGATTCATTATTTATATCAACATCTTTGTACTTCATATAGGCTATGTATGCACTTATTAGTCTAAATCTGGGACTATGGTGACAAGTCTATCACCACCGTGCACGGGATGTGCATAAGAAACTCCTTGAGATTGTGTATCTTCATGGATACTCCGGAAAGAATTTATAGCAGCCTTCTTTAGTAACTTTGCAGCTGCAGCTTTTTTTGTCCTTGCAGCTCTCTGTGTATCTTTTCTGTTGCAGATTTCCATCTATAACAAATCAAATTTATTAACAAAATTCAACGATCAATCATATTGCTTCAACCATGAACTGTTCTCACATTTATTATGTGTTTCAAGAAGCCTGAATACGTTATAGAAGGAGAAACTTATAGATAAGAGGAGCCAAATCTTAGAATGTATATGTGACAACATGAAACAAGATGTAAATCAAGCATGCCAATATAAATCAGTGACTCTGCATTTTGTATATACTAATGATTCACTGAATCAAATGATACATCATTTACAACAAATGATTCATTAATAGAATAACATCTTTATACTATTTATATCAGAACACGAAATCAAGTACTAGTATGTAACAATTGAACATTGAAATTTGAACTAACAATTTTGTCAATCAATGACAACTCTGATGATGAAGCTTTAGTAAAAAACTTTTGGGTTTCATTCACATCGGCAGTTCAGTATGATCTGATACAATTGACCCTGCAATATCAAATGATTCATTAATATGTATAAATGATTCATTACTATGTATAAATGATTCATTAAGTTTTAAACTGTGATACATCATATATCATTCAATATATGTAAGGTCACACACAGTATATGAAGCTACACAGAACAGAAATCGATTATCATAAGCGCAAGTTCAACGAAGATTGACGAAGATCTTCTATCGATCACCTTATGATTCAAGAAAAAACCGCAAAGACTGACGAAAATTGAGGAACATACATATCGATTATCATAATTGTTTAAGGTGAAGGAAGATTGACGATTACCTGCATCATACACAACAATCTCTGTACACCGTTCGTTCACAGCTTCTTCCATCAGGTTGTCCATTGCACTTCAAGAATGATTGCAGCTCACGAACTGATTTCGATCGATCGAATCCATCTGTTTAGTGGCAGCGAAGTGTTGTTTGTTTTTTCGATTTGGTGAAATCAATTTAGAAATCGCGCCAAGGAAGCGCCGAATGAGTCTGGGTGTTTGTTTGTGCTCTCTGCGTTGATCATTCTCTGGGATAGAAAGTGCTGACATGTATTTTTTTCCACCGTGGCAAGTGCCTGCACCCAGTATGGAGCGGCCGTCCCGTACAATGGTGCGTCTGGTTAAATAGGATGTAATATCGTCGACTACAAGTCTACAAGTCAGTCAGTGGACAAATAAGAGAACAATTTTCTAAAAATTCTCATGAAACACCTTAAATTGCTTATCTTCAAATTTATTCAAAACAATAAAATTTGCTAAATATAATATTATAATATCAGATTTAATTTATAAAGTAAAACACAAAATTTGATAAAGAACAAGAACGTACACAACACGTTGAAAATGTGACGAACGCGATGAAAAACACAAAGAACAAAAGAAAATATTCCACTTAATGACTTTTCAACCATCATTTTTCAAAATATTAAAATCACTTTTCCCTTTTATTCAGATTGTAAATAAATTATGATTTAGGGTTCATTTGATTGTTACTAAAAAAACTAATCAGGTGTCATTACTAAAAAATAATTGATAGAGCAATGTCATAGAACTTGAAAAATAGCACCAAATTTTCAAACTCTCATATAGATTTCTAATGGTTCTTTTCTAATAAGCAAACTCAGGAAGAAAGATATGTTCTTTTGCTTGACAAATATTGAAATTCTAATAGTTCAAGGCACTTCCTAAATAGGCTTCATTACCAGAGTGAAGAACATAAATTGCCATATATTTCATTCATCATTCGCCGGATTCAGAATCTAGTGCAAGTTATGACTTTGTCTATAAAACGCTAACCCTACTAGTTTGGTCTCTTACACGAATTTGGAGTAAACGAACCCGTATCTATAACGAGAAGAGATACAAAGATAACCAAAGATTAAGACGAAAAGGGTAAGTTTTCTCACATCCTGAGGCGAGATCTTCAACCAACTCAGAGGAGTCCTTTTGTATGGAAGAGCCGAGCTTGAAATACCTTACTTACCGCCATAGATGAACAAAACTTTATTAATTCACTGACTGAATAAAACAGGAAACCGAACTGTAATTTGAGGTGATTAGGATCTGTAGAGAAGGTTTTCAAACGATTCGCTACGACCATTACCCTCTTGAGTGCATACGACCCATGTTTGTCAACACTGCTGCAAAACCCTAAGAAAGTTAAAGAAGGTTGAGGCGATCTACAGACAAGTCGGAGGAGTCTACTCAACACTGTCGCAAAAGTAAAACCTAACTTATTTGTAGAGGGCATAGCGACCCTGGCGATAATATAGCGATAGTACACATGGATTGGAGGCAAAAAACAGAAAAATATGACAGAGACTGGTGCAATCGCGACGGTAGCTCTCTTTTTCTTTATTTTTTTAAATCTTCCCCTCTACTACGTATGAGGGACCGTTTGGATAAGTGTAATACCCCCATCCCACATCGGATATGAGTAGTATTGTGAGTTCCTTATATGTAAACACATGGGTTGACTACAACAACAGGCCTTCCACTTTTCAGCCCAAGTGAGGATTGAGGCCTAAAGTGGCTAGTTTTCAAGCCTGGATGGTTTGAGAGCTAGGTTGTTGGACAATTACCTATATGGAGTGTTACAAATAGTATCAGAGCGGACTCGGGACCGTGTCGGGATGGGTAACCCGACACCTACCGAGGAGGTCCATGGGACTTGGATATTAGGCTTGCGACGAGGACGTCGCGTTCTTTGAGTGGGGGAGTATGTAATACCCCCATCCCACATCGGGATATGAGTAGTAGTAGTGTGTGAGTTCCTTATATGTAAACACATGGGTTGACTACAACCACAGGCCTTCCACTTTTCAGCCCAAGTGAGGATTGAGGGCCTAAAGTGGCTAGTTTTCAAGCCTGGATGGTTTGAGAGCTAGGTTGTTGGACAGTTATCCATATTGGGTGTTACAATAGGGAAAGGAAAGAGAATGGGAAAGTGAGGGAAATGAAAATGAGAATGTGTATTGTCAGTTATCACGATTAGGATAACGACGTTTGTTATAAAGTGAAGTTAGTGAGAAACTTGAGTACAAGTTCTTGGTATAATAATATGCAGGTATTTAATCCATTGGTAATGTAGTGTTGTACGCGTGGAACATACACGTTACAGTTAGCATCATCACGCACATAAAATAACATAACAGTGCACAAGAGTAATACAACATTTTACATACAATTATCTTGGTCGTTAATTCAACAGATAGCACACAAGCCGGTGTAATCCGGTAGCAAATAGGCTGCAAGAATCCCATACCGTTCACCGAAGATTGTACTTGATAAATTCCTGGTCAACGTCTGGTCAACAAGGTCCTAGAATAGGATTAAATGAGAGTGTTAATTTATGTTACTCTCGTATAACAATTTATCGCATCATGAAATGTCCTCGTATTCATTATTTCATGTGAGGTTTATTTTTAACGCTTCGATAATTCCTTTTAACCTCTTAACCTTATTTATGTTTAAGGTTTACCCATATAATTTAAACCATCATAATCTTTACTTATAAGACTTATATTGTATGGTAATCCTCTTTTAATTACCTCCAGTATCTTATATACCGCATCAATTATTTTCTCTTAACTCATATAATTTCCTTGAATGTATTTTTGTATAAACAAGTATTATTCACAAAACATATTGTATTTGTCCCAACGACATAACAATTTACAATTTCATCAATGACATTTATTAGTCATAAGTTAATTAATTCTCCTCTCAACTTTCTATTTAATATACTTTTAATTCCCAAGTATTATTTGGTGTTCACACGTTAAATTCCTTATATTCATTTCCCTTTGATTTACTTGAAAATCTTAAATGTATATATTTTATACACATGTATTATTTATGATACATGTTTATAATTGTCTAAATGACATAACAACTTTATAAATTCTCAAATTGTATTTACATGTCACGCATGGGCTTATTATTCCCCACATCTTTTATTAATTACAAACTAACCCCAAACAATATTATTTCTTTACAAATAAATTACTTATACCTTTATAACATATAGTTTTAATTTCATAAATCCTTAAATCATAATTTTCTTTTCTAAATCTTCTAACATCCATATAGGACCTACAAATATTTTTAATCCCATAAATACACTATACTTTTCGGTTATTATATTATAACCACATTTACTTCATAAACTTTACATTATACTCCAAAACACATTATATTACATAGTTTCATTTTCTTGATTAATTAATTCACTAAACCACCACTATAAATTCGGTAATTATTATTTGATTACCTTAACTTTTATAAATTACCAATTAGACACATAAACTTTTGGTTTTAACATTCATTTCCTTATAATTACATTTTAACCCCCAAAACTTTATAATAGTTATATATTAACTTGCAAACTTTAGTTTTTATATTTAATTTCCTTAAACACTGGAATGACCCTCATAATTCTACAAATTATGTTTTCGACTTATATTAAATTCGGTTTTCACATATAACCTTTTATAATTACATATTCACCCCAAACTTTTATAAACTAAATATTTTATGTCATAAGTCATTTTAACCCAAAGTTTTCTGTCAATCACTTTGACCAAGATCTAATTCCATATTTAATACATTAATATATTCAGAAAAACCTTATTAACTCGGTTATACACCAAGTTTTCTAGAAATTACAAAATAGCCCCAAAACTTTATAAATTGTTATTTTAACTTTTAAACACCTATTTAATTCACCCAAAATTCATAATATTATTCCTATCTTATATTATAACATAATTATGCCAAATTAATCCTTTAACTCTCGACAATCCTTTATAGTACCCTATTCTTTTCAAAATTTACAATTTAGCCACATAACTTAAAAAACTAGCCATTTTAAATACTTGTAGCTATTTTTAATATACCCAAATCTATAATATAAGCTAATATACTTATATTCTTCAAAATCACCAAATGAACCCTTTTATTCTCGGCTGTAACAAAAATTTATCATATGGTTTTAAAACTTGATTTATATCTTATAATAAATATATATAAATGTATATAAGCCATATAACACTTCAAAAATTATGTTAATGACTTAGGATGATTATAAGCTCAAAATTAAGCATTTAACTCCTAGATATTTCGGCTTGAATATATGCATCATAATTAATTTTTGTGACACAAATTTATACCTTAAGGTAATAATCTTACTTGTATGTTATAAGTTATTTTCTTGATAATACAACCCGTAGTTTTTCGGCCTTAATTTAACTAGAGGTTGTACATAAATTTTGTACTAAAGTTTGAAGCTTAATCAAAGTTAAACTTAATAGATTTAATTATAGAAACTTACTCCTTAAATCAAGATGATTCTTGTACTTGATTTCCTCTTGAATTCCAAGCTCCTCCAATGCTATATTGTTGCAGAATTTTTGGCCTCCATATATAGATTTAGGAGATCCAAGTGTTAGACTTCTAACAAGGATTTATAAGTAAGATTTGGAGTAGTTTATAAGAGTTTACCTTAGGTATTTGTCAAGGAATTTTTGGTACACCTTAGGAAGTTTGAAGATCCAGTTTCCTTCATGAAATGATGAAGATAACATTGGTTTAAGAGATAGAGTTTTCAGACATCACTTAGGTATTTACTAGGATTTTCAAACATGAAAATACCTTAACTTGATCTTGTTTGTTCCTTGAGTTGTTGTTGAATCAAGGTGACTCCTTAGAGTACTAATGCTTGGCGAAATCTTGCAAGGTTGCTAGGATGATTCTTGCTTCAAGACTTGTTGGAAGTTGCTAGGAATTTAACACAAAAATGGAGTTTAAGGTTAAATCTCCATTAATGGAGCTTGAATCTCACAAGAAGAAGCTAGCTAAGGAAGAAAGAAAAGAGAGAAAGAAGAGAGCTTACCAATTCGGCTAAGAGAGGGCAAAGAGAATGCTAAGTGCCGTATGGAGAGAATTTCTCTTTTGACACAATAATGTCAAAGTTAGGCATGCTAGGTCAGCTTTTCTTTAGTTTATTGTTTTGATTCTTGGCTTAATAAAGCCTCTCAATCAGCCTTGATTTCGGCACATGAAGGAGGAAAAGAGAATGTCTTTGTTTGTCAATTGAAACAAAATGACAAGGCAAGGTAGGTAGCTTGTTTCTTTTGAATTTTCTAAGTTGAATACCCATGCAATCTTGTCTTGTTTATCTTGTATGCTCACGGTAATGATGCTGTAGGTGGCATTTGATTTTTGTTACTTGAAGACATGAGAACATGCTTTGTTAGGTAGGTGTCTTTCTTTGATTTTTATAAGGCAATCAAACTCCCTTTCCATTGCTTATCTTCGGCAGCCTTAGGCTAGAGTACAAGTTGATTCTTGACATATATTAGCTTAATACCCACATATGACTAAAGTAGATCTAGGATTTAGCTTAATGTATTTAATTTCCATTACTTCTCAAAGGCTAATCTCTTCTCATTTTCCTACAGATTTTAGGCAATGAGAGGCCTCTTGGACTGAGATTATTTTGACATAATGTCACATGGCATGTGGGAAGGTGAGTCATCTTATTCCATGGCTTTTCAAAAGCAAAATTCCTTGTTTAATCACCATAAAAACCGGCCCCTTATGTGACCATGTGAGACTGATTTTTAATTTGGTCTTTGTCACATTATATTACATTAAGATCATATTGTAACATGTTATAAGTCACAACATGTATTTGGTACAATTATACCAAGGTAAAGGATGAAAGTTTCTAAGGTAAAATGCTGATTTTATAGTACTTTTTGACCACAATTTCGGACCTACTTGTGCTATGAGTTTAGCACTGGATCTGATTGATTTATATGGTCATTCATCCCCATTTAAGATTCTCAACTCGCGGCTCTCCTCAAAACTTCAAGGTAATAGCGTATAACGCGTTTTTACGGCACCCGAAAGTGCGTTTTTGTGCTTTAAGGATATTTTGGTAAATAAGTTGTCGCAACGAGTTCCAAGTGTTTATACATTTTTTTATGACCAATAATAATATATTAAGGTGTTACATTGAGTTATATGGGTTATATCAACTCATGACACAACTCCTGGGCTACCGGGACACTCCCGGGGCAAAACAAGAGCGTTAAGAATTTCCCCGAGCACTTTTTGTATTTTTTAAGACGTAGCTCAAGCATTCTCTTTAGAATGATGAATAATGATGATAGTAACTCTAAGAATGAATTATATAGAAGTTTGTGCCGCTTCGGAACTTCTCCGGGCATTCCCGGGGGTTTATGGGGCCCCCGACGGGTACCTCCGAGCACTTTGCGTTTATTTGAGAATTTGGCGTGAGGACTTCATCTTATATGTTTAATAAAGTGTTATGGTGCATTTGGAATGAAGTGTAATGATTTATTTCATCTTATAAAGTGTTTTTCGGGACTTTTCTGGCCTTATGGGGACGTGCGTTAGCACTCCCGAGCATTTTGCGTTATTAACTAAGTATGGCCTGGGGATTATGTTGTATAGTCATATAATGATGGTATGACCATTTGTTTTGAGTTTAAAAGGTCATGGGACTCATGTATTACAAGGTCGCGCTTAACCGCACGTTTTAAGTTCGTTCTTGTCGTTAAGATGTTTAGTGCGTATTTTTTACCTTTGATGAGTTCTCATGTCTTTATGATACATAAAATAGGTGTAACATAAGTTGTTACATTTATTTAATGTGTATTTCAATTTATTTTAGCATTTATAAATGCTTAGGCATTCGTAAAATATTTACGTTGCTCGTTTGTATACACGTTGGTATTGATCTTTCCTTGTTGACGCTCCCTCTATCGAGCTAGTTATGCAAGGAGTTTAATCCTTGTTAATAATCGTACATAAAAGTTTGTACGAGTATGTTAATACGTTTAGTAAAATTACACCCGTTAGCGTTTATGGTAAGACGACTATTTTTACGTGACGTTTGCATGCGTGAGTTTGCATGCGCACGCGTAGTATATTAATTTAAGTAACGTTTACATGCATAACTTAGCATGCGTACTAAAATGATCTGTTTCTAGATCAATTATTCATTATTTAACAGTTTTAAGGTATTAATTAGATTTTGGGTATTTCAATCTACCCCCCTTAAAAGGACTTCGCCCCGAAGTCTCATTTCTAAGCTCAAATGGTTGTGGGGAAAACAAGTTCCGTTAAGCATCCACAACTCATTCTATTTTAGGGATCGAGTCCCAAGTTTCACTACTTTTAAGTTCGTAGTATATATATTCCCACATAATTCTAGTGTAATGATCATGAAAGGTCATCACCAATAATAGCTTCAAGCATGATTGCAACGTAGTGCACAAAATTCATTCGTAGTAGTGTAGTACAGTACATATCAACAAGTACATGCAATCACAGAGTAATTCTAATATAGTGTAACGTAGTACACATAATCTCGTAGTACCAAGTAACTTCAATATAGTGTAACGTAGTACACATAATCCATTTATGTCAGTGTAACGTAGTACACATCAGCAAGTAAAAAGTTCATAGAATCACAAAGTCACACATGTAAACATACATATCACAGTGCAACAGTACAACGAAAGTGTACTCCCATGCTAAAAATGCTAAACGCAGTAGGCTCCCCCCCCCCCTTAAAAGAGGGGTACGCCCACGTACCCTAGACTAGTATAGCTAGTCGGTAAATAGTGAAGGAATCTTCACTCATATTTCGAACTTATGATTAGTTTTAAAGATAGCCTCTCGGCTGTAGACTTTAGGTGGGTATGACACATATTTTTGGTTAAGATACGTGAAATATGTTGTGCATTCCCCTTGAGCTCGGTAGATAATTCTAACTAACTGATGGACCACCCACTTCCGTTGCGCGACTCTTTGTTTGGTTGTCATTGTTGATCTTGTCTGGACTTCTGTCCGTTTACTGGGTATGGCCCCCAAGAGTCTATGCATTCTCTGACCTGTTCTATAGTTCATTAGTATGCTTTTATGTTTTGAATCCCGTGTGTATGGGTGAAGGTGATCTACCATTCTTGTTTCTTGCCGATATTATCTCATGGCTTGTTGAAACTGTCGTGTCGACCATAAGCCTATGGATTCTGGTTCATATACGTGTGTAACACACTTCCATTTTTTCCTTGTCTTTTCTGATTGACTTCCTGTCTATATATCGACTGTTATTATTTAGTGCATGATGCACTTGTCCCTTACATCTTGAGACATTCTGTTTATGTATTCATTGATATGCCGCGTTATGCCACTGCTTCAGATTATCTTGTTTCTAAGTAACTGTTAGTTGCAGTATTGCTTGGTATTCTTCATTGTATATTTTACACTAGTGCAAAAAATGTTTTTTACCACGGTTATTTTGCCTATATACCACGGTTTCCAACCGTGGTTTATACTCGCGTGGTATATAGGAAAATTGCAATAAACCACGGTTTGAAACCGTCGTTTAAAAGACAGATTATAAACCACGGTTTTAAACCGTCGTTTAAAGCCCATTGTGGTAGCGGGAATAGAGGACTTTATAACGACGGTTTCCAGAGAAACCGTGGTATATAATGTCATTCCATTGAGTTTTATACGACGGTTTTGGTCAATAACCGTGGTATAACAAGTACATTATACGATGGTTTCTACAAAACCGTGGTTTATACTCGTCGTTCCATTGAGTTTTAAACAACAGTTTTAAGTGAACCATGGTTTTTTTTTTTCTTTTTTTTGTTTTTTTTAGCATCTACCACATATGTTTTCCAACACAACACAATTTACAATCGCATATACAACCTGTACAGGCATCCACTGGTATTGCCCTTTGATAACCAACCACACTATATGATCGTAAACCAAGTTGCCAGTTGAATTGCAACATTGAAAACGAATTGCAAACAAACTTTCAAAAATAAGAGAGTTGAACTTTACAAACTTTGAGAGTCTACGTTACTTCAGCAAAAACAAAAGTCTAAGTCTAACTACACTAGGATAAGATCTAAGAAACACTCAAGTAATTTTTACACCAAAACTGTGATAAATGATCTCTTACAAAGTCGAGATCCATCTTGGAATACGTGCTCCCTGCTTTTGTGAAAAAAAAATGATCTATCCATAAAAAGAAATTGATCATCATTAGTACACAATTTTATTTAAAACGCAATTACTTTAACTAAAATTTTTGATCGGTATGGGTTACCTTGTCATCATCATTAAGCGTGTCAATATTTTGTACAATCTCGAACATGTACCACATCACATAATAGCCACCGCAGCTTCGTGAATCAGGCTGTTGAGGACACTGTCATCACACCATCCATGGATTACCAACTTTAGACAGATCAAAAATTTAAAACGTTTAACTTTAATACAAAAATGCACAATTAAAATTACTTACACGTATGTATTGGAAGTCCAAGATGAAGAATGGTTTTCTTTTCATCACTTAAACCAAGCTTATGGCCCCTGCATAAATACAGCATTTTAAAATGAAGCCATTTATTGTCAATAATCTAGGACAAGCTTAAAATAAATACAGAATGCATTAAATTTTGAATACTCACTCCTTCAAATATTTCTCTACAGCGATCTCTCGAAGGTCATCAGGGCCGCCCAATGGTCTAGTATCAACAAGCATGAGGTGTCGATACACAACACCATCAACATCCTGATTGCTGCCACAGATAAAACAAAGAATGTTTCGTAGAACAATATTTATAATTATCACATTAGGAAGCAAAATTCCAGTTATTGTGTACTTACATCTGATGATATGGGATCAGCAAATATTTGCTTTTTTCTTTCTTCGCATTGCAGTACAAATCCCTGTCTCACGTGCTCTGCACATCCTTGCCCATCCAATGCGGGCTGATCTGCTGACCTCAATTGCGGCACAAGAAAGAGAGGGCAATAATCTCTTGCTCGCTAGCAGTCTACTAGTCAGACACCTAAACAACATTTTTTCATAAGATATGTTAAAATAGCTTAAAAAAATGAAAGATATGTAATAATTTAAAAGATACTTACACACAATAGGCCTGAATCACAGAGATGTTAAGCAGATCTCCCATCAAAATTCTCTTAGATCGCTCACGTAAATCATCAGATCTCTGGGCTCAGGGAGTGGAAAACATGCTTAGACACTTTCATGTTGAAGTTGGTGACAGACTGCGGCCTCTCATGAAAAGTCATACAATATTTTTTGTTTGACTGTCAACTTCTTCAGATACTTGGGTGTCAGAATGGAGGATCTCCTAGGAGTCATATCGAAGGTTTCACCACTTCCCTTTCTCACACTCTGACTCTCCTCATTTGATTTCACAACATTCCTTCCCCTTATCCACTTTCCTCTTCTTACCGGTCTTAATTCCTTATCAATCTAATAGTATACAAAATTTAAATAATAAACATATCAGTCAACAGTCAAGTTAAAACTAAACAGTAAGCATGTAATAGTTTACCTTGTCACTGACAATCAATGAGAGAATATGGCCATGGAACAACTGAAGATTTTGCTTGACCTATTTTACTCCACTGATTCCACTCCAACGGAAGGTAGAGTCCTCATGACTCGCACAATGTTGTCTACCATCACACGAGCGTGAGAGGTGGGATGAGCTTGAAATGTACCTACAGTGGTTCGTCCGGTCTGTAAACCCGACCGAATGCAACATGCACAGTCCCACCATCCAACACTTGAAATAGATGACATGATTAGCCACCTACATCAACTCACAACAGTAAGCAAGCTAATAAATTATATTGTTTTAAAAGTAATGTTAAATAAATAAGGAGAAAAAAGAACAACCGAAAGGTTTTGATAAGGAAATGTGTCTCTGGTAGGAGAAGAAGGTGCAGATGATCGACCATCGGAGTATCCGCCGTTGGTGGTAGGAGCAGACTTTCGGTGTATCATCGACAATATCCGCCGTCGTGGTAGGAGCAGACGTCGGTGTAAGATCTTCGACAGTATCCGCCGTCGTGGTAGGAGCAGACGTCGGTCTAGCAGTAGGTGTCGGTGTAGGAGACACGGCCACTATCGATGTATCCGCCGTCGTGGTTAGGAGCAGACACCGTTGTAGGAGTAGGTGTCGGTGTAGGAGCATTGCAACTGGCCCAATACTAAAGCCTCAAGTCTTCGCAGACGCTCCTCGTAGGCTTGACGCTCCTCCAGCGTGACGTCTTTCCGACTCCTCCAAACCGGTCAGCGTGACGTCTTTTTGACTCCTCCAACCGGTCATTGCACCCGTTCATCCACCATTCTCTCTATCATTTCAGCCTGTGGTACTCTCGATCGAGACGTAGGAAACACGTCTTTTTGGCGAACTTCCCTCCAAGCCCTCGCACTCGCCCTGGATGATCCTTTTGCCCAAGGGTCTTATTCATGGATCATCCTGAGACGGAGGGGCCGGACCATCTCCCATCGCTCAGTAGATCCAGACTGTTTAAAATTAAACAAAAATATTAGAAATGAACTTACTAATTAGTAAACAACAACTTTTAAATATATAACTTTACAAGCTTTGAAGCCACTCAGCAGTCTCGCTCTGCGGGAATACATATACTCCCTCGTCATTTTTCTTCATGTGACCCAGCATAAATGTCTGCACCCTACTTTGCATCGTCAACATCATCATAACTGACTGAGTGCCGTCTTCATTAGTTTTCGTCAGTAAGCCCTCGCTCTTCCACTTCTCCAACCGCCCCGTATATCCAGCTCGCCCCATGAAGTGCTTATATATATTCTTCGCCCGGTTACGTCTCACTTGTTCTTGACGTAACTGTTACAAAATTTGTATATTTGTAAGTTATACATAATAAAAAAATATTTGTTAAATTTTATTCCTTAAATAATTAAGAAAGAATAATTGTAAAAGTACCTTAAACTCTTCAGTCTGGCGATGGTCGTAGAATATCTTCCAGTCCTCCTCCGTGATCATACCATCATACACTACCCACGGCGGTGACCTCTTGGAGCCCGGTTTGGTAATCCAGCCATCTACCAACCGATGCTTGAACTGTCGCAGCGATGTCGCTAGAAGTGATTCAATCTTCGTCCGAAGTTCATCCGCGACTTTGTACTTCTTCTGCACCATCTGCCACATGATGTCTTTGTCTGCCTTTTCTTGATCTTTCCAATCCTTATTAATCGAGCAATGGGATTTTACCATCAATCCAAGTAGGAAGCAAACTGCTGCTTCGACCCACCACGATGTCGGAGGTACTTGTCCCAGACCAAATCGATGGGAGAATCCTTCTTCACCTTCAACCCACGGGTCAGTCCACGTCCCTTCCGAGGGTTTTGCGAAGTAGATGTAGCTGGTGGTTCTTCAGTAGGGACGTCATCGTCAATATCATCCAACCCCAACAGTAAGTCCTCTTCGACTCTATCGTCAGGATCCATAATCTGAAAAATAATCAACAATTAACAAGGTTAATACGAACATCTAATGAATCAAATATTGAAACATGACAAAAATGAAATAATATAATATTGTCAATCAGACTTACAAAATAACATTTCATCATTCAATCCACAATCCTTCATTGTGGTCGGACCTTCGATATTCAAAATTAGTTACATTATCTACCTCCATCGGCAACCGAATAGGTACATCTGTTTCATCTTCACAATCGTATTCATCCTCATCAACAATATTATCAATCCCTACAATCGATCTTTTACTCTGCATTACAATAGACCATCTGGCATTACACTGATAAGTAGTAGAATACTTGTTTTGCCTTTGATGCAACAATAAAGGTTCATCAGTAGGAGCCGCTGTCGTTAAATCAACTAGCTTCATACCATGATCCTCCTCACGATATCCCTGTTTGTTGTCCACCCATTTGCAACGATATACGCAAGTTTCATAACTTGTGTAATTCAAGACCCAGATATCCTCAATAACACCATAATATTCGTTCTTCAGTGTATTACGACTTGTTCCTGTGAAAATGTCTTGTGAAGCGATAAGATGCACACCACTGTTCTGGTTTGTCGATTTACAATCTTGACGTTCAGTGTAAAAAGAAAATCCATTTACATCATATCCTTCATAAGACAAACATCACGATTTGGACCAAGGGCCAACAACTGCATCATTTCATCCACGTTCCTTGAATCTTCATACAACACCTTCTGTCTGAACCACTTAACAAATGTTGCATTCTGCTCTTTTTTTAATTTGGCATTACTCATCGTTGGGTGTTTGTTTTGAGGTAGGTAGGCTAGTGTGCATCAAAATACGGTTCAACAACTTCAGAATGATTCAACACAACCAGATGTGCCTTGTTCAATGTATCAATGTCAACTCTGCATAATTTTTTCCCACAGGTACCAACCCCTTTAAGCCTGCCATCATGTCTTGCTTTGGTAATCCATAACATCAACACCGTGTAAGTAGTGAGTGCAGAAGTCAACTACCTCCTCTGTTACTGTCCCTTCAATTATGCTTCCCTCTGGACGCCGACGGTTTTTCATTTTCTTTTTCAGTATACCATATATCTCTCAAACGGATACATGTATCGAAGGTATAACGGACCACAATGTTTGATCTCTCTAACAAGATGAACAAGTAGATGCACAAAATATCAAAAAACGAAGGAGGAAAATACATTTCCAACTGACACATGGTGATCACAAGGTCATTCTGTAGTTTATCCAGCGTCTCCACATCAAGCACCTTACACGAAATTCCTTTGAAGAAAACACATAAATTTGTAATAGTTTTCCTGACATCAGCTGGAAGGATCCCAGGATTGCAACCGGAAGTAAGTGCTGCATCAGCACATGATAGTCGTGAGACTTCATCCCTACCAATTTAAGATCAGACATTGATACCAAACTTGATATGTTCGATGAGTAACCAGATGGCACTTTAATATGACGAAGAGAGACTACAAAAACTTATTTCTCTTCTTTGGATAATGTATGACAAGCGGGAGGCAAGAATGTTCTTTTCCCTCTTTGTTGTGGCGCGAGTTCTTCTCGTATATACCAATTCAACCAGATCTTTTCTACCCTTTAAATGATTTTGTCTTTCCTTTCACGTTTAGTAGTGTCGCAGATACACTTTCACCAATGTTTTTCTCCACGTGCATAGCATCAATGCAATGTCTCACCTCTAAATGTTGCCAATATTCAAGTTCCCAAAATATTGATTTTTTCTTCCAGATGCTCTTTTCAGTGGCTTTAATTGGTGGACCGAAGTTGTTCACAACATTCTTCAACTGATTGTAAGTCCTCAGCAGCAGATAGTGGTGGTCGTGCGACTGCATGATCCGTTTTTCCATCAAACTCTTTTGTCATCTTACGGTATTTGTGACCTTTCGGGAGGAATTTCCGGTGGCCCATGTACACATTTTTTCCACTGTGTTTTAACGTATACTGCAAGTTCTATCTCCACATATAGGGCACGCTAGAGCTCCTTTAATTGTGTATCCCGAGAGGTTGTCGTATGCAGGGAAATCATTGATTGTACAAAACAACATAGCCGGAGCGTGAAGTTTCCATACCGTATGAATCATACACCGTCGCACCTTCATTCCACAACAATTGTAAATCGTCAATAAGTGGTTAAAAAACACATCAATTTGTTTCCCGGTTGTTTTGGACCCGATATCAACAGAGAGAGGAGAATATGTCTGGGTTTCATACACAACCATGGCGGCAGATTGTATATTTCAATAAAAACAGGCCAAGTACTGTGTATACTGCTCAAAGTGCCATAAGGGTTCATCCCATCAGTGCATAAACCAAGTCTTAAGTTCCTTGGGTCTGTACCGAATTGAGGGTATATTCTGTCAATGTTTCTCCATTGTGGTGAATCGGCTGGATGTCTCAATTACCATCATCCTTTCTATGGGTAGCATGCCATCGGAGGTTCTCAGCATCTTTCTGAACTGCAAACAAACGTTTGAATCGGGGAATTATCGGTAGATACCACACACACCTTCGCAGGAGAACCCACTTTAGTGTATGTGGTTTCTCTCACCCTTTTTACATAGCGTGATCCCCACATTGGACGAGCAATGGTCATCTAACTCATTCTCCTTCAGTACAACATACACCCATTTGGACAAGCATGTATTTTTATATTCCATACCCATCGGACACATTAACTCTTTGCTTCATAAGTTGTTGTGGGTATCACAT
Organism: Limonium bicolor; assembly: GCA_023374045.1. Classification (NCBI taxonomy): domain Eukaryota; kingdom Viridiplantae; phylum Streptophyta; class Magnoliopsida; order Caryophyllales; family Plumbaginaceae; genus Limonium; species Limonium bicolor. The sequence goes on from CM041780.1 coordinate 153,147,717, forward strand.
TTTCCTTTGGTAGTACATATCAGCAGTGGTAAAGATCTGTTAAAACCGACATCACTCCATCCATGTCACTCCATCCATGTTCTCGCCTTCAGATTGAATAGTTTTAGGACAACGCTCAATTTGTTTTGTGTTTGCGTATCACATCCACTGTACAACGGTTCCTTTGATGCTTGCATAAGATTTTCGAATGTTTTGGGTTTGTTAGAAAAATGTTGTTCAACATCTTCCATAATTGCATTAAGGTCCTCCTGATCATCTGAATCACTAACTAGTGAATCATCTTGAGTATCCCCAAAATCGTGTGAAGCATCCATTTCTGATTGTTCTGCAACGACGTTATCAGCACATTCAAACACTTGTACTGAATGTTGACCATGCAGTATTGTTATGGCTTCATAATCTTCTGTAAACCCTCTGCGAATCAGATGATCCTTAATCTTGTCCACACCTCGGTATTTGAAGTCGTTCTTGCAATCGACACAAGGACATCGAATATATCTCTTATCCCTTGGTTTAAGATTGTCAACAAGGACTTTGCAAAATTTATTGACCCCTTCTAGGTACTTGATGTCCAATCTGTCACTGTACATCACTGAGCGCTCCATCTCCTTTTTCAACACACACCAGATGTCGTGAACTCGTTCCATTGATCTCCTCTTTTTTATTTACAGATTTAACAACCTAAACCTATCCAATCACCTTCGATCTCACCTAGGAACAAGTTAATAATACAGTAGTTCAGTGATAATTTCGGCAGCATTACCCTACAGTTCTCCTAGTGTAGATATATATATATGAATTGTTTCAATTCATATATATATATGTACACTAGAAGAACACTACGGTAATGCTGCTGAAATTATCACTGAACTACTGTATATTATTAACTCATTCACAACCTAGATGGTGAGATCAAAGGTCATTGGACAGTCCCAACAGGGACTACCTAAGACATACCTCTATCAGGTAAATCTCAGACAGGTAATCTATGTTTGAATTGATTTTCCATTGTTTTAATAGAAAAACAAAAATAAATTGAAACGTTTTAAATACCAACCTGATGAGTACTGGATGGTCAGCTAGCGCGAACAGCACAGAAGAAGGAAAAGTAGGCAAATGCTCTTGCGCGTAGTATATAACACCTCGTCTTAATTCGATTGTCTTCTACCTCAGAGCAACCTGCAAGAGATGAAAAAATTGAAACTATAAGTAATTATGAAGAAAGTTAAATTCGATGGAATTAGTATCAGCTTAAATTCTGGAAAAAATTTGGCATGACCTTTACGTATTTTTAGACACTCCACATTTTTTTAAGGCAGAAACAAACACAGTACCAGCAACATTAATTCTCAGCAAACCATACGAATTATTATCAGACAGACAAGTATACATATAGTAAATGTATATATATATATATATGATCAATGAACAAAAACAACCACCCCATTTCAACTTAATCTCACATTTCACCACACTATGCAAATATATATTCTAATGATTGCAGAATACAAGTAGAATTTAGTATAATGTTTATTTGTGACATATATATATATATATATATATATGTACATGTACGTATAAGTATTTGTTTCTAAAACCATAATCAGAAATACAAGTGTTTTACCGTGGGTTCTGATCAGGCAAACCGGTGGCAGAGGTTGACAGCAGCAGAAAGTGCGACAAGTAGACAATCTGACCGTGTGTAGTGACACCTATTCAATGAAATTAGAATATAAGGTTTTAATTTGAAAAAATATGAATAATTGAACAAATAAACAAACGAAGATATTTTGAATAAACCATGTTATTGAAACATTTTTAAAAAACTAACCTAATGAGTACGGATGATCAAGTCACAAATGGGAAGGAAGAGGGATTGTTCAACCGTAGAAACACCTATTCAATAAAATTAAAATAAGGTTAAATTCTGGAAAAAATTTGGCATGATCTGTGCGTATTTTTAGATACTCCACATTTTTTTAAGGCAGAAACAAACATAGTAGCAGCAACATTAATCTCACATTTCACCACATTATGCAAATATATATTCTAATGATTGCAGAATACAAATAGAATTTAGTATAACGTTTATTTGTGACAATATTATATATATGTACATGTACATATAAGTATTTCTTTCTAAAATCATAATCAGAAATGCAAGTGTTTTACCGTGGGTTCTGATTAGGCAAACCGGTGGCAGAGGTTGACGGGGCAGCAACAATTAGTGCGACAAGTGGACAATCCAACCGTGGGTAGTAACACCTATTCAATGAAATTAGAATAAAGTTTTAATTTTAAAAAACATGACTAATTGAACTAATAAACAAATGAATATATTTGACAAACCAAATTGTTAAAACATTTACAATATAGCTCCTTATGAGTTATTAACATTTATTTTTTTATAATCAACCACAAACAAAAACAGAAATAGACAGCTTGTGTTATCCTACAACACTTGCTCATTCCATATAACAGAGACAACATAGCAATACCAAATTAAGTCAGGCTGAACAAATACCAAATCAGAGATACTTTTTATATATATATAACATACACAATTATGTTACTAAAACCATAGATACTTTAATATATAGAATATTAAGATACACCACCATCGGAACCACCACCACCACCACCATGGTTCCAACACCAAACACCACCACCATCGAAATAAACCACCACCACCACCACCGGTTCCAACCAAACACCACCACCATCGAAATAAACCACAACCACCACCATCCGGTTCCAACATACAAAACGCCAGCACCATCGAAACCACCACCACCACCATGGTTCCAACACCAAACACCACCACCATCGAAATAAACCACCACCACCACCATCGGTTCCAACCAAACACCACCACCATCGAAATAAACCACCACCACCATCCGTTCCAACACACAAAACGCCAGCACCATCGAAACACCACCACCACCGTTCCAACACCAAACACCACCACCATCAAAACCAACAACAACAAAACCACCACCATCGACCTAGCTCCTTCATCGATTATCAGAGAAAATGAAGAAAAAAAATACATACCGACGGGGGAGCGGCGGTCTTCACAGGGGGCGAGCTGCTCTGGCGCGGCAGGGGCGACACGAGAGGCGGTCTTCACAGGGCGGCCTCAAGTCGAGAGCTTAGGGGGAAGACTCGCACAGGGCGGCGGAGTAGTCGACGGCGAAGGCGAAGGCGGTGACGGAACTGGGAGATTGAGAGAGGAAGACGAAGACGGAACAGGGAAATCGATCGAGAGAGAAAGAAGAAAATGGGGCGTCAGGTTTTAGGTAAAAAACTTTTAAACGACGGTTAGTTTACAAAACCGTCGTTTAAAGGCTATGGGACGGAAGCAATAAACGACGGTTTTAAAACAACAGTGGTTTTAAATTGTTGGCGCAACATTTAAAACAACGGTTCATAAGGAACCGTGGTTTATAATACCTTTATACGACGGTTCCAGTACAACCGTCGTTTTTTCTTCTAAGCGGTGTAGTTATAAATGACGGTTATTTATAAAACCGTCATTTATCTGATGAAGCATGCAACATAAACGACGGTTTCCCCAAGAACCGTGGTTTATAATGTTTAAACACCGGTTATTTGTTTAACCGTGGTTTAAAGTGCGTCATTTAAAATCATTTTTCTACTAGTGTTATTACTGTACGTCGGGCTGTCAATAATATTGTAAGGTTTGCCCTGATTTTGATTTCTCATCATTGAGTTCTTTTCGCGTTCCACTTGATTGTTTTATGCCTGTATGCTTAATCTGATAGCTGCTTATGACAATGATTCCACTGGGATTCTTCTCACCATTATACTGAGGTAGGCGTCTGCCCTTGCCATAGTGTTGATTCTCTCCCGTTTCTCCACGCTAGTTGCCTTCGCATGTGGGGTACCTTCTTGACATATTACCACTTACCTGTCCAATTTAGGATTATTCCTTGTCAAGTCCATAAGCTCTCGCACGTTTAGTTGAAGCATTCTTCTTTACATGGGTCCTTACCCAATAGGTTTATTTGTATATACTTCTTTGATAGTGGTTCGCGACGTAGCGTCCTGATGGCGGGGTTCATCATTTCTGTCGATGTTGCTGGTGCGTAGTGTGGTTCAGTTGTTGTAGCTGTAAGGTTGCAGTATTCTTGTTGGTCTAAAATTTGTCTTCTCTTCATCGCCTCTTGTAGTTGTAATCGTCGGCGTTCGGGTGTTGTATTTATACTGGGGCATATTAAAATTCCTCTCTTTGATCTTCAGGTCATCATTTTGTGATTCTGGTATTTGAGTTTACTGTCACCATATACGGTTTTCATTTTCAGTGTAAAGTATAAGCTACGGTCGGGCCGTGCATCACGTATATAATATAGAAAGATTTCCTGTTTATATTTATTCACCAATTGTCGGTAGTACATACACGATCTCTATTCTTTGTTCATCAGGTATACCACAGTAGGCTTCCCGCTAGGGTTTCTAACAAGGTATAGTTTTCTCGCAATTTCATATGTTCTCGCGGTTTATGAATCAACTCATGTGAGTATTAGTATAACGTTTCTACTCTTTATATTCTACCGTGCTTACAGGTAGGTTCCCATTTAATATATGGGGTTTGAATTCATAAAGAAAGACTTGGAGTCGATCTTTCCCTTCAGATGGCAATTTGGCCATAACTTAGAAGGTAGCTTGTGAATACTCTTATTATAGGTGAATGTCTCTTGATCTCATATTTAACTTATTAACATGGCTTGTGGTATAATAATAGTTAGTATTTCTCCCACAGTCGACTATTTTTCCGACATACGCGGAGTCGTTTTAGCTATTTAATCTCTTCAGGATAACCTGGACAATTTAACTTTTAACTTACGCCCTCTACATCTCATATACTTTATTAGGCAAATTTTATATTAGAATTAAGAATAAATACTTACCTATCACAGAAATATTTGTGACCACTTGTAGGGAGTCTCAAGAATCATCCAACCCCGACGTGGTCAGCGTCAGTGTTGAACTATCCTTCCACACCATTTTATGTTTGGTTTTCCCTTGATCTGACTAGGATCAAGTTCGACCTTCCACGTAAAATATCAAACAACCACATAATTGTCAATTTCCAAATTTTATCTTATCGAAACTTTGTGACGTGGTGAGTATTACGTTTTCCCTTAACTATTATACAACTAATCCAATTATCTATTATAACCTATACTCAAAATTAGTGCATTCCTTAATCCCCGGAACTAAGTTCCTTGATCAAATCATTTAGCGGGGAAGTCAGTCTTCCCTCTCTAGCACAAAGACAATTTCTTATTAAAACACCTAGTCACTTACTGTTTAATAATTATATTCATTAATCATTTTAACTTAGACCTGTCAATTTGGACCCAACCCGAACCCAACCCATATTTTTGCGGGTTAGGGTCTTGATTATTGACCCATCTATTTTTTGGGTTGGGTTAGGGTAATAAGCTAATTTTATGGGTTGGGTTAGGGTAGGGATCTTAACCCATGACCCAACCCGAAACCCGAAAATATATTTGTAAATAATAAAAAATAAAAATATTAATTCATATATATATATATATTATTTTCTGATCAAACTATACCTTAGCCTTAAGCCCAAGTGCAGTTGGACTATTTCACCTTTAATAATATCACATAATCTTAACTAAACAAACGGCCTAACCAGCTGCATATCAAACAAAGGGCCTAACCAGACCTTAACATAATGTTGAAAACCCAAATGCTCTCGTCTTGCAGACTCGCATCCATTTTTCTTCTCTACGTCGTTGTTCATGTCTATGTCGCTCTTCATCTCTGCCCAAGGTTTGTTTTTCTTATTCTCACTGCCAAAGTTGTTCTTGAGAACATAAGTATGTTTAGATTATCTAGAAGGGTGAACAAAAGTAGGTGATACATATTTTTTGTAAGTTGGATCTTGATTATAGACCTTTTAGTGAATTCTGAAGCCAATAATACGGATAACGTGCTGCATAAAAGTTCCTCAACTGTTGATGACGATTAAGTGATTGTGATTGTACTTTTCTCAGGCATGAGCGCTCAATTTAAACAGGTGTAATTATTTTAAAACTATCAGTCATAGTTTGAGGCTTTGAGCTCTCAGTTTATAAATTATTTTTAACTTTAGATGATTTGTCTTTAGTATATATCTTTAATGCGTAATGAAGATTTTCATTTTCGTTCCTCTTTTTATTAAGGGCACTAGGATTATGAACATATCTAGATAGGATTCCTCCCCAACAGTGGTAAAGCTTTAAGCTCAGATTGATAAATATAAACTTATGGAAAAAGTACGTGTTATTATATTCTTAGGAAATTGGTGCAGTACTTTTACATTCTTTGCATAACATGGAATTCGTTTAAAGTTGGGTCGATCAAGCAAGATTACTTCTTTTCCTTTTGTTTCATCCTAATTAGTGTGCCAACTAGCACTGGATGTTTTTGGATTTCTTTTATTAATTTGTACTCCTAATCCATCTAAATTATTGTGTGCTTAAAAAATGGGTTGGGTGGGTTGGGTTAGGGTTGAAGGATTTTAAACGGGTTGGGTTAGGGTCATGATTTTCTGACCCATCCATTTTTGGGTTGGGTTGGGTTGATGATATTTTAAATGGGTTGGGTTATGGTTGATATCAACCCGACCCAGTGACCCAAATCGCCAGGTGTATTTTAACTGTTACCCATAATATAAGCTATGAATTCAGTTATGGACTTGGATATCTTAGAACATACTTTTCTCTTTAAAAGGCTTATCTAGCTTTTAACTTATCAGGGCTTGATTATTGCCTACAATTTGGTTATATATATTTTTTTAAACAGAAAAGCCATAGTTGTTACTAAATTTGGGATAAGACTCCAAGAAAAGTTTTTATAACCCGATCAACAACTACGGTTTCATAAAGTATTATTCCCTCCGCCTTAAAGCTTGGCTTTTTCTTACTCCATTAAAATTCCATGAATCAGGTGAACTATATGTTCAACCTAGGTTAAGTACCTTTTAATATTAGTACCATTTCAACTAAGGGTTCCCAATTTGAATCCTACGGTTTGGTGACAAGACAATCAAAGCTTATTGTTTGTTTCTACCTCTTAGAAATGTAGTTAATCCACAAACTCAATGGCTTCCAAAATAGGTCAATTGGGTGTATTAAATAGAGGATTTAAAATCATAGAGATTGGTATATAACGTTAGGAAAGTTCACGTGTAAAACACTTGTTACAAGCCAAGGGGTATGTTTTCCTACCTTTAGGTTTAACTTCCACTCACTTTTAGTGTATATATGAATTCATAGTCTTAATATAACTTACACTGCCTCCATTGCTAGTGTCAAGGAGAGTTATTCGTTACCATGTTCATATTAAACTTTATATTACATAGGGGGTTAACTTTATTTGATATCGTGCGCTCTTTACTTGCATTCACAAATTGAGCTGTCATAGAAGACATATGCTCGTATAGATCGATAAGGATAGTGTAGGACACGTGCCTCATAATAGGGTAGGTATATTTTCTGATACTTAGCCCTCTGAATTATATCAATACTCCTCAAAAGTTTTAGGTTTACTACCTCCAAATTGTATATATATATGTAGCATTTGGTATTGCTAATTAGGTAGTTCCTTCTGACTTCAGAATATATATATTCAAAGTTTGTTCTCTTCTCTTTATTAATTAGGAGTTCAGCATTATCACTCTATTGTTACTAGCTGAGACCCTTTGTATTTGCTCAGGTATTAAAACCCGGGCTTATCCATGATGGATGTATTCATTAGATATAGTGAGATTATCATTGGTTATTTTTGTAGGACTATACTGATTGTCATATTTCAAGGTTTCGCACGATCTTCTAGCGAAGTTAATAAGGGTTTGTAAGATTTTCCAGTCCCGCACTGGGCGGCAAGCTCAGTGCCTGGGTATCCCATAAAATTCAGTGTTTTCTCTTTCCGAGGAGGTCTTCATTCGCCTTTCTGTTGCCTTAACTCGTGCATTCGTTATTCAAGCATTATTAGGGGTATGTTGTCTTTTCTTGATTCTGGGTATTATTTTATCGTCGTCTTGGAAGGTATGATCAGGCGTCCTTGTAGTTAGCCACAACTTATAGGTCTTTATGGTTTCCACCTTTATTTGGTTTACTGGAGTAACACTTGTTGTAGCAAGTGCGCCATGCAGGTTGGATCATCATGCAGTGTATGTCCATTGTGATGTATAAATACTCCTTCATCACTGTATACTTGGCGGTATTGTCAGCCCTTCTGGTTATCATTGGTATGACGTCACTTTTTTCGTCGTCAGCTCCCCGTGTGAATGATAGTTGGCGTCGTACGGTCTTCAACAAACCCTTTCGACAATTCAAGTAGTCTTAAGTATTTGTGTTAATTAATGTATTCTTTTTCATGACATCTGCTCGTTATTTAGGCAGGTCATAGTTGTAGTTACTGTATGTTTGGACAGTTGTTAACGCCCTTCGGCGGACCAAGTAAAAACTAACTTACTACTCCTCACAGTACTATCTCACACCCTGTATCCCAAGGCTAATTTCGGTTGTATTCAGTTCTCAGAGCGTAACTACGCCCTGATACCACTTTTTGTAACACCCCAACCCGAAACTCCACAACCTGTACGACGATAGCTCCCAAAGATAACTGGAAATGCAGCGGAATATATACATAAGAACGGGTGGTGCTACAACGCCGTTAGTCACCCATGTGACTAACAAGGCTAACTCCAAAATAACTTACAAACGATACAGTGTGAGCGCTAAATTCAAACAGCTTAAAATAACAAAAGCCAATAGTAAAAGTACAGTACTGTAAAATGATACCGGTAGTAATAATCCCCTGTCTTAATTCTACCCCACCTACACTCGGTCGAGTAATCTCTTCTTTCTTCATGTACCTGTGAATGGTTGGCCATAAAACGGCTTAGCAAAATAAATTGCTGGTATGAAAAGCGTGCAGCCCATAAGCTACTGGGCCACACCAACTACTTTGTCGAATACATGCAGATCATTTTTTGTAAAGCTGTAAACACGCAGCATAACATAATCATAACAAGTATCCAAACAAGGACAATAATGTCACGCAGAACAAGACTTCAGAAGGTCTAGTTAGATGTTTTGTAATTGCTGAATAGTAGTCAGATCCACACAATGGGACTGGCATGTGTGTAAGAGTATATTAATACAGTGGAGGTATGGTGACCTCGTTAAACTCTATCTTCATAGAGTAAATTGGTCGGGTATGATAAACCCTTAGACGAGATGGGACTCTCGTATAAGTAGGTGGGTAATAATTCCCTCAGAAGATAACGTAGTTAACTCCTGTACTTAAAAGAGGTGGGTATCGTACCCTCGAGAGAAATGTAGCCTTTCTCCCAACTTAAAAATGCTCCGGTACGGTCCCGGTTAGTGGACATAGAGTGCACCCAAAACTTCCGTCGCGACGTATATTCAAATAGGAGTCGACCTGAGATAGGTACAACTCCTGTAGCATGGATGGCCAGATCCATCTGGGCTCCTCGCTTCTCGTAGCATAGAATTGTTAGGTGTCACACAAGGACGTTAAACAAGAACACAATGTGTATTGTCAGTTATCACGATTAGGATAACGACATTTGTTATATAGTGAAGTTAGTGAGAAGCTTGAGTACAAGTTCTCGGTATAATAATACGCAAGTATTTAATCCACTGGTAATGTAGTGTTGTATGCGTGGAACATACACGTTACAGATAGCATCATCACGCACATAAAATAACACAACAGTGCACAAGAGTAATACAACATTTTACATACAATTATCTTGGTCGTTAATTCAAGCAACAGAAGCCGGTGTAATCCGGTAGCAAACAGGCTGCAAGTATCCCATACCGTTCACCGAAGATTGTACTTGATAAATTCCCGGTCAACGTCTGGTCAAACAAGGTCCTAGAATAGGATTAACTGAGAGTGTTAATTTATGTTACTCTCGTATAACAATTTATCGCATCATGAAATGTCCCCGTATTCATTATTTCATGTGAGGTTTATTTTTAACGCTTCGATAATTCCTTTTAACCTCTTAACCTTATTTATGTTTAAGGTTTACCCATATAATTTAAACCATCATAGTCTTTACTTATAAGACTTATATTGTATGGTAATCCTCTTTTAATTACCTCCAGTATCTTATATACCGCATCAATTATTTTTTCTTAACTCATATAATTTCCTTGAATGTATTTTTGTATAAACAAGTATTATTCACAACATATATTGTATTTGTCCCACGACATAACAATTTACAATTTCATCAATGACATTTATTAGTCACAAGTTAATTAATTCTCCTCTCAACTTTCTATTTAATATACTTTAATTCCCAAGTATTATTTGGTGTTCACACATTAAATTCCTTATATTCATTTCCCTTTGATTTACTTGAAAATCTTAAATGTATATATTTTACACACATGTATTATTTATGATACATGTTTATAATTGTCTAAATGACATAACAACTTTATAAATTCTCAAATTGTATTTATATGTCACACATGGGCTTATTATTCCCCACATATTTTATTAATTACAAACTAACCCCAAACAATATTATTTCTTTACAAATAAATTACTTATACCTTTATAACATATAGTTTTAATTTCATAAATCCTTAAATCATAATTTTCTTTTCTAAATCTTCTAAACATCCATATAGGACCTACAAATATTTTTAATCCCATAAATACACTATACTTTTCGGTTATTATATTATAACCACATTTACTTCATAAACTTTAAATTATACTCCAAAACACATTATATTACATAGTTTCATATTCTTGATTAATTAATTCACTAAACCACCACTATAAATTCGGTAATTATTATTTGAACACCTTAACTTTTATAAATGACCAATTAGACACATAAACTTTTGGTTTTAACATTCATTTCCTTATAATTACATTTTAACCCCAAAAACTTTATAATAGTTATATATTAACTTGCAAACTTTAGTTTTTATATTTAATTTCCTTAAATACCGGAATGACCCTCATAATTCTACAAATTATGTTTTCGACTTATATTAAACTCGGTTTTTACATATAACCTTTTATAAATTACATATTCACCCCAAAACTTTTATAAACTAAATATTTTATGTCATAAGTCATTTTAACCCAAAGTTTTCGGTCAATCACTTTGACCAAGGTCTAATTCCATATTTAATACATTAATATATTCAGAAAAACCTTATTAACTCAGTTATACCCCAACTTTTCTAGAAATTACAAAATAGCCCCAAAACTTTATAAATTGTTATTTTAACTTTTAAACACCTATTTAATTCACCCAAAATTCATAATATTAATTCCTATCTTATATTATATCATAATTATGCCAAATTAATCCTTTAACTCTCGGCAATCCTTTATAGTACCCTATTCTTATCAAACTTTACAATTTAGCCACATAACTTAATAAATAGCCATTTTAAATACTTGTAGCTATTTTTAATATACCCAAAATTTATAATATAAGGTAATATACTTATATTCTTCAAAAATCACCAAATGAACCCTTTTATTCTCGGTTGTAACAAAAATTTATCATATGGTTTTAAAACTTGATTTATATCTTATAATAAATATATATAAATGTATATAAGCCATATAACACTTCCAAAAATTATGTCAATGACTTAGGATGATTATAAGCTCAAAATTAAGCATTTAACTCCTAGATATTTTGGGTTGAATATATATGCATCATAATTAATTTTTGTGACACAAATTTATACATTAAGGTAATAATCTTACCTTGTGTGTTATAAGTTATTTTCTTGATAATATAACCCATAGTTTTTCAGCCTTAATTTAACTAAAGGTTGTACATAAATTTTGTACTAAAGTTTGAAGCTTAAATCAAAGTTAAACTTAATAGATTTAATTATAGAAACTTACTCCTTAAATCAAGATGATTCTTGTACTTGATTTCCTCTTGAATTCCAAGCTCCTCCAATGCTATATTGTTGTAGAATGTTCGGCCTCCATATATAGATTTAGGAGATCCAAGTGTTAGACTTCTAACAAGGATTTATAAGTAAGATTTGGAGTAGTTTATAAGAGTTTACCTTAGGTATTTGTCAAGGAATTTTCGGTACACCTTAGGATGTTTGAAGATCCAAGTTTCCTTCATGAAATGATCAAGAGAACATTGGTTTAAGAGATAGAATTTTTGGACATCACTTAGGTATTTACTAGGACTTTCAAACATGAAAATATACCTTAACTTGATCTTGTTTGTTCCTTGAGTTGTTATTGAATCAAGGTGACTCCTTAGAGTACTAATGCTTGGTGAAATCTTGCAAGGTTGCTAGGATGATTCTTGCTTCTAGACTTGTTGGAAGTTGCTAGGAATTTAACACAAAAATGAGTATAAGGTTAAATCTCCATTAATGGAGCTTGAATCTCACAAGAAGAAGCTAGCTAAGGAAGAAAGAAAAGAGAGAAAGAAGAGAGCTTACCAATTTGGCTAAGAGAGGGCAAAGAGAATGCTAAGTGCCGTATGGAGTTTAAGAGAATAGGCAAGGAATGCATTTCTCTTTTGACACAATAATGTCAAAGTTAGGCATGCTAGGTAAGCTTTTCCTTAGTTTATTGTTTTGATTCTTGGCCCCATAAAGCCTCTCAATCAGCCTTGCTTTCGGCACATGAAGGAGGAAAAGAGAATGACTATGTTTGTCAATTGAAACAAAATGACAAGGCAAAGGTAGGTAGCTTGTTTCTTTTGAATTTTCTAAGTTGAATACCCATGCAATATTGTCTTGTTTCTCTTGTATGCTCACAGTAATGATGCTGTAGGTGGCATTTGATTTTTGTTATTTGAAGACATGGGAACATGCTTAGTTAGGTAGGTCTCTTTCTTTGATTTTTATAAGGCAATCAAACTCCCTTTTCCCTTGCTTATCTTCGGCAGCCTTAGGCTAGAGGACAAGTTTATTCTTGACATATTCTAGCTTAATACCCACATGTGACTAAAGTAGATCTAGGATTTACCTTTATGTATTTAATTTCCATGACTTCTCAAAGGCTCATATCTTCTCATTTTCCTATAGATTTTTGGCAATGAGAGGACTCTTGGACTGAGATTCTTTTGAAATAATGTCACATGGCATGTGGGAAGGTGAGTCATCTTATTCCATGGCTTTTCAAAAGCAAAATTCCTTGTTTAATCACCATAAAAATCGGCCCCTTATGTGACCATGTGAGACTAGTTTTTTATTTGGTCTTTGTCACATTATACAACATTAAGATAATATTGTAACATGTTATAAGCCACAACATGTATTTGGTACATTTATACCAAGGTAAAAGATGAAAGTTTCTAAGGTAAAATGCTGATTTTATAGTACTTTTTGACCATAATTTCGGCCCTACTTGTGCTATGAGTTTAGCACTGGATTTGATTGATTTAGATGGTCAATTCATCACCATTTAAGATTCTCAACTCGTGGCTCCTCAAAAACTTCAAGGTAATAGCGTATAACGCGTTTTTACGGCACCCGAAAGTGCGTTTTTGTGCTTTAAGGATATTTTGGTAAATAAGTTGCCGCAACGAGTTCCATGTGTTTATATACATTGTTTATGACCAATAATAATATCTTAAGGTGTTACATTGAGTTATATGGGGTTATATCAACTCATGACACAATTCCCGGGCTACCGGGACACTCCCGGGGCAAAACAGGAGTGTTAAGAATTTCCCCCAAGAACTTTGTGTATTTTTGAAAAAGTATCTTGAGAATTCTCTTTATAATGATGGACAATAATGATAGGAACTCTAAGAATGAATTTTATAGAAGTTCGTGCCACTTCGGCACTTCTCCGGGGCATTCCCGGGGGTTTATGGGGCCCCCGACGGGTACCTCCGAGCACTTTGCGTTTATTTGAGAATTTGGCGTGAGGACTTCATCTTATATATTTAATAAAGTGTTATGGTGCATTTGGAATGAAGTGTAATGATTTATTTCATCTTATAAAGTGTTTCCGGGTGTTTCTAGGACTTTTTCGGGCCTTAAGGGACGTGCGTGAGCACTCCCGAGCATTTTGCGTTATTAACTAAGTATGTCCTGGGGATTATGTTTGTATAGTCATATAATGATGGTATGACCATTTGGTTTGAGTTTAAAAGGTCATGGGACTCATGTATTACAAGGTCGCGCTTAACCGCACGTTTTAAGTTCGTTCTTGTCGTTAAGATGTTTAGTGCGTATTTTTGACCTTTGATGAGTTCTCATGTCTTTATGATATATACAATAGGTGTAACATAAGTTGTTACATTTATTTAAATGTGTATTTCAATTTATTTTAGCATTTATAAATGCTTAGACATTCATAAAATATTTACGTTGCTCGTTTGTATACACGTTGGTATTGATCTTTCCTTGTTGACGCTCCCTCTATCGAGCTAGTTATGCAAGGAGTTTAATCCTTGTTAATAATCATACATAAACGTTTGTACGAGTACGTTAATAAGTTTAGTAAAATTACGCCCGTTAGCGTTTATGGTAAGATGACTATTTTTACGTGACGTTTGCATGCGTGAGTTTGCATGCGCACGCGTAGTAATATTAATTTACATAACGTTTGCATGCATAAATTAGCATGCGTAACTAAAATGATCTGTTTCTAGATCAATTCTTCATTATTTAACAGTTTTAAGGTATTAATTAGATTTGGGGTATTTCAACTTGCAAAACTATCATATAAAGCATCTGAAGAATCCCCTAGTCTTCTCCTCTTGGTTGGTAGTGTATCATCAGTGTCAACCTTCCTTTTGCTTCCCCTTGAAGAATCTACTCCATCAGGATTGCTCTCTACAGGTGGAAGCGATTCAGATGCAGAATCCTTCAATGTCTCTGCAACATTTCCTGTATCTCGATCACGTGAGTAGATCCTATCAAGAGTATCGTAGTAGGGGAATGGAGTCCCGTAAAGGCCACATGCCTTCTTATGTGTCTACAAATACATAAATAAAAGTATAAAAATGAATATTGAAGATTCTGTTACTGTAGGCAAACAACAAAGAAAGAAAAAATATACCTTTACTGAAATACCCCGAACTTAAATATAGGGATTAAAATTAGTCTAATACGTATTTCAGGGCCTAATGGTACCTAATTAATATGGTAAGGAAAAATAAATCCAAAAGAAAATAAAGAAACGCTTAAAAGGCGGAAAATACTAAATAAGCGTTAAGTAACCATTGGAGGTATGAGACCTCGGTTAGCGTATTATATGGATTCCAAAGGTTTAATAAGACCTAAATAATATATGAGAACAACTCCCGAAGAAAACGGATCCAAATAATGTATTAAAACGCTAAAAGAGCTTTAACGCACGTTTTTCGAGAAAACCCGGAAACGTGATTTTAAGTGGTCAAACGAACCCGTAAAAATTACAAGTCATTAAATAAATATTATTAAGCATTTATGAAAGGTTAATAACCAATAAATAGAAAGAAACGGGAAAATTCCGGAAAACCGGCCCAGTTAGTGAATAGTACCTAAACCGGGTAAAATAACGAGCGTTTTCTGTAAAAGACGAAAAACGCTCCAGCTAATATAACTGTAGGGGGCCGGTTTTTATCAGTCAAATAACTCCCTCACACACACATGTAACTAGCTAACTAATAAGAGACCCAAAAAGTAAAAAGCAATAAAGTAAAAACTACTTTATTTCCCTTCCCTCTCACCTCACTGTCACAACTCACTCATCTCTCTCTTTCCTCTCCCCCTCCACCGATTTCTCCCTCCTCTCTCTCTGGTTTGGGCGATTTCAAGAAGCTCCACAAGCCTCCCATGGCTTCTCCTCTCTCTCCACATGCTCTAGCTCCACTTGAACTCCAAAGGTAAAAATAACTACATATTTGAACTCCCCTCATCCTCCTCTACACTTCTCTCTTTTCAAAATCCAAAAATGAGGAAGTTCATTTTCGTGGGTATACCCCATTCAAAGAGAAAAGCACACCATTATGGAGCTTGGAGTCTCCTCTTTCCAACAAGGTAAAAATTTACATGAAAAACCCATGTTTTCTTCACCTTCCTTCATAACCGATTTTTTTGCTC
This sequence comes from Limonium bicolor, assembly GCA_023374045.1. Lineage (NCBI taxonomy): Eukaryota > Viridiplantae > Streptophyta > Magnoliopsida > Caryophyllales > Plumbaginaceae > Limonium > Limonium bicolor. The sequence goes on from CM041780.1 coordinate 153,163,850, forward strand.
CATTTGTAATGCTCTATTTTTCTCTCTCTTTGGAGCATAATATCAACCTTGCAATGGTGGTGGATTCACCTTCTTGAACCAAGGGCAAAAACCCCTTCTAAAACTCTCCAAAGGTAAACCCTAGAAATTTCATTTCAAACACTTCAATGAATTGGCATTAATTTAAGAGTTAGTCTATTAATTGTGGTGTTTTGTGTTCATTGGGTGATGGGAATGGAGTTGGGCAACTCCATTCCCCACATGGCCGATTTGGGCAAGAAAGGAAGAAGGAGGAGAAATGAGAAAGAAAGAAGGAATTAAAAGCTCAAGGTAAGAGCCCCTTCCTAATGTTAAGTTATAATTGCATTAGAGTAATGGGAATGGGTGAACTAATTAAGGAACCCAAAATAATGTATTAGTAATGTCATTTTGGAAGTTTGAGTATTTGTGGATTAGTATGTGGATTGTAGGCCTTGGAGCCAAGTATATTGGTATGAGTATTAGTATTGATGTTTGATGGAGTATTGGTGTATTGGGATGGGTTTATATTTGTATTGATTGCTGGTAGGACCCTTGTAAGGGTGTGGCTAGATTAGGAACAAATTTGGTGAGAATTGGTATGTGTGGCCAAGTAAGAAAAATAGAGGAATCATGGCAAAATTTTGGTAGGAATATGTGCATTTGTGAATGACTTGGTGAATGGGAGAACCAAGGTGTGTATTGGGGATTGTAGGGATGTCTAATGACCATGGAATGGTATTTGAGGTATGGGAATACTAGGATGCAAAATCTGTAGCAAAGAGTGCAAGGAATGCCTTGGAGAAACTAGGAAGAACTAGAGTATAAGACTTGGTAAAGTAAATGTTGGACTTGGGTATAGAAGGTGCAATTGCTTGGAAATGAATTGGCATGGTGAGATGGGGTATTTGGAATGCTAATAGTGGCATTGGTTGAGAAGTAATGGATGGTAGAATGGAGTTTGAAAATCTGTAGCATCAGAGAATGAAAAACTGTTGTAAGTGTTAAAAGGAAGTGAGGAAATTGTATAAATTGGTTGATGGATTTAGTATAGGGTCTGTGTAATGAATTAAGAAATGAATTAGCATGATATAGAGTGTTTAAATAGTACTAAAACATGTTAGGATGTGTGTAGGAAGATCGGGGAAGCAATGGGTGAAATTGGGAAAAGGAAATAAGGGCTGTAGCAAGGTTCTGCTACCGTCCGACCCAGAGTCTGGATCGGACGGTGGGTCGGACGGGGCTTAGGCAATGGCAATAAATCTTTCTGGAACGGTCCAACCCAGAGCCGTGGATCGGACGTGGGTCGGACAGGCAAAAAAAATTTTCAAGGTCGAAGTTTCTGACTTCGTCCGACCCAGAGTCTGGGTCGGACAGTGGGTCAGACGGAGCTTGGAAACGGGACCGAAACCTTCTGGAACGGTCCGACCCAGAGGGTATGGGTCGGACAGAATAGTGCTGGGTTGGACGGGGAGAATTTCAAAGAACGGTAATCTACTGGAATGGTCCGACCCAGGGCTTGGGTCGGACGCTGGGTCGGACGACCCATAACTTACAAAAAAAAAACTATAGGATTATAACTAGTATATATATATATGTATACCCACCTATACATATGTATATATATATGTAAGTAAACCATGGATAAGTAAAGAAAAGAAAGTAAATGAAATATAAGTGTAAAGAATGCAAAGACTTAGTAAGTATGAATTAGGAAATGTAAGAGTAATCGAATTAAGTTCATGATAGTTAGAGTAATCATTCAATTATATGTATATCATAGGAACTTGATTTGTGAACACCGGAGGAACGTTGGGATACAAGTACAACGGTGAAAGGTATGATTTCTTCATGCCCTGTATCCTAATCTGGTTACCCCGATTTGTGTGCTTATTTGATCACCTAAATAAGATAAATGCATGAATCGGATTATCTCGCACTTACTTGTGCTTGTTTATATTGTTCTTGATACATTTGTCTTGAACAATAGTTTGTATAATTCATGAAATGAATAAATGAGAATGAAGTGTGTATGTATCTTGTATTGTACTTATGTAATGTAGTGTATTTCGTATGGATGAGTATTGAGCAAGTATTGAATATGTGGCTTGTGTGAATGACTTCTGCTAGTTCCTAACTACCTAACTCCTAACTTAAGTGAGTAAACCGGAATGAGTAGAAGTCCGATATAGCTTCGGCCACGCGTGAGGATGCGGAGTCACAAGAGGTTGGCTGCAATTCCTGACTCTTAATCTGGTCCGCGGCCTAAATCCCTTAAATGGGTAGCATCTCGGATCGGTGAGTCAAGTAAATCCCGGAGGTGGGACGGAGTAGTCCCCAGGGCCGGAGGTCCCGACGACTTAACATGAGTAAGAGTAAGAGTAAGTAATTATGTATGAGTATGAGAATGAGTATGTATGCGTATGTATGGAGTAACGAGTAAAAGAGTAATCTCCACCCGATTAACCCGGGTGGACCAATGAAGCTAACAAGTATTGTATATTGTGTATGTAATGAGTATGTGTAATTCGGAAAAAGGTAAGTATGTATTGGATGGTTCATGTTGTACTTCTTGTATGTAATGAAGTGTATGTATGTGTGTATGTCTTTCGTAATGTATTGTAATATTATGTATAAGAGCATGTATGCATGTATGTTTGAATGAAATCAACCGCATGTATTCGACCAAGTGGTCGGCGTACCCTCACTAGTACGCGGGGTATGCGGTTATCATGCGCAGCGAAAGCTGACCCCCTAGGGGGAACATTTTTAGTGTGCAGGTACCGAAGCGGAGGTGGACAAGGTAAGAGACCGGAGGCACACCCTTGTATTTAGAAGCAAGTAGCTTGTGAGGAACGGGTAGTAAGTAGTCTCTTAGTGAGTATGTATGAACTTGGAAGAGATATTATAATTGTACAAGGATCCTAGTAGACTCGGTTAAGTATATTGTATTGTATGGATTATGGAGGAGTAAGTATTGAATGGAGCATTGTTGTATTCGATTGATGAATGGAGTATGTAATATAGATGTGTAGTACTCGGGATTCCGGTCCATCAGACCGATGCTGTATGTAGAAGTAGTAGCCTTGTTAGTCACGAGGGTGACTAACGGCATTGTATCACCCTCATTATGTAAGTATGTATCAGCTGCGTGTATCTGAAAGTGTAAGGAGATTGGACGGTAAGCACAACATTAATGGTAGGGGTGTTACAAAAAGTGGTATCAGAGCGAAGTATCGCTCTGATGACTGGAAATACCGAGTTTAGGAAACACCGAGTTAGGAATTAGAAGCTTAGGGCTAAGGGCTGAGTGTTAGCATTAGAGATATGCTAGTTAGGAACTACCGGTGAGTACCGGATACCTACAATACCAGACCCGCCCTCCACATACCCTATTATATAACCTGGGAAAGGACGCCAGAGAGAGGGAAAGCCCTCTCACACTCGGGAAAACCCGATTTGGCAGTAATGAGATATTCCTACAAGGGGAAAGAACCTGACACGTAGTAAATTCCAAGAACTGAGAGTCCCGGAGATGGATCCCGGTTGAACCACAACACCCGCACTTAATAGCGGTAGGAAGGGCACTCCAACCACGAGGAGGCCGCAACTTACCACAGCATGGGGTGACGTGCTTAGCAGTCGCGAAACCCAGCTAGTCAACCAACAGCAGGACAGAAGCACTAACCGTGCAACGGAATGAAAAGGGAGCAGTAACGGGACCCGCGACACAAGTCTACGGGATAGCAATACTTGAATAATACCGCCAACGGTATGCTAGCTGACTAGGTACTTAGTCGGAAGCGGTTAACTCCAAAACTACGGCGCCATTAAGGTTGCACTACCTGGACAATATAGCTCAGACAACTACAAGAATAACCATGAGATATAATCCAATAGGACTACGAGAGTAGTGCCTAACCAAGGAAGGCTCAGTAACCACCACAGATGTGTGGGAACGAGCCACGAGGAACGACACTAAAACTAAATAAGTGGGGATCTCTAAGGATTGGAGAAGTACCCGGATAGAGACAACCGTGTCAAGATCAATGAGAAGCTACTCAAAAGGATCAAGTATCCCAAACATAGATCAATACGATCAAGGGAAGAGTCGACAAGACTGTAAAATACAAGTGGAAACCATACCAAGACCGGTATAGGTTAACCAAAACCAACAGTACCACGCACTTGCCACGGCAAGTGCCAGTAAGAACAGGAACCATGTAGAGGAACTTAACACACAACAGGTACTAGTAAGTACCGTGACTGCAACGAAGCAACTACCGGACACAAATCCTGAAACTGGAAGAATGGAGACCTGGAAAGGCTCAGTAGCCCGACATTGTAATAGGGACATACCAGTCAGCAAGAAGCTGGACTTGGTTCAAGACCTCAAAATGGCTATGCATGAAGAAACATCTTTAACACCGAACCATTATTTTTCAAACCAATTTTTCTTTCAAAACCACAAAACCTCTTTTAAAACCTTGGATTTTAAAAATCGAACCAACATATTACGGTGTGTATCATAGAATGATACACGAGGAGTTGGCAACAGAATACTTCACCTAGGCGTGTGACGAACACTACGAGTGTACCCATTATGGGATGTGGGACAACCGCACTCCGAAGGAGCTTGCGGGCCTGACACATAGTCGGGTAAGTGGTAACGTATCAACATGGTACCCCACGTATGTATACATGTAGTGTGCGACACACAGAAAGTAGTCAACTCCGTTACGGACCTTGAGTAAATTTTAACCAGAACGACTGGACACCGCAGACAATCAAGGAGAAGGAAACTCAGTTAAGGAACAAGTGTAAGGAGCGCAGAGAATCCATCTGAAGATAAGGAATGAAGGCTGGGAAGTGCAAAAAGCACAGACTAGAAAATATAGACATTGGATATGTCTCGAGGACACCAAACAAATACGTGATAGCTGGAAGGTATACCCAGCCTAAACACAGTAAGGCAGTTGCCTAACGTGAACACCACAATGCTCAACAAACGGGACAGAACTAACAAGAGCAATCACAAGATTACTACGAAGCACAATCCATAATCGGAGAGGATATTTAAACCTAGTCTCAAGCACTGGGAGCAAGTACAGACGGTCTACCCAACGACAGGAGACGTTATAACCCAAAAGGGGAATAACTTAACTACAATACCGCAAGGCGGTATAATGATAACATATCGTAAACATTAGCCGGAGGTAACGACATAATCTAACAACACCCAGGAGCAATCCTTGAGGGTGACTGGATTAACAACAGTCAAACAAAGCGTCAAGACAAGAATACAGGAGCTGGAACAAGCACTCGGTTAAGACACCGAAGGGATTTCACATGATAGGAAATACCCTAGTCTACAAAAGGCACCGATCAGCACCAGATTGCCTAAGAATCTCCTATGAACGGAAGCGTGATGTCACGACTTACCACGGAGCCCAGGAATACCTCCAACCTATGGGGTATACATGGAGTGGAAACATGTACAAGCAGCTTGCAAGGAGCATAGCTCGCAGCAATAAGGCTAAGAAGCCATGAACCAAATACGTTATACAACTTAAACGGTTACAAAACCGGCACCATTGGTTAGCAAGACTTGCAAGAGATATTGTCTCATACGACAAGAAATCAACAACTGGACCATCAATTCAAACCCAACATCCTGAGTGGCTTAGAGTAATGGCCAACTCAGTGTCACTGTCACTAGAGCATCAGCCTAGTATACAGTGACGGAGTTCTTAATTACCGCCATGCCTTCTGTAGCAATGGTAGCACAGAGGCATAAGAATCATGATAATGCCAACATTGGCCTAGTCCACACTTGGACACTACGAGAAACCCAAGGGAAGGTACCCCTCGTTAACCGAAGACCACCAACGCGGTGATGATGTGAACCTTAGAAAAGGCTTCCATCTACTATAACAATTAAGCCCACGCAATAGATATTGCCAAGGGGCGATGGAATAAGAAAATGAGATTTCCAAACCATTACGACTTAAAGGAGTAAGCATACCCCATAAGCACCCAAAAACATGGTGGACCATTGTGTAAACACCAACATAGCAAACCTTGTCATTAGACCTATGAGTGGAGACAAACCCCTCAACAAGAACTTTCATTTATCAATGACAGAGTACTCTTCAATTGGAGAACGGGACCAGAAAACCCTTGAAGCTTCATGGGATGTCCCGGTGATGTACATACAAGAATAAAACCGCACAGCTAGAGCCTATAACCAATGCTCAGCTTTGGGAGGACAGTAATTGTCAAAAACAATCAATGTGAGTGCACATTGCACACCATGAATGACCAACGCTCAAGAGAGCTTGTAACCCGGTAAATTGCTTTATCCTTGGTCAACCAAGATACTTGGTAAATTGTATCACAAATGATGATAGAATGTGAGGTAAGTTAACCTACACATAAAACCTAAGTGGAATAAGACATCTCCACATTGGGAAGATAATAAGATTGCCGTATGCTACGACAACCATCATACACACAAACACAGGAAACTCCTAGTGTATTTACACCATAAGGAAATGGTGCCAATGACAATGTCACTAAGTAAAAAGGAACTATCACAGTAACAGAAACAGTAAAAACGATGTTGTATAATGAGTAAGAATACGGTGCGCAACAAGCGACCGATAGGAGGAAGTAGCAGATAATGACACGGAGTATAAGTATGAGATGACAGGCAGAAATATTCCTTCCTATCACATAAGTGACTTACTGTCAAGCGTTTACGCCTCTGCACTCTGTATGACTGAGTGTTTTGGTATTGCACTTGTGCAGCCAATGATCTAATGGGATGGCTAGGGATATGGAAAATGTAAACCGTAGTAAACCCTTCTTTTCACCAACGAATATGACATAAGCCAGTTAAGCAAGCTTGGGAACAGACCGTGCGGCCTAAAGGCCAAAGAAGCACGAAGAGTGTACAACACACTAACAATCACAAGATGTGAATTCCATTGGAGTAAAAGGTGAAAGGAGACATATCAAAGTCACTAGGACCGACGCATAGAAATGCAAGGTCATACAAGTAAAGAACACTTGTACTGAACCAGAAGAACTGGTATAATTTAGAAGCTAGTGACAACGGAGGAAGCACTACAGTTAAGTGGTGACTTAACCTCACCTAACAATAAGTCGGAGGAACTTAACGAATAATCGTAGAAGCACGAATAGCATGTGCAGAAGATTACCAGAGAGCTGGTTATAAATCTTAAACTCATTGAGTCCAAACATGGTGAAAGAATACCGCATTTGTTTAGTAAACCTTATTCCCATAATAGACGGATAAGAAGGTGATGTATAGCACATTAAGGATAACAAGAGGGGTGAATGACCCAAGTTATCAGAGTCGCGCAGCAGAAGCTAGTGGGCCCTAGCTAGGAGTATAATACAATGGCTATTAATGCCTTGAAGCCTAATAGGCTAGAACCGAATTAATGATGAGTTAAATAAACTCATATAGAAGTCCTTGGTGCAAAGACTAAACCATTGGTATGGTTAAGATCCCTTTGACCAGAGCATATTGTATAGTATACGGTAGTGAAGCTAAACGCTTCAGTTTGCCCAGACTGATTAAACCAAAGTTTAATAATAATAAAATATGGTAGATTACGTGGGTGTAATCCCTTTTAAGGGGGGTAGAGCGAAAACCGCTTAATGTAAGTTTTGTGAATAAAACACATAAACCGTAATGTGCATAGCACAAATGAGAATCAAATTGATGATTGATACTATGTTAAATAAACATAAGTACTCATTCATATTGTAATTATGGTAACTAGGCATTAGACATGCAAATACCATAGGAGGAATATACCCATCTTGTAACACCAATGTAAGAGTATTAGTAAAAGAAAAGTAATGAGTAGTGGACGGAGCTCCATAAGTATTGTAGCCTTTGAGGAAGTAGTACGAAATGAATGAGGATAGTAGATGAATGAAGTTTATGAGTAGTGGAATCGTAAGTAAATTATTTGAAGCAAATTGAAGACGACTAAATCTCATAGGTATAGTATTTCTTGGATAGAATATTGGAGATGATGGTGAGTAATGGATGGAAGTAGTGAAGGTTGATGAAGTGAGCAATTAGGTATCGAATCACGGAGTAAAACATTTGGGGAAGTAGAGTGAGGATGATCGATGGATTGATTCCATCCTTTGGAGATGTATGAATTCGTAATTACGACTAGAAAGAGTAAAAGATAGAAAATGAAAACAACTAAATTATTTGTTTGATTGAATCTGATGTGGGAAGTCGAACTTGATCCTGATCAGATCAAGGGAAACCGAACACAAATTGGAGTGGAAGGATAGTTCAACACTGGTGCTGATCACACCAGGGTCGAATGATTCTTGAAGCTCCCCTCAAGTGGTCACAAGAATCACACATAGGATAGAAGTAATGGATATAAATTGGAAATCGGAGTTGTGTGTTTTAGAAATTTCTAATTAGTAGTATTGAAAGGATTGTCTTAGACATGAGAATAAGGGTTGTTAGAAACCTATACCGGAGAATGACGGTAGGTAGCATATTGTATTATTCCAAGGGCAGCGGGGCATAGAGGAGTCCTGTGTCGAGATGACCTGAGTGCCTGCGGGATTGTGATGTGTATTGCATTGCTTTGGGGACAGCTTTGCACCGTATGTATGTATAAATTTTGTAATGAAGAATCGGATGGTTGATAGTAATAGGGATCAGAGTAACTATTGTACATTAATATGGTATGGAAAGGAGAAACCTTGAGTAACGAATTTGGGAACTGTAAGGAGGAGGAATGTATGGCTTTGGTATTAGACACGTAAGAATGAGTAAGCATTGTAAACCTATAACCTCGAACAACTTTGAGGACAAAGTTCTTAAGGGGGGTAGATTGAAATACCCCGAACTTAAATATAGGGATTAAAATTAGTCTAATACGTATTTCAGGGCCTAATGGTACCTAATTAATATGGTAAGGAAAAATAAATCCAAAAGAAAATAAAGAAACGCTTAAAAGGCGGAAAACGCTAAATAAGCGTTAAGTAACCATTAGAGGTATGAGACCTCGGTTAGCGTATTATATGGATTCCAAAGATTTAATAAGACCTAAATAATATATGGGAACAACTCCCGAAGAAAACGGATCCAAATAATGTATTAAAACGCTAATAGAGCTTTAACGCACGTTTTTCGAGAAAACCCGGAAACGTGATTTTAAGTGGTCAAACGAACCCGTAAAAATTATAAGTCATTAAATAAATATTATTAAGCATTTATGAAAGGTTAATAACCAATAAAAAGAAAGAAACGGGAAAATTCTGGAAAACGGGCCCGGTTAGTGAACAGTACCTAAACCGGGTAAAATAACGAGCGTTTTCTGTAAAAGACGAAAAACGCTCCAGCTAATATAACTGTAGGGGGCCGGTTTTTATCAGTCAAATAACTCCCTCACACACACATGTAACTAGCTAACTAATAAGAGAGCCAAAAAGCAAAAAGCAATAAAGTAAAAACTACTTTATTTCCCTTCCCTCTCACCTCACTCTCACAACTCACTCATCTCTCTCTTTCCTCTCCCCCTCCACCGATTTCTCCCTCCTCTCTCTCTGGTTTGGGTGATTTCAAGAAGCTCCACAAGCCTCCCATGGCTTCTCCTCTCTCTCCACATGCTCTAGCTCCACTTGAACTCCAAAGGTAAAAATAACTACACATTTGAACTCCCCTCATCCTCCTCTACACTTCTCTCTTTTCAAAATCCAAAAATGAGGAAGTTCATTTTCGTGGGTATACCCCATTCAAAGAGAAAAGCACACCATTATGGAGCTTGGAGTCTCCTCTTTCCAACAAGGTAAAAATTTACATGAAAAACCCATGTTTTCTTCACCTTCCTTCATAACCGATTTTTTTGCTCCATTTGTAATGCTCTATTTTTCTCTCTCTTTGGAGCATAATATCAACCTTACAATGGTGGTGGATTCACCTTCTTGAACCAAGGGCAAAAACCCCTTCTAAAACTCTCCAAAGGTAAACCCTAGAAATTTAATTTCAAATATTTCAATGAATTGGCATTAATTTAAGAGTTAGTCTATTAATTGTAGTGTTTTGTGTTCATTGGGTGATGGGAATGGAGTTGGGCAACTCCATTCCCCACATGGCCGATTTGGGCAAGAAAGGAAGAAGGAGGAAATGAGAAAAGAAAGAAGGAATTAAAAGCTCAAGGTAAGAGCCCCTTCCTAATGTTAAGTTATAATTGCATTAGAGTAATGGGAATGGGTGAACTAATTAAGGAACCCAAAATAATGTATTAGTAATGTTATTTTGGAAGTTTGAGTATTTGTGGATTAGTATGTGGATTGTAGGCCTTGGAGCCAAGTATATTGTGTATGAGTATTAGTATTGATGTTTGATAGAGTATTGGTGTATTGGGATGGGTTTATATTTGTATTGATTGCTGGTAGGACCCTTGTAAGGGTGTGGCTAGATTAGGAACGAATTTGGTGAGAATTGGTATGTGTGGCCAAGTAAGAAAAATAGAGGAATCATGGCAAAATTTTGGTAGGAATATGTGCATTTGTGAATGACTTGGTGAATGGGAGAACCAAGGTGTGTATTGGGGATTGTAGGGATGTCTAATGACCATGGAATGGTATTTGAGGTATGGGAATACTAGGATGCAAAATCTGTAGCAAAGAGTGCAAGGAATGCCTTGGAGAAACTAGGAAGAACTTGAGTATAAGACTTGGTAAAGTAAATGTTGGACTTGGGTATAGAAGGTGCAATTGCTTGGAAATGAATTGGCATGGTGAGATGGGGTATTTGGAATGCTAATAGTGGCATTGGTTGAGAAGTAATGGATGGTAGAATGGAGTTTGAAAATCTGTAGCATAAGAGATGAAAAACTGTTGTAAGTGTTAAAAGGAAGTGAGGAAATTGTATAAATTGGTTGATGGATTTAGTATAGGGTCTGTGTAATGAATTAAGAAATGAATTAGCATGATATAGAGTGTTTAAATAGTACTAAAACATGTTAGGATGTGTGTAGGAAGATCGGGGAAGCAATGGGTGAAATGGGTGAGGAAAGGAAATAAGGGCTGTAGCAAGGTTCTGCTACCGTCCGACCCAGAGTCTGGATCGGACGGTGGGTCGGACGGGGCTTAGGCAACGGCAATAAATCTTTCTGGAACGGTCCAACCCAGAGCCGTGGATCAGACGTGGGTCGGACAGGCAAAAAAAATTTTCAAGGTCGAAGTTTCTGACTTCGTCCGACCCAGAGTCTGGGTCGGACAGTGGGTCAGACGGAGCTTGGAAACGGGACCGAAACCTTCTGGAACGGTCCGACCCAGAGGGTATGGGTCGGACAGAATAGTGCTAGGTTGGACGGGAGAATTTCAGAGAACGGTAATCTACTGGAATGGTCCGACCCAGGGCTTGGGTCGGACGCTGGGTCGGACGACCCATAACTTACAAAAAAAAAACTATAGGATTATAACTAGTATATATATATATATATATAATATATATATATATATGTATACCCACCTATACATATGTATATATATATATATGTAAGTAAACCATGGATAAGTAAAGAAAAGAAAGTAAATGAAATATAAGTGTAAAGAATGCAAAGACTTAGTAAGTATGAATTAGGAAATGTAAGAGTAATCGAATTAAGTTCATGATAGTTAGAGTAATCATTCAATTATATGTATATCATAGGAACTTGATTTGTGAACACCGGAGGAACGTTGGATACAAGTACAACGGTGAAAGGTATGATTTCTTCATGCCCTGTATCCTAATCTGGTTACCCCGATTTGTGTGCTTATTTGATCACCTAAATAAGATAAATGCATGAATCGGATTATCTCGCACTTACTTGTGCTTGTTTATATTGTTCTTAATACATTTGTCTTGAACAATAGTTTGTATAATTCATGAAATGAATAAATGAGAATGAAGTGTGTATGTATCTTGTATTGTACTTATGTAATGTAGTGTATTTCGTATGGATGAGTATTGAGCAAGTATTGAATATGTGGCTTGTGTGAATGACTTCTGCTAGTTCCTAACTACCTAACTCCTAACTTAAGTGAGTAAACCGGAATGAGTAGAAGTCCGATATAGCTTCGGCCACGCGTGAGGATGCGGAGTCACAAGAGGTTGGCTGCAATTCCTGACTCTTAATCTGGTCCGCGGCCTAAATCCCTTAAATGGGTAGCATCTCGGATCGGTGAGTCAAGTAAATCCCGGAGGTGGGACGGAGTAGTCCCCAGGGCCGGAGGTCCCGACGACTTAACATGAGTAAGAGTAAGAGTAAGTAATTATGTATGAGTATGAGAATGAGTATGTATGCGTATGTATGGAGTAACGAGTAAAAGAGTAATCTCCACCCGATTAACCCGGGTGGACCAATGAAGCTAACAAGTATTGTATATTGTGTATGTAATGGGTATGTGTAATTCGGAAAAAGGTAAGTATGTATTGGATGGTTCATGTTGTACTTCTTGTATGTAATGAAGTGTATGTATGTGTGTATGTCTTGCGTAATGTATTGTAATATTATGTATAAGAGCATGTATGCATGTATGTTTGAATGAAATCAACCGCATGTATTCGACCAAGTGGTCGGCGTACCCTCACTAGTACGCGGGGTATACGGTTATCATGCGCAGCGAAAGCTGACCCCCTAGGGGGAACGTTTTTAGTGTGCAGGTACCGAAGCGGAGGTGGACAAGGTAAGAGACCGGAGGCACACCCTTGTATTTAGAAGCAAGTAGCTTGTGAGGAACGGGTAGTAAGTAGTCTCCTAGTGAGTATGTATGAACTTGGAAGAGATATTATAATTGTACAAGGATCCTAGTAGACTCGGTTAAGTATATTGTATTGTATGGATTATGGAGGAGTAAGTATTGAATGGAGCATTGTTGTATTCGATTGATGAATGGAGTATGTAATATAGATGTGTAGTACTCGGGATTCCGGTCCATCAGACCGATGCTGTATGTAGAAGTAGTAGCCTTGTTAGTCCCGTGGGTGACTAACGGCATTGTATCACTCTCATTATGTAAGTATGTATCCGCTGAGTGTATCTGAAAGTGTAAGGAGATTGGACGGTAAGCACAACATTAATGGTAGGGGTGTTACATTTACCCACTCAGTATACCATTGCTTATCACATTCGATTAAGCATGACTCTTGATTCTAGGAGCAGATGGAGCCACCAATGCCATTTTGCTTCAGCATTTCAAAAATTACATAATACTTCTCTTTCAAATACTTATGTCTATTCTCTATGTGTTTCACTTCAATAGGACAATCTGCCCAATTCTCTTTCATCCTCGTCAAGAGCTCTGTTGTCCAACCAGCCTTAAATACTCCTTCAGGTTTCCAGTAGCGATCTATACTCATTTCAAGCAAGTGTTGAAGCACGGTCTCGTCTTCAAATCTTGTCCACTTATGAGATTCTTTTCCTTTACTCCCTTCATGTGACACCCGTGTGAGGATTATTATTGTTTTAACTTCCGCTGTCAGACGTGTTTAATTGTGCTACGAGAGGGATTATTACGTGTTTAACAAGAGGGGTGTTACACGGATTCACGTTGATAGGTCCTCCACGTTCTTAGATGCAAAACACCGGAAACTGTCTTCCTTTGTGAAACCAAGTTGTCCAGACTAGAGATGACTGCATTTGAACAGAGAATGCGCAACTATATGGGTTTTGTTGTTGACAGTATAGGTCGCAAAAGAGGTGTTGCTCTTTTATGGAAATCTTCAATTTAGGTTAGTATTGTTTCATTTTCTGCCCATCATGTCAATTTCAGAGTGGATGGAGGATTAAATGACTCTTAGAGAGGAACCGAGATCTATGGCTGGTTGTCCTCATCGGAGAAATGAAAAACCCGGAATCTACTTCAAGAAATTCATGACTTTCCCCTGAACCATGGCTGGTTTTCAAAGACTTCAATGAAATCTTATTTAGATACGAAAGAAGTTGTTGAGGAAACCAAATCGGCCCTGCATGCAAGCCTTTAGGTCTTGTCTTGCGAATTACAATTTATGAGATCTGGCTTTATCGGGAGGAATTTATACCTTTGAAAATAGACAGTCGGGTGCTAGAAACACAAAATCAAGGCTAGATATGTTCACCACCATAGAAAGTTTGATCCGCATTTTTCCTAAGGCAAGAAATGTCCATCTTCAGTGGGGGAGGTCTGATCATCACCCAATTAAACTTTTCCCCACACCTTAAGAACAACGAAGAAGAAGACCATTTCATTTTGATAACAGTTGGCTCGATGATCCCCATATGTAAGAAAATTGTTAATGATACTTGGAGGGACGACATAATTGAAGGGGGGTACATGGAGAAAGTGAGCCAATGTGGACGCAAGCTACATATATGAGGAGGTAATCGTGCCCGAGCATAGAGAAAGGAAATTTCTGACACCCAAGACGCTCTTGCACAAATAGCCATACAAAACTCAACACAAGAAAACCTTAAAAAATGGAAGATCTTAATCAACAATTGGACTTGCTGCTCTACAACGAGGAGGCTAGATGGGCTCAAAGATCAACCCAGCAATGGATTTGGGAGGGTGATAAGAATACAACCTTCTTCTTCAATAGGTCCCAGGCCAGAAATTGGAAAAACACAATTCATGAGATTAGAAACAATCAAGGTGTGAAAGTATCTTCCAGGGACAAAATTGAAGAAACGACCAGACTCTACTTCACCAATATGTTTACTTCAACTTCTCCTGAACAAAATGCACATCTATTGGCTGGGGTTGAAGGAAAAGTGTCAGTAGAGGACTATGAAGCTCTGGGTAGACCATATTCGAGAGAGGAGGTAATTCAAGTGATCAAATCAACCCATCCAAATAAGGCCTAAGGCCTGATCTGATAAACAAAATTTTTATAAATGCTTGTTGGGATACAATAGGTGAAGATTTTATTAGGACAATTCTGTTAAAACTTGATTTAACGCAACAGAAACTTCTTATTACTCAAGCTCGTAAAGAGAGAACAGAGAGCATTCTTGATTATGTCTATTAGAGGAAGAGATAGATGATTAAGTCTAAACCAAGGAGAAGACCGAGTATATAGACAGCGTGACTAATGGTCACGTGACTATATAAAATACAGCATGTAAAGTAGTCCTAGGTTACACACTATAAACGTACAAAATAATGTGACCTAGATACAATCTATTCCAACAAATTCTAACATTGTTAAACTCAGACACCATGCTTGAGGGGATTAACCATACTCACATTATGCTTATCCCTAAGAAAGTTGGGTCCACGACAATGGAACACTATAGACCAATATTTCTATGAAACACTATTTACCGCATCATCTCCAAAGTGCTGGTAAATCGTGCAAAGAATGTGATGGATAAGGGTATACCAGATGATAAAGGAGCCTTTGTCCCTGGGAGATTGATTTTTTTATAATATTGTAGTAGCCTATGAGCTTCCCCACTCTATGAAGTCTTGAAAGGCCACTCAGAGAGGCCACTTTGCTTAAGGTTGATATGGCGAAATCCTTTGATAGAGTTGAATGGAATTTTATCCTAGATGTCCTTAAAAGCATGGGCTTCCACACAAATTGGACAAATCTAGTAAGGAAATGTATCACTACTGCCGAAAAAATGGGTTAACAAGGAATAAACGTTTTACTTTTGTCCACATTAAGGAACACACGTTTTTTCTGTCTGGATTAAGGTATAAACGTTTTAATTTTAGAGATAATAAGGAAATTCACTAACTAACTATTAATTTTTCTATCAAAGTTAACTTTAATAATTATTATATTATCATTATCACTAATTACTAGAAATTAGAAAACAAAAAAAAAACAACGGAAGTGGAAATTTTATACTGCTCGCAGCTTGCAGGAAACACACTTGCAGGACTGAATTTGGAATTGACAGAGGCGTGGCTTCTTTTAACAAATACTCCAAAACAGCATCTACAGTAATGGGAAAAACTAAATGGGTCTTCATTATAAGACAGTAAGTATGAAATTAGCTTATCATTTCAAAGCTCTCCAGCCAAAATAGTTATTTCTTCTTCCCGCAATCCATTCAGCCATGGAGTAACTACTGGTTAATCTTCATCCATAAAGCTGGTAACTTGTGTTCTCTGTTAACACACAAAAAATCAAAATTACAGATTAAAATTTTCTCATTGGTGGTGGCTTGTCCGGTATCTGCAATAGTGTTGGTAAAGTTTTAAAAACAGAATTACGCATAAAAAATTGATAATAAAATCAGCATCTCAAAGAAATCAAAGTGTGTAATAGAAACATTTGTATATTATACTGATCGTGATGTATAGAGGGAGAATTATACCGAAAGCACCCTTATAATATGTAATAGATGATATGTTGAGGAGAATTATACTGCTCGCTTCAGCCGTGAACAAATGAGCATTCTGTTTCTCCTAGCTCTGAATTCACCAACTTGGACAAAAGCAAACAGATGGTGAAAATAAGACTAAAATAACCTACTTGACAAACGAGCAGTCTTCCGCCGCGCCGAATTCACACATATTCTGTAAGCTTCTTTTTGTGTACAGGCGAAGCGAGCAGTACAAACTCTTCCACTTCTATTGTTCTTTTTTTTTTCTTCTAATTTCTAGAAATTAGTGATAATGATAATATAATAATTACTAAAGATAACTTTAATAGAAAAATTAATAATTAGTTAGTGAATTTCCTTATTATCTCTAAAATTAAAACGTTTATGCTTAAATCCAGACAAAAAAAACGTTCGTTCCTTAATGCGGACAAAAGTAAAACGTTTATTCCTTTTTAACTCATTTTTTCCACTACTGCCTCAATGTCAGTTTTGATTAATGGTACCCCAGGAAGAACTTTCTTCCCACAATGAGGACTAAGGAAAGGTGACCCACTTTCCCTTTTCTCTTTGCTTGTTGTATGGAAACCTTGTCATCAAGTCTTAACACTGCATCAAGTCCTGGAGTTGTACATGGTTTTACCTACAAGAATTTGGGCTTTGAAGTAATGAGTCTCTTCTTTGCAGATGATTGTCTAGTTTTTGGCAAAGCTAATCCTGCTAATGCTCAAAGAATATGGGACCTAATCTTGGACTTACAGGATGCATCTAGTCAAAGCATAAATCTAAATAAGTCAACTTTGATATTCTCTACAGGCTTGTCTGACACTTTGAAGGATCAAGTCTCGACTATTGTAGGCATCAGGGAGGTCAATGACCTAGGTCTCTACCTCGGCTTTCCTAGCTCAATAGGAAGGAGTACAAAGCAGATTTTTAACTACATCAGAGACCGGGTCTATCAACGAATCTTGGGATGGAAAAGTACTGTGTCACCGCATCCTTATCAAGTTGCTGCTTCAAGCAATACCGCTCCATGTTATGGCTGTTATGAAACTCCCAAAAGGGCTTCTAGTGGCGATTTAGAAAGAAATTAGGAACTTCTGGTAGATGGGCTCCTTGGCTAGAAGAGGAATATACTGGAAGAGCTAAAACTCCTTGTGTAAAATCCTTAAGGAAGGAGGCTGAGGATTTTGTGACTTAAAAGCATTCAACACTGCTATACTTGCAAGACAATCATGGAGAGTGCTTCAACATCCTCATCTCTTCGTTTCCAACATTCTAAAGGCCAAGTACTTCAAGGATTCTGATATCATTTAGGCCAATATTGGTCCTCGACCAAGCCCTATTTGGCATTTTCTTCATAGCGCAGTATTTCTTCTCAAAGAAGGGGCAACAAGGATGATCAGCAACAAAGAGTCAACTAGGATCACTGGCAGATGGATCGGATGGAAAGCAGGGGGTAGACCATGGCTATAGTCTACACCAATCCATATTCAGCAATTTGGGTATGTTGCCTTGCTTAGTAATAGGCAAAATAGATCATGAGAGGAGAACATCATAAGGGAATGGTTCCATGAGAAGGATGCTAAACTCACACCTAAGATAACTTTTGGTGCTTCTGAAGGGTCAGATTCGTGGTGTAGGGGATTCGCAAAGAATGAAAACTTCTTAGTAAAGTTAGCATATCACTTAGCAGCCTCTATTGAGCCCATAACTGATGGATTAACTTCCTATAAGAGCATAATTGAGTTAGCAATGAAGCAAGTTCGCAAATGCAACCTTACTCTTAGGGTAAATCTTTTTGTTTGGAAATTAATGCATGACATAGCTCCATGTCCATCTAGGCTGCATAAGAATTTACATCAGCTGAAAGATGTGTCATGCTCCGTATATAGTGCGACAAAAATGCTAGCTCATGTCTTCTCTTATTGTCTTTTTTCCCAACGATGATGGAAAACTGTTGAACTAGAATAGCCAGAATTGAATGGATGTGACTCGTCAATCCATGATTGACTAATCATCTCTGACATTAATGAGAGTCTAAGCCAGCTAGCTAATTTAATCTTCTTCCTCTAGAAGCTATGGTATGCCTGATGTCAGTTCAATCATAAGCGCATTTGGATCTTTGATATGGGGATGAATCAAGCCCAACACTTTCTTACCATGGCCAACCAATCACCAACCCTTTCTAGGCCGAATGAGGAGGCTCAACCCCACCTCGGGGTGATGAGGTTGAATTTTCATTGATGGAAGTGTCGATGAGAGCAAATCTGGATTAGGTGCATGAAGAAACCTACTGTGTGTGAGTATAGAACCGATAAACCAGACAAGTGACAATGACGAGAGATAATGCAAACTCAATCTGTTATTGAATTTCACGTATCACACTTGATACACTGAGAGGCACATAGTGAATTCACAATCACTACAATTACACGAGTACTCCTATATCTAAGCACGTTGAGAAAATAAGAAGCTCTCAACTCACGAGAATACGCTCAACTCTCTGATTTTCCCTCAACAACTTTGTGCGTCAAGACATCGACATAACACTCTTTTCACCGATTTCCCAACCCTAGTTCTCTCAGCCGTAATGACCTTTCTCTTTTCCTTACTCTTCAACACTTGGTCTAAACCTAGTCTAACTTCTGTTTATATAGATACAGAGATAGTATGAAAATCTATCAAATAAGATTTTATCTTTTACAAATACGTAAAATCTTATTTGTTATTTTACTTATCCTATACTTGTTAGTTCAAGACTGACGAGCTTCGTTTCGAATTAGTCTCAGCACGGGCTTCAATCCTGAATCGAGTTTGCCGATCAAAACAGCAATAACAATTTCCCCCTTTTTGATGCGGCAAACTGTTGAAGTCTTGAACCGAACAGATGTCCTTCGAAAATAACTAGCTGGTTCCCCCTGAGTCTTTGCCTTGATTTTTACCAGTAAACAACATGATCACATCTCGACTGTTACCCCTGAATCTCACTCATCCGTGACGATTCCATGTGCTCCGTTTAGGACTTAACAACTTTCAAGCATTAAGTGAAAGAAGTATAAAACCACAGATAGAAACATTATAGCAAATCATGAATGTACAATAGAAGTAAAAAAAATTAGCTAATATTATGAAAGTCCTACAACGTGAGCAACTCAGACCACAAAGCACAAACTCTCAAAGCAGTTATATCCAAACATACCAAAACAGTCACCAACAGTAAATGTCAAAGACTTCCAACTTTTCCCCCTTTTGCCACATCAAAAAGAAGAAAGATCAGAGAATGTAGAAATTCACATCAAAAGTAAAATTTTAATTGTCAACTAGGGGATGGGTATGATGCAATCCGATAAACACTAAAATTTTTCTGATGGTTCAGAAGATGAATTAGTCGCGGTCATCAAAAAATCTAGTTTTTCTTCTAGAAGATTGATCATATTCATCAATCGCTTCTCCATTGCTGCCATAGAATCCAGTACTGACTGTATAAGAAGGGAAGTTGGGGCAGTAGCATGGTCAGTCTTGTCCTCATGTTGCACAGTCTGTTTGAACTGCCAGCCCGACTCTGTCAGTTCCAGTCCCATCTTGGATAAAGTCGAAACAACCAGATAGTTAGTTGGTTGAGCAGAGATGGCTTGGAACTATTGACAATTGATCGCAAGTGAGAGATAATGATTCTTGGTAGTGAAAGATGAATTCTTTTATCTAAGCGCCACATTATCGCCAGATCGACAAGAGTTACCTTGTCGCGCATATCAGTATGTGGGAAAAGAGTTTGATCTGCAATGAGATGTAACAACCTCGGTAACACACCTAAATCCCTCTGTGGATAGTGTTTCAGTCTTGAACTGGCACGAGACAAACCAAAGTGTTGTACTACGTCAGTATGAGATGCCACATCCACTTTCTGAGTATTGAACTCAGCTAACCCATCTAGAGGTACTTCAAGAATCATTGCAAGCCAAGCAGGGGAAATTATCATCTTGATACCACCCACTTCAGTCTTAAACTCATATGGTGAGACAAACTCCAAATTCAGAACAAACAGAAACAAGAGTTCCGGGTAGTATGTGGTTTCATAGTTAAACAATCTTTCCCAACCTTGAAATTTTAAAATCTCTCCTAAAGATTCCAGTGAGTTCTTTCCTAGCCAGTCACAATCTATCAGTTTACTAGGGATAATATCTTACTCAAGCATAGCACGACTGAAAATAGGTTTTTGAGGAAAAGAACGACCTGGATTTTGTAACCTTTCAAGATGAAACTCCTTCGCTTTCAGTTTAGAGTGGGGTTTCGCCACAGACTTCAATCTTTTCGACGATCGCGGTTGCGTGACTGGAGAGTCGCCATTCTTGCGCTTTGGGATAGCCGATGAAGCGTCTCCAACACTGAAATACCCCAAACCTTGATATGTGGTTTAAATATCAAATTATGGTATGTAAAGGCTAAAAAGTGCCTTAGTAACATCGGTGAACAATTTAAACCATAATAAATGCAATAAAGCATTAAGACACAGTTTGAGCAAAAACATGCTCTAAGCTATGGGTGAACTTGGTTAGGACCCAAAGGGCCTACCAAGACTTGATAACATTTAATTATGATTTAATAAGGCTAAATAAGTCCTTAAGAAACTTTGGTGGACAGTTAAACCAAATAAAACATAAGAAAATACCTTAAAGTCAATATGAGCAAAAATGTGCTCTAAGCTTGGGATGAATGTGTATAAGACCTAATGGTCATACCTATACCTTATTTATATGTTAATGAACATATTAAATCAATTACTAAAGAAAACCAAGCTTGAAAACAAGTTAAAACACAAAATGTGCTTTAAGGAGTCTTAAAGCACGTTTTTGAAAAATTGTCTTGTAAATGAGTTTTGAATGGCTAAATGTCCATCATTACTCTTTAATTAACATGTGTACTATATAGTATCACATTTGGGTGGCCATATTAGTGGGAAATCAAAAATTTCACTTCTATGTGCCTTAGTTTGTGAATAGTAACTTTTATAAGCTAGTTTGTAACATATAATGTTATAAGTGATTAAATTGGTCAACAAAGACTAGTATACCCTCCTAGGCATAATGGTGGCCGGTTTTTGTAGTAGTGAGTCACCAAGTTGTAAAAGAAATCAAATAAGTAAAGTAAAACTTTAAGTAAAGTACTATTTGCTTTATAAGTTACAAATATCTCTTAAAAGCAAATTCTATCTCATCTCTCATTTCCTCCTTTCCCTTGTTCACACGGCTCCACACTTCTCTTCTTCTCTGTTCTCACGTTAAAACAGCACCACCACCATGGAAGTCCACCTTTGACCACATGTAAAACCTAGCTCACTTAACCAAATCAAAAACAAACACCACCATTCTCTTCCCCTCATCAAGCTCTTCATTTCTATCTTCTCAAAATTTGAAGATCACCATTTCGGTGCCATGGAGTTCCACCATTGATGGAGCTTGAGCTTGTCTTTCCACATATTATTGATCTCCTTTGCTCCTAGGTAAGGAATCTCTAAGAAAAATCAAGTTTCCTCCATGTTTTGTGTGTGACCGAAAATATTCATTAATGGAGCTCCTTGTGTTGCCTTGTTCTAGCTCCATTTGAATCTTTCAAGGACTAGGTGGAGTCCTCTCTTCATAGATATTCAAACACCCTCCAAAGATTAAGGTAAACAACTACATTAATGCTTTGAAATAATGTAAACCTAGGGTTTACAATGAGATGGAGCTTAAAGCTTGAATACTCATTATGTTGTTTGTATAATGTTTAGAAGTTGACAAACAACCAAATACCCCACCGGTTTTACAAGGAAACAAGAAAGAAGTTTGTGAGGAAAAAGAGGTAAACAAACTATCTCAATGTAGTTTAAATGCCTTAGGAAAATGAGCTTGATTTGCTTGATAAAATACCTAAGGAGCCAATGGTGAGTGACCTAGTAAAATGTTCTCAAGGAGACTAGTAAAAGAACATATGTTTTGGTGTATGTATTTGCAGGTCAAAGGCATTATTTATGTGGGAAATTCAGTGTTTAAGGTTATGCAATTTAAGGGCCTAAGAGCCATGTTATTTAAGGGCCTAAGTGCCAAGCAATTTAAGTTATGCACTATATTGTGATGTAGTGCTTAATGTGTGAAGTTTGTGTATAAAAATGTGTTTGATGGATTTTAGGTGTTTTGAATGAAACAAGGTAAAAACCTAAGTGTTTGGATGTGAGTATATACAGGAGAAGCTATGGCCAAATTTGGAAAAATGTGTGAGAAGTTTTAAGTGTTTTAAGTGGTTTTGGTGAACTAGGAAGTGTTTAGGTGAATAAATGTTTACTTGAGAAGAAAACATGTTTAAGGTGATTTAGTGATGCAAGGATTTAGGTGTTATCTTGGAAGTTCTAGGAATTCAATGTGTGTTTGTGAATGTATTAAAGTCTTGGAGGAGTTGTTTAAGGTTTAGGTAAGGTTGGTGTTCAAGGAACAAGTGATGTTTAGGTATGATGTAAAAAGGAGATTTAGTTAGTAAGAAAATAATGCTTAAGAGATGATGTTAAGATGAGAAGAAAGTGTTTTGGGATAGTAGTTATAATAGGTGAGAAACACCATTTAGGAACCTAGTACAAATGTTGGAAGTGTTAAGGAATTTTTACAAGGAAATACGTAAAGGTTTAAGGAGTTAGAAGATGAGTTTAGTGGATGTTGTATGTGGATATAAGGTTACCAAATGTTTGTTAGGAAACATTAAGAGGCCTTAGGAGAAGTTTGGTGAAGAATTGGTAAAGTTTGGGTAAGTTTAGAAGGCGACCGACCCAGGGGTCCGACCCAGTTTTGGGTCGGTCGAGCCTCTGTTAGATGTTAGGAATGTGTTCGGTAATGGTCCGACCCAAAAGGGTGGGTCGGACATGGGTCGGTCGGTCAAGTTTCAAAGGAAGAAAATGTTCGCACATGGTCCGACCCAGTCGAGTGAGTCGGACGTGGGTCGGACGGGCATGATTATAAGGAAGTAAAAGGGTTCTGTAATGGACCGACCCAGCTGTGGGTCGGACGGTGGGTCGGTCGGACCAAAAACATGGTTTAAGGTTATGAAATGATATGTGATGATGGGGATTGGTAGGTAATGATGTTATAAGGATGTTGAGGACATGTAGGTGAGTTTTAGTGACGATAAAATGGGCTAAAAGTTGTATTAAAATGTGAGAGTAAAACAAGTTAAAAATGTTAAGTTATGTAACTAAGTTAACGGAAAAAAAAAATTAAGCATTGACATTAAATAATCAAGCAAACCCCGATGTTAATGAAAACACATGTGATGTTAACAGTTGTTCGAGAATTGCTCGAGGTACATAAATGGACGTGATTAAGTGGACTCCGGTGACAGGTATGGTTTTCTTGCAACCTGTGTCCTACCGGATTACACCGGCTTGTATGCCAATGTGTTTTTCTGTATGTTTGCCACGTTATGAGATAAATCATGAAACGAGTTTACAGTCGTTATTGTTATTGTATGTTTACGTGCCGATACCGGTAACCTCTAATGCGCTTGAAGGGCTAGTTAACCACTACTAGGTAAACGTAAGAGAACGGTATCCGGTAATAACGTTTCCGACCTAAGGAACGTTCTAACCACGGCTATGCGTGAGTTGGATATGTGATGTTTGTGTGTGATGTTTATATGTGAATGTACAACTCTCCCTTCCCTTGTGTGTGTCTAACAAGACTTAACCCAATGTTGTGATTGTTTAACTAAGTTCAATGACGAACTTCTGACAAGTGCTAATGGGGGGAATGAGGAGTCCGGTCTATTCCGGCCACGCGTGTGAGTATGGGGGTCGTTGTCATAGCAGGTTCGATCCTCTCTGTATGTTATGGTTGTTTTCCAATTTGGTTCCCAACCTTCCCTTTAGCTTAACCAAGGCTATTACTGACTCACGTCGGGCCACAGGGGCATACTATTGTTATGTTTGTTTCGGTGTGCTTGGATCACTATATCCGAGACACCTTGTGTTAAGTTAACCGTTCATTTAACGAGACGGTAACGAGTTATGTAACGAGCTTATCATGAGACTGGCAACATTCTCTAGGCTCACCAGTGTATTAGTAATGTTTGGGTCGGTTCCTGAGAGGACCATTCCCGTTATGTTATGTATCTTGTTGTGATGCAATATCTATTGCGGTGTTATGTTGTGCACGTGGAAACGTGCAAAGTATTGTTAAGTGTTGTTATGTAGTGTATGTTATATGTTGTAAAATGTGGAGTGTGTGGATCATGGATATGATTCCCAGTTTGTGATAAGAGGCGTTTAAGGATAACCCGATTTAAGGGTATGTGTCGTCTATTAAGGAAGTAGCTCCGTTGGAGGAGGAACACTCTAGGGATGATGAATACCATGGGTGACTTGTTAAGTAGGATGTATCATCCGATTGTTGAGCCCATTGAGGCGAAATGTTAAGTGTTGTGTGTTTATTGTCACATGCATGATTTAAATATAATCAACTGCATGCTAAGACGACAATTAGTTGTGCGTGGCCCGGTAGCATGTGGGCTGCGGGATTACCATACCAGCAAAGGTGCTGAGCCCCTTGGGGCCACCCCTTTCTCTTCTTTTCCTATTTCAGGTACGAAGTGCTGGAAGCCGTTCGAGAGTAGGACGGGTAGTCATTGTACATGGGTAAACTTTTAAGTGTATGTATACAGTAGGTGTAGTAAGACCGAAATTGTTGTCGGCACCAGTTTATAAATACTCGGTATAGTTGGAAGGTGTATGTTGTTGTTGTGTTAATGGAAAGGGATAGTAAAGTGTAGACGCTCGGGAATTTAGCCCATCAGACCGGTACAATGTATATGGATTAGCCTTGTTAGCCACGTGGGTGGCTAACGGCGTGTAACACCAACGAGTTAAGTAATGTGAAGAGGTTTGTAATTCCGCTGCAGTTTATTGTAAGTATGTAAATGTTGAATGGGGTGTTACAAACACCCAAGGTTGGCTTCCTGGCGGGTGTACGCAACCGATGACGAGTTTTAGCTGGCGGTATGTCATCCTCAGTTGGAATAGCAGAAGAGTCATCATCGCTTACCACAGTAGCATCTTTAGGAGTTGGAGATTTAACCTCAGGCGAGGGTTTTGATATTAGATCAGGAAATGGTGGGTTTTGGCTATTGTCAGTCGGCTTTTCAGAAGCGAGAGGTTCAATGTTTTCATAGACAAGCTGTTCGAAGGAATCCATGGGCAATTTGTGGAAGAATATGATGTTTGCTCAAGAATGAAGTTCGTAGAAAGAGAAGCGGGTTGGTGCTGAGAAAGGATGTGTCAAAACTTAACCAAGTGAGAGATCGGTGATAAAGAGAGAGTAGTAGAATAGAAAGAAGTTGAAACGGTTTTATGTTTGAAAAGAAGACTAATTTTTTTTTAAAAAAAAAACACCTTTTGCTTGGCACGATCTAACAGTCCTAGACTAAGTATCTCAGAAGAAAAAGTTCAGGAAATAAGTTGAGTAACTCACTGTGACCCAGAAGAAAAACAAACAAAAATTCCAAGTAGATTTGTGTTTCCGTTCTCCTTTCATTTTTTTACCAAGATTGAAGTAACACCAAGTAGTACTGAAATACCCCAAACCTTAATATATTAATGAACTATCTAATTAGGATATACTAAGGCTAGAACATGCCTTAGAAACATTAGAAGAAGTGTTAAACAACAATTTACACCAAAACATGCTTTAGGAACAATTAGAGCAAAAGGTGTTTTAAAGAACACAAATAAATTAGGGAGCTACAAATAAGTTCCCAAGAGATTTCAAATGTGAAATACCTCTAAGATTAGCAATACACATTAAGCGGAATTAGCGTTTAAACCGAAAACGCACCTTAGAGCACAAAAATGTGCTTTAAAGGAAAATATGCTTTAAAGGAAAATGTGCTTTAAGCATGTATACATGGAAAGAAAAGGCTAATGAGCCTAAATAACAATAAGGAATAAGGGGACAACAATAAAATGCTCACAGGAGCCATAGCGTATACACACAAATTAAGTATACAAGTCCACACAAAAATCGGTACTAAACTGACGAAAGTCAAGGAGAAACCACTAAACGACTTGGTTTAAATTAGAATTAGCAACATGCTATTTCAAGAACAAAGTTTCTAAAGGTTTTAAATGTACTAATAACACATTTAAACTAGCCAAAACAAATTGCATAATCAATGTGAACCCGGAAGCACAAAAAATGTGTTTTAAGGCATTTTTGGCTATGTAACATACCAAACACATGGTATAAGTCATTATGAACGAAATTAATTCATAAAATGTTACATAATATAAGAAGAAAACAAAAAAATCAGATCAAACAAGCCATAGGGCTGCCGACTTGAAGAGGTGAGTCATTAGGACAAAAGTGCTTTAATTCTTACTATTTCAACAACCAAGACTTCTTTGAAGTGCCAAATCATCTTGTCCCCTTGGTGAATCATTAATCATACTCTTACCTGTCATATGAGAGCTCCAAAATT
This sequence comes from Limonium bicolor, assembly GCA_023374045.1. NCBI lineage: Eukaryota > Viridiplantae > Streptophyta > Magnoliopsida > Caryophyllales > Plumbaginaceae > Limonium > Limonium bicolor. The sequence continues at coordinate 153,190,720 of CM041780.1, forward strand.
CATATCTCATCCTCTCTTTGAAGAAACAACACCAAAAAACTCAATGTTCTTAGTTTTGAGCCTTAAAGAACACCTTTCCTTGTAGAAATCATAATTTTCTCTTCCTAACTCCAAATCCCAAGCTTGATAGCTCGTTGGAATCCTCTTTTCAAGAGCTTTACAACCATAGCTCATGAGCCACCAGATTCTCAGGAAAACCATGAAGAAGTGCCTTTGATTCTCAAGGTAAAACATTGCCTTCTTGAAAACTTCTTGTTCTTTGGTTTTTGTTACAGCCGATTGGCATGGGATACTAACTCATCTTATTCTTCATCTTGTTGTATAATTTTGGAGCCAATTTCTCTAGCAAATTGCTGTCAATTTTTTTAAGGAAATCAAGCTTAAATATTAAGCTAATGGTTAATATACAAGGTAAATCCTACAACTACCTATTTCAAGGTTCTAATTGTTGATCTATATATGATCTAACATATTTTTCATCTTATTATTTATTGCCGAAATTGTGGTGATTAATATTCAGTTTTTAGCTTATTAAAAGTTAATGCTTATTAAATCTAAGAATAGATTTATACTCCTTATGATATAAGCTTCAATTTAAGCTATCATAATATACAAGAAACATTCATATACTATAATTTATATGGTGGCCGAAAATTAGGAGGTTATATATGAGTTAGAAAAATTATCTAACTTAGTTAAATTAAAGGAATTAGTATAATTAAGAGTAATATGTAAGATTTGAGAAGTTTAGGTTACATAATAGCAAGGCCGAAAATATATATTAGTTAATATGTATTTTTGAGAGTTTAAGTGATGAGAAAATAATTGTATAATTAAGTTTACAGTTTATAAAGAGTTTATAAGAGTTATAAGGAATTTATAAGGTTTTTGGTATATTTAAGGATAATAAAAGATGGTATTTATATACTATAACATTAGATAATTAAATCTGGTGGTTTAGAGATGTTTAAGATGATTTTGATGTTCAAAAATCTGTAGGTAAATTAGTTACGAAAATTAGAAATTAATTAGAGTTAAATTGGTTAATAAATGAGTTAGGATAAAAGAAAAGACCACAAGGGTATAATGGTAATTTCCCTGGTCAAACGTGGTCAAACATGGTCAATGACAGTTTATAAAATGTTTAGAGGAGATAGAATAAAATTGGTAGCAAAAGATTAGATATTAAAAGGATAAAGGAATAAAAAGTTAAGTTAAATTAACTTTAGGGGTAATATTGTAAATTATGGAAAGTTAGGGGGTTTGACCATAAAAGACTGGTCAAACTTGGGTAAATTTTGGTAATTGACCAAAGGTATAAAAGAAATTAATTAAGTAAGACTTTGGAAGAAATTAGGAATAAAAATAACAAGTTTAGAACTTGTTATGAGTTTAATAGAGATTAAGAGAAAACTATGGGTAAGTAATGTAAATAACACATTTTTATGTGTTTAGAAGGTTAAGGAAATTAAATAAAGAATTTAGAAACAAGTTGTAAAAGAAACAGAGTTAAGACGGGGCTAAACGAGACCGTATACAAATTAAGGTATACAAGGGGTATACCCGTAATTTAATAAGTAACGGAGAAGTCAATACTTAAAGTATTTTTAATGAAAATACAAGTTATATTGGAAAAGAAATAAATACGTATGATATGTATACATGAATAGTAAATACGTATACATGAATAGTAAATACGTATACATGAATGGTAAATACGTACACATGAATAGTAACTACGTATATATGAATAGTCAAATACGAGACGTATATGTGAATAGTAAAAGACGTATATGTGAATAGTGAAATACAATGAATAGTAAAATACGAGGTCGTATAAATGAATAGTAGAATTCGAGACCGTATAAATGAATAGTGAAATACGGATGAATAGTGAAAAATACTAAAACCTAATACAAGGTCTGTATAAGTCTAAAGTTGCTAACTGTGCATCTAAATAACTGCTAACAACGTTAGTATGTTAATGAATTAGGATTGAGTTTAAAAACGCTCCTAAATGAACGAACCCGTTTAACGGTATATTATTATACCCGGGTTAACCTAGGAAGAGGTTTAAGTTGAAAAGAGAACCAAGTTAGTTCTAAGACACAGGATACTAATACTAGTTCTGGTTACAGATCTAGATAAGTCAGAGGCGTTCGGCGGATTAGGCGAATGTGGTGTTAAGAGCTAGCCAATCTCCGGTGTACAGTATGGGATTCTTGTAGCTTGTTTGCTAACGAGGTCTACCTCGGTTTGTGTGCTATGTGTTATTGTGATACGACCAAGCAAGATTAAGCACGAAACCGATTTATTGTATTGTTATTGTGCATACGTTGCACACTAACACGATTTGATTAAGAGCTTGTTCATTAGCTATGTTTAGTAACAATTGTATAACGTTATAAATACTTCCTGTTATTAGTTGGTTAATACCGAGAGAGGTTTAACTAACAAATTGTCAATGAGACTTCAGCAAACTGGAACTTGGGAGAAGAGGAATCCGGGACTGACTCCGGTCATGCATGTTTAGGATAGGAGGTCGGCATCTGTATCAGATCTGTCTTTCGCATCGCCTAGGGTCGACAAACTGACCCGACCAGCTCGAGTGAACAGTTCGAGATGGGAGGCAAATTCAGGAGGCGCAGGAGGGTCAAGCCTACACCCCTCATAACTTAAGAATTAATGTTTATTAACCCAATGGAGCTAATAACTCATTGGCTAGGGTTACCTTGACCCGACAAAAATAAACAATTCAGTTAGAGAACAACCTGTTCTATTAAGAGAACGGTTGACACTTATAAGGTATGGTCAAACACGAGAACTAAACAATTCTCAGGAGTTAGAAATCTAACTTACATCATTAATGGGTGACCATTACGACGTTCGCTTTATTTGTGCTGTGAATGTTTCACATAAATGTGTTATTTATTATCGTACTTCTTATTATTATTTGTATGAATAAACAATTGCATGTATATGACAAAGTAGTCGTGTGTAACCCTACTAGCTTGTGGGGTGCACGTTTTCTGTACCAGCCATGTGCTGAGCCCCTTGGGGCCTGTGATTTGAACTTTGCAGGTAGGTGCCAGACGAGGACTCAACCTGAGAGTGGGAGCGGGTAGAGTACTTCGGGTTGCTTTTACATTTGTTACATGAGTTGTGCATGTACACTCGTTTAGTATATTGATGAGACGTTAGTATGATGTATTAGGATATGAGACACTCGGTATAAGTTGTGGTTTATGAATTGTAATGTATTAGATGCTCGAGTAATTATCCCGTTAGTCAGACCGTGACTTGTTAAGAGAATAGGCCTAGTTAGTCACGTGGGTGACTAACGGCGGTAACACCAATTTAGTAGAACTTTTCCACTGCGTTGTTAATGTACGAGATGGACTTAGGGCGGCGATAATTGTATTCAGAGATGGGGTGTTACAAGTACGTTTAGATTCTTGGCTTGATTTCATTCCACTTTTCAACTTTCCTTTGAAGCGACAAGAGGCGAGAAGTAAAATCGTATTCCATTGTACCTTTCATCGCCACAGATTCATACTCACAGTTTATTTTCATTTTTTATCAATAATTCAAACATATGTTGAACATTGAGAAGCAACAAATTTTTATTAACCAACACCTTGACTTTTTCTCTTCATCTATGTAACGACTTTGGGTCAACTTGCCCAGAGTAGTTACCCTTAGGAAGTTAGATGATAAAGCATCCTATAAGACTTAATTGCCAGATGAAAGAGGCCAAATTTGTGTTGTTTAACTGTGAGCATTGGAATCTCTTGCCTTGTTCATTCCACCATACCAGCCATCCAACCCAATTATCCTTAGATCCAAACGTGTCACTTGTTGTTTATATCAAGTACGTAAGAAAAAGACGGGATTATAAGAAATTTCCATCTGACTCAGTCATAATGTGTAGATTTACTCGAAGAAACAGTAAGTGTAGCTTAACAATTTCCTTAACAATCGATTCAAAGAAATAACTCAGTAGAGAACTGTATCAACCACATGAAGCTATCGGATTGTATATATTTTAAACAACGGAGGCAATAGTAAGAAAATAGACTTCAGTTCAAAACTGATGAATACAAGATGGTAAATCTTAACTTAATAAAAACGTCAAAGAAAAAGAAAGTGAAAGGTAAAATAACAAGATCGTGTTTCACTTGGTGTTGACCATGCCAATCTCAAAACGAAGTTTCTCTGGGGTAAAGGCTTTGTGAATATATCAGCTAATTGTTTGTTCGTGGAATAATGAATTAGGATAACAGTGTCGTGTTCCACATGATCTCGAATGAAGTGGTGTCGTATATCAATGTGTTTGGAGCGAGATTGATGAACAGGATTTTTGGTTAACTCAATTGTGCTTGTGTTGTCACAATAGATAGGAACATGAATGCAAGATAGACCATAGTCCTCTAGTTACTGATGGAGCCACACGATCTGGGCATAACAAGCAGCTGCTGCAACATACTCAGCTTCAGTCGTAGACAGAGCAACCGAAGCTTGTTTTCTAGAAGACCATGCGATAAGATTAGAACCCAAGAATTGAGCTGTGCCAGATGTACTTTTCTGATCAGTTAGAGTACCACCAAAATCTGCATCAGTGTATCCAGCAAGAGTGGGTAATGAAGTAGTCGTATACAAGAGTCCAAATGATGGTGTTCCTTGGAGATAACGAAAAATACGTTTAACAGCCTTTACATGTGGCAACTTAGGATTAGCCTGAAAACGTGCACAGAAACAAACACTTTGCATGATGTCAGGACGACTTGCAGTGAGATAGAGAAGAGACCCGACATCCCCTAAAAGCAGTTGAATCCGTTGCCTCTGCAGTTGACTCCAGCCCTAATCTGATCAGAGTAGTAGACATCGGAGTTGACATTGGTTTGCACTCATTGAACTTATATTTGGACAAAAGTTCCAAAGTATATTTGGTTTGACTAATAAATGTGCCATCAGCTGTTTGCCTAATTTGCAAATCAAGAAAGAATGTCAGCTCACCCATGTTACTCATTTGAAATTCTTTTGTCATCATTGACTCAAACTCCGTTGTCAGTCGTGGACTGGTGGATCCGAAAACGATATCATCAACATATATCTGTACTAGAAGTTTGTCCATCCCACTTTGTTTGATAAACAGTGTGCGATCTACATGTCCCCGGACAAACTGTTGTCTGATGAGAAAAGATGTCAACCTTTCATACCAAGCCCTTGGTGCTTGCTTAAGACCATATAGTGCCTTCTTCAAACGATAAACATGATTCGGATAAGTTGTATCCTCAAAGCCTGGTGGTTGAGAAACATATACTTCCTCCTTAAGATATCCATTTAAGAAGGCACACTTGACATCCATTTGGTAAAATGTAAACCTATGCAATGTTGCAAAAGCAATGAGAAGACGAATTGCCTCAAGTCGTGCTACTGGAGCATAGGTTTCATCAAAATCTAACCCCTCCTGTTGGTTATGCCCTTTTGCAACTAGATGTGCTTTATTTCTGGAGATTTGACCATTAGAATCTAGATTATTGTGGAAAACCCACTTCGTTCCAATGACATTATGATTCACGGGTTTCTCAACAAGTTCCCATAGCTCATTCCTTACAAATTCATCCAATTCCTCATGCATAGCATTTATCCAACTCTCATGCTCTAAGGCCTCCTTCACAGTCTTTGGTTCCACTATAGAAACAAAACCATAGAAGGCACAAAAATTTTGTGCATTTGACCGGGTTCGAACTCCTGAGTTTAAATCTGAAAGTATGTTGTTGATTTCTATGCATGGAGCATTCCGAGCAGTCAGATGATGTATGATTTTTGCATCCTGAGTCTCAATTAGAACCGATTTTGTTGGTTCAGGTGGTGGTGACTCTGAGTTCTAAGCTGATGATGGTGGATCTTCAGTTATCGCCAATTCTTCTTCTGATTCAGCCACTGAGACTTCATCAATGGTTGTTTCTTTATCCTTTGACTGAAAAAGATCATCTATTTTTCCTTGACTAATCCTTCCACCGAAGTTGTTCTCATCAAATTTGACGTTTGCCGACTCTTCGACTATTAAAGTGCGTTTGTTGAAAACACGATAGGCTTTTCTATTCATAGCATAGCCAAGAAAGACTCCTTCATCACTTCTTTTGTCAAACTTCCCTAGTTGATCTTTTCCATGGTTGAGAATATAACATGTGCACCCAAACACTCTGAAATGTGATATGGTAGGCTTACGCCCTTTAAACAGTTCATAGGGAGTCTTGACTAGAATTGGACGAATTAAGGCTCTATTAATAATGTAGAAAGCTGTATTAATAGCTTCCCCCCAAAAACTAGGAGCAAGACCACTACCATTTAACATTGTGCGGGCCATCTCTTGAAGTGTCCTGTTTTTCCATTCGACTACCCCGTTTTGCTGAGGAGCCCTGGCTGTAGAGTAAGTGAAATACCCCAAACTAATAAAACATGGATTAAACAACTAATCACATTGATTAAGGCCTAAACATGCCTTAAAAGTCAACTGAGAACAATAGTGGTCAACACAAAGCAAGATATTGCACCCTTTGACTGTTTAGGGGTAAATAAATACCCAAATGAGCTTCTTAGGACCTAAAACTTTGTCCTAAGCTTAGTAACACATTACTAAACATATTATAATCGTTGAACAACACTCCAACACAATGAACAAGCATTTTCATGCTTCAAGGTCAAGTAGGGCAAAAATGTGCTCTAAGAAAACCTTAAAGGTCTAATGACCTCCAAATGATATAAAATTTGATACCATGATCAAATATCATGTAAGGAACACAACAAAACTGTTCTCAAAGAAAATAGAGCTCAGAAACACCCTGCAACTCAAAATGTGCACTAAAATTCCTTAAAGCACGTTTTTGTGTATGAGCTCTAAGATAATGACTTTTTGTCATTTTAAAGACTGGAGTATATCATTTATATTATTAATGTGACATGATAGACTATATTTTAAAGTCTAAATCAAAGTTTGAAAATTAAAAATCAAAATGGGCAATTTAGTATGAATAGTAACCTAAATAGTGCATTTTTAAGCAAAATTGACCAAGTATGGTCAATGGTCAACTAATGACCCTTATAACCCCTTGGAAGTCGGCAGCATGGGAGCATGGAAGACAGCACATTCTACTTTAACACTAAATATCTAAGCTAATTAAGTGAGTCATCATTTACTATTACATTTTATAACATTAAACTAGTTTAAAGGTCAAAACTCACTTATTTCTTCATTCACCTTGCTTCCCAGCCGACACCAGCCTCCTCATTCTCTCTTTGGATGCTCTAAAACCGTGGCTAACACTCCAAGTTCAAAGAAGAACAACAATTACCATTGGTAAGCTTAATTAGTCATTTTATGTCCATTTTCTTCACAATTCTTTCCTCTTTCAATGGAGCAAAGCATCAACCATTTCCATCAATGTTCTTAGGTTGTTTTGGAGGTTAAATGGAGGGTGTATCTCGGCATTAACAAGGGAAGAAGGTGGAGAAAGCTAATCTTGTTCTTAAGGTATAAAAATGTGCTTTAAGCACTTATCCTTGATTTCCTTTCAAATCCGGTCGTAAAGCTTGGTTTTCTAAGCTTATAATCTTCATCTTAACATACTTATTCAGTTGGTATATCAAGAGCTTCAAGGTATAGCCAAATCCAAGCCAAAAACACCATTTTTGGCATTTTAAACAAGGTAAAAATTAGCTATCTTTTAATCTGAGTTATACCAGTTTAAAGCTTGGTTTTAGTAGCTCTTTTGATACTCTTTAGCTACTGTAAAAACAGGCCGTGGAGCCCTTGTTCTTGCCTTGGTATTCTAAGGTAAATTTACCTTGAAAATTGACATTAAACACTTCTTATGGTTAGATCTTTCTTGGAGACTAATCATGCCTTAATTTCTGTTTGAAAACATGTAAATAATTCTATGGAGAAATTATCTTCAAATAGGTGTGGCCAAACAAGGCCTTAGCTTGGCAAAAACAAGGTATAAATCACTTAAACCTACACTTGGTATATTAATATGTGTTTATACATATTTATATAAATGTGTCGTGAGTGAATGGTATTATTAAGGTCTTATTTTGACCTTAGGTGATTAAGGAATGGTTTAGTAAATTTTATAACTAATTAATAAGCATAATTGTCAAATTTAAGACATTATGTGGAAAATTGGTAAATAAGGAAAATATATGGTAAGGGCCGAGAGTTTAAGGCTTTTATGGGCATTTATGTGTAATTCATTTTATAAGATAATGTTTGTAATAAGGCCATGTACTTTAGGCCATTTTATTTATGCATTTATAAGCTTTTATTTAAGTTTAGGTGATATATAATTATTACCGCAAGGAATTGGGGTCTTAGGTGTAATTAAATTAATTTGGGGGCTATAAAAGGATATAGCCGAAAATTGGAGGTTTAAATGAGTTATATAAAAATTATAAGATTATATAAAGTTTTGGGGTTAAATGGTAATTTCTAGAAAATATGGGGTATAAACCGTATTATATAGATATTGTTGGTCAAGGAAATATTAGGGTGGTCAACCTTGACCATATGGTAGGTTTTGACCAAATTAAATAAGTTAGATAACTTATTTAAGACTTTATAATAAGATAAGTATTTTATTGTAACAATTTTATAACATATGTGGTATATATGTTATTTCTGAAAGTTAAGGGTGTAAAATGGTATTATAAACACCCATGGGCTATTAGGAATTTTTAGGAATTTATTGGGTTGATTTTGGAATTAAAATAAACTATATATGTATAATATATAGTTATTATGTCATTATGACACTTTGGAGAAATATATGAGGTGGTATAGTAAATACCGAAAGTTTATGGGTTAGTAAGGGTAATTATAACCCTTTGGTGAAAATTGGTGATTTTTAGAATTATATAAGAGTATTTAATAAGATATGTGTATAATATATAGTTTTAATGATATAATAAAACTATATGTTATAAATAGGGCCAAATGGCAATTATAAAACAGAATAGGGTCTGTTCGGAATTTACAAAAAAATAACCATAGGTTATACCCTTTTATAAGTTTAAAATGTTATATTAAATGGTATATATAACATGGTATAAATAATGGGGTGATTTTGTAAATAAAGGAAACTATGGTTTATGGAAAAGAATAAGGTTTAATATATATGCCTATGCGGCAATATATAATAGTTTTGTATAAAAACTATAGGATATAAGTTAAAGGAAATAAAGATATCATACCAAATGATATTAGTATATGGTATAACATTACATAATGTTATGTGGTCAAAATGGAATTTAAATAAATTCAAGGGTTGTACCGAATTAATAAGAGTTGGAAAATGAATTTTAGACTATGGTCTACTATGTTATAAATGTTATAACAATTATATGGTTTAGATGGAATTAATATAAGGAAGGATATTCACATTAAACAATGTGACAAACTATAAATAAATGAGATTTATAAACTAAGGTAATTATTGAATAAACCTTAGGAGTTGTAAATATACAACATAAAATGTTACATAATATTAGGATAATAATCTTAATATAAGTTGTATAATATAATACAACTAATGGGAATAATCATCTAATATAAGATGATAAAATGTAACATATAATATAAGAGTTTATTAAACTCACGAAAACTTACCTACGTGGTAAATATATACATGCACAAGAATAATGTATATAAGGGTGAGTATATATTATGGTTGGAAACCATATAATATAATGGTGGTGGTTATTACATGAAAAATAGTTACGAACTATAAGGTATAAGTTTTTGGATGCAAATATTATTTGCTAAAGATAATAGAGTATGTAACACAATGTATTATAATGGATGGTGGTAAAATAATAAAATATAATATAATAATGCATGCATACATGCAACTATAGGTTATGTACCTATATTAATGGTGGATAAGATTAAAGAAATACAATGAATTGAACTTAACAGTCAAAATGTTTTGACGTACGAGTTTTAGTAACAAAGCCGACCGGTTTAGAGAAACCCGTAACAAATAACTGTAGGAATTCGGGATGAACTGTCGGGGTTACTTTTTATTCGGAAATACCGGATGTAGTTAGTCATGGAGACTGACTTATAGTTTTAATACCGTTTAGATCATACTTCAGACAAGGACGCTTGACGAGCTAGTGGACTTCACTGCGCATCCTAGGTCTTGGTGAACTGTATGTAAAGGGGTTTGATCCGAGTTGTCCTAAGGAAACTCCTTGGGCTCTGATTTGGTTGATATAACTTGTGTGTTATGTGTATGGTTACATGTATGTGATTAAGTGTTACTACATTATTTATTTATGCACGAGTGTCCTACGGGACTAACACTACGTCGACTATAGATCGACTTATATAAACATACATATAGGTTAATGTGATAACATGATGGTTACTTGATATAATACCATAGTATTAATATTAAGTATATGGTAACCTAAGTAAAATACTTAGGGACGAGTCACGACATTGTCGGTCTCTAGAGCATGGATCTCGAACATGAATATAACCTAGATTACTTCTAGGTATGCGTGAGACCCATTGGGCAGCTAATTAATAATTATTCTCCATAAGACTAAGAGCATATCTTAAACATTATGAGAGAGAGAGATGGTATGAGTTGAGGTGAGGAATCCCGGTAGTTTACGAACTACTTGGTTGCGCAGTTGTGATCACTGAGGGGTACCCGATCGGGTTCCGCTCCAGGTTATACCCATACGAGGCCTATTTGGATCGTGGGTCAGGTGGCTACGGCCTTTTATATGGACGTCTTACGAGACAAAAGAGAATAGTCAGGGGCCTCCGGACCTCTGGCGAAATGAGCACCTTTGTGTGTACGGGAGGACTACTGTCCATGGTGAGGTTATCGGGTTGTCTTAACATGACGCACTACTGGTATTAATTAAACATGGTTGGATGGAGCCTACAAGGCTAAGATAAATTAAATATGAATACTGTACGCCACGGCGAATGTACATTGTACATTATTAACTATGGAAACTGTACGCTACGGCGATTGTACATTGTATATTATATTGTAATCAGTTTGATATGGATGGGGCCTTGAAGGCCAAATTTAATTAAATTAACAATGGATGGTGAACGCTACGGCGATTGTACATTGTACATTACACTGGAATTATTCGATACGTTCGATATACAATTGTGGTTTGTGGTATTAAATGAATGTTTGGATTGGATGGATGGTTGAATATTTATGAATATTTGGATGGATGATTATGTATATTATACATGTATATTACAGTATTGATTATAACTGTAAAATGGTAAAGCATGAAACCAATCTAATAATAAGATGGTTAAAATGACTAAGTGACCAATAGGGTCCAGGCCCGGCATACTCAGCGTCTATCGCTGGTACTACACCATATGCAGGTTGTTGATTATCGCCGAAGCCGAAGTGCGGGAACAGGGTAATTAGAGTTTATTTTAATTACCGCACATGGAGTTGTAATATGATACAATATGTATATTCAGGTTTGGGTAGACGCTCACTTGTCGATGTTTATGATTTATGGACTTAGTATGATGTATAGGAGTTTCTCGTTATCACGACGGTTAGCAGTTTGTTTATGTTGGAAGTTGGATATAGTTTGGTTTCGTTGCTCGCATGGGCGAGTAATGGCTGGTGACACCCGAGTGAGTATTGTTATTATTGTTTATTCTTCCGCTGTAAGACGTTTTATTTATTGCTACGTGAGAGATTATTACGTGATTATTGAGAGGGGTGTTACAGTAAGTATGAGTGATTCCATTTTCAGTACAGAATTGAGACATCTTTTGATTGATAAATTCCGTTCCCTGATCAGTTCGAATGCTCTTGACTTTATTCTCTGTTTGAATTTGAATCTTGGTGAACAGACACGTAATTTCATCAAAGGTTTGATCTTTACTATGAAGTAAGATAGTCCATGTATATCGTGAATAATCATCAACTATCACCAGTATATACCTCTTCCTAGACCTACTCTGTATGCTCACCGGTCCCTTTTAAATCCATATGAAGCAACTCTAAGGTCTTGGTACTGCTAACCATATTTGTTGGAGCATGATAAATTTTAGTGAGTTTATTCAAAGCACAATCAGCACAAATTGTATTAAGACCTATCCGGCTCCGTGGTAACCCATTGACTAACTCATTTAGTCTTAGCTTGTTAATTAACCGGTGATGAGCATGTCCCAATCTTCGATGCCACAATAGTTCTTCATCATCTTTGACAGTAAGACATGTTAGATCCTCCTGATCATTCACATCTACCATATAGAGATTACCCACTCTGCAACCTTGTAACAAGATCTCCTGTGTAACTTTGTTGCGTATTTGAAAACCACATGAATCAAAAATAACTTCTGAGGGACCCTTATCACACACTTGTGACACGCTCAACAGATCATGACTGAGACCTTCCACTAGACTAACCTGATCAATACAGTGCTCTTTGCCAACCGTCCCGATTCCTATTATTCTCCCTTTGCCATTGTTCCCAAAGGTTACTCTTCCTCCCCGATGTTCAATCAAGGTATTAAACTTTTTCTTATCTCCACTCATGTGTCTTGAGCAACCACTATCCATTAGCCACCAGTTCTCATATAGTGTGGTTGCTAACGCCTAGAAACATTCAATCATTTATTAGCTTTAGGTACCCAAACTAGTTTAGGCCCCGTTCTTCTAGTAATGGGAGAGTGATTTCAGTTCTTATGAGTTTTGAACTGAGATACATTTTCAACAACACGAAATGTTTTTCTGTAATATAGACTCCTGCAGAAACCTATAATGTGACCATGTTTATGACAGTGTCGACAAAAATATTCTGATTTGGTATATTTAGTATTTGATGTTTTCCGCACAGGTGTACAGATTGGTGTTGTAATCTTTTTCTTCCCAGCCAACATTTGTGTCAAATCTTCCTTTCTAGTGTACCAAACTGGATTTTGTTGCTTCACTATTTCTTTTTCTCTCATAACCTTAGACAGATTATCCTCTAAGACTATATTTTTCTTTTTTAAGTTCTCATGCCTTTCTTGAAGTGTTTTGAACTCAGTTTGAGCCCAAGCGGGCAAACTTTCAACTCTTTCTTTTAAGGGTTTTACAAACTTAATAGGGGTGTTTCCTAAAGTTTGGGACTCAGTAACCAACTCTACAGAACCATCTATCTTAGACAATTTTGACTCAAGCAATTTAATCTTTGTAACAGCAGACGTTAACAAATTGAAAATTTCTTTCTAAGACAAAGAATTAAAAGCTATGAGTTCACTTAGGATCATAAATGAGAGTGTCTATTTTGAGAACATACAAGTCGGACAAGAAAAGAGCGCGGAGGCAGGCAGCTGGGGTTTGTACTCTTGTGTCTGAAATGAGCCTTTTTGTTTCTATTTTCTGGCTTTTCTTGTATTTCTTTCGACAGCTCCTCTTAACTCGTGCGAGAAAATTGTTACTAGCTGCTCAAGGGTAGTAAAAGTGAATAGCTACTCTAATCTCGTCTCGAGGTGCTTCATAACAGGAGCCATTCTGAAACACACCTTTCAGTTGTTTAGAGTGCGCACGTTAGCCGAATAAAATAGGATCCCCACCACACAAACAAGCACTAGAGAAGAGAAGCTTAGAAATAATATTGCTTTACAATAGCTCAGAGATTTGGATTGGGATGAGTACCAAAACCTACCCAAACAACAAATTGTATCATCATCGCAATCAGAGAACAGGAGAGGAACGCACCTAACGTAAGCTAAACAATGGTGTACAAGACTGTTAGCCAATGGATGGTTTTCTGAAAAAAATCTTAGAAGAGTCGAGCAACAACAACAAAAGAAACAGCTTGAAAATTTTGGTTAATAGCGGAGTCCTAGAATATAGTGCCTACGAAAATGCATTGAGCTACTGGTATATTCAACCCGGCATTTGATATAAATGATCAAGCCGATTAAACACAGGTGAAAACCTATAACACCAGCAACCTATCATTCGACTGCCCCGGCCAGTGGCCAACTTCTCATCCTACGATTAGCTTACCTGAAAATGACAAAAAAAAAAAAAGAACGTGTAAACAAAAACAGCCAGAAGAATAACAGGCAATAAACAAAGTCTATACAATCTTGCAGGTACTGAAAGAGCACAATAGCACCCATCAGTGAACAAGAGGAAAATAGCACCCAAGTCAGTTACCATCAATGCTAACTCAATACCATCAGAATAAGATCTTATTTAAATATGTGTGAAAATCGACTGCATACTTCATAAGGTAGCAATCCGATATACCTGTACAAGGTAGTCAACCTGCCGACTGCTAAATGTATGATCCAAAATCGGCAGCACCACTCTGACAATGGGCATCGACCAATTACATTAATCAATTTTCTTAGAGGATACCAGGCTGAAAAGGTCTAATGAAATCTTCCTGATTCAATGAATTTTCAGTTCCAATACTTACATTGTAATTTGCAGGACACATGTCCTTAGGGTTTGCTACCGGACACTCTATCTGAATGGTTTTCCCAAACAGCTGGATCGAGGTTAAACCCACTCTGAGCTCCACATTTGGAGCTCTTTGAGCATCGCCAATTGAGCACTGGACACTGCTCGGGCTATCAGGAGAAACAGTGCCCGATGAAGAACATCGGATATTCAACTCAGTCGATACAGTTTCAACCTTTTGGTTGGAATTGTTTCCAGAGTAGCTAATTGGATAGAGTGGGCGAAGATATTCTTCGCCTACCATGTTACCAAAATTGGGAACAGATAAATAATCTTGCCTGGCTCCCTGCATGCCAGCAGGAAAGTTGTAAAATAAAAACGATGGTGGGTTGAGTTGTCCATTCAGTGATGAACTGAAGCCCATAGCGGGCAAGGGTATTTCAGCCTCTCCATCGGTGAGAAACCCAGAATTCTGAGTCATCCTCAATCTCTTCGGTGTGGGAAATGCGGTGTGGATCGATGGGGTTGGTGCCATATACTCCACTTGCCATGGGCTTACATTCTTCACGTTCTGGAGAGCCTCAGGTTCATCCCATGCTACCTGAAAAACAAGATACATTAATAGTGTAAAGGCTTTATTAGGATGTATTCCAATTTTCAAGACAAGCAATTAATGAATAATGCATTCATGCAACCCTGGTGGCATTAAGGGCGATGAAACGGATGGTAATATTGTTTGCACTGTTACATATGGGTTACAACAAAACACAGCCTTTGTCGCTAAAGAAAATCGTTGCACCTGTACAGAAGCAAAGTTGTCTTTTTTTGTTTTGCAACTCAAGAGGCAAAAAGGTACCTATGAAAAAAAAAATCTAACATATAGGCCAGTCAATCATTTCAAACTGAACGGGGATGGATTTCAACATTAGACAAAAGTTGTCGAGCAAGTAAAAAGGTGCCTATGAAAAAAACATCCAACATATAGGGCCAGTCCATTATTTCAAACTGAACGGGGATGGGTTTCAACTTTAGACAAAAGCCACCCTGCAAATGTACGAGAAGAATCTAACACTTAATAGTAATACGCTTGGAACTACCGCACATGGGCTTCAAGATTACCCAAAAGGAGCATTGGAGCACAATAGTACTTAATAAAATAAGCTAGTACATCTTATCAAAAAACAAGAAGATTGAAGCACATGCTCAGTAAAAAGGAAAAAGGACCTGACCGAATAGGACAAAGTTAGCAATTAGGAACAGATCACGGGCATTGATTCACAGTAACGACAAAGAAAGACTCAAAACTTCATAATTATCTTAATAATGCAAGATTTTGATCTTGGATGTGGATGTTTAAGTCAAAAAACCATAGGCGACTGCAAGTCTTTATGACTATGTTAAACGAATCCTCTATTAAAAGCCTCAAACGGTTTCTTATTCAACTCAGCGGTGACGCATGAAGCCATAAAAAATATTGTGCCCTGTTAACTCCACAATCAAGAAACGGTGATAAACATCTAAACTTGAAGACTAAGGTATCTGCCAAATTTTTCTATTGATCGAGCCAATAACAAATTCCATAATCAAAATCATAGACAGAACGGTCGTAAAACAACGGGAATAATCGTCAGGCTACTGATGAAACAATCGATTAATCATATACCTGAAGCATTCTCCATGGCGATCTCTGCCACATACCAAGATTGTCCGGAACCACCACAGAAGATACTGTACCCTGAAACGAAGTCATCCTCGAGGAGTCCTCTGTCTCCAAAGCCATCTTCACCCTCATGCCGGGAGCCCAATAAATCCTCAGCGCTGCCTCGACCTTATCAGCACCCACAACAAAATCAGGTGATCCCGCCCTTGGATAGTACACCACCTCGAACGGCATACCATTAGAACCCAGCTCGATCGCCTCTGCCACCGACTCAGGAGAAACTTTTCCCTTACCCCTTGAGAACCCTCCCTCTTTCCTTTGACCACCACCAGCACTACCTTCCTCCCGTCTAAGATCATCCCCCATGGAAGCTGCATACATGGCAGCATCGGCGTACGAGGTTGACTTCTGCACCCTCCTCACACCAACAAACATCTTATCAGTGACCTTGTTCTTAACAAACACTACCGAGTCACCAGCAATCAACTTTTTGCTGTTGACGAATTTACTCCAGCCAGTAGTCAACAAGTGCCTCCTCGGCGTCCCTCTGTAGATGTGGCGAAATACCCAGCACATCCCTTTCACGTCAGTGATGTTGACATTCTGAACCGGCGGGTCCTTATCGTAATCAAGTGGAGGGAAAATCATATCCGCGCAGAATCTCGGGACGGAGAATCCACCACCATTATTGGCGTCTGAAGCCGTAAGAACCTTCGCAAAAGATAACACCGTTGCCCCGGGAGCGTCGGCCTGATTTCTATCCCAATTGCCCGTCAGTAACTCTAACCCGCTCGATCGCAAGTGGGGAGCGGGATCAGCGAGGTAGAATTCGTTCGTGGAGAGTGGCTCGAGGCGTATCTTGGCGAAGACTTCATCAGTTTCGGGATCAGACGAGAACATAACATGTGTGACACGGCAAGAGAAAAACGGCTTTGACAGAGATGAAAGAAGAGCTCCGGGGATTGCCGGTGGGGACGGGTGGTTGAAGCAGTATTCATAGTGGCCTTGTGGGAAGTAGTAAACCCTAGAGTTGGTGGCAGGAATTTGGACAGAAGTGCCGGCGCAGGCCTTCCAGACAGCAGGATCCACTTGAGCGACGAATTGATGATCGTCCACCATTGTGGTAATGAGTAGAAAGCTAGTGTTTGAGGGAGCAGCCAAGTACAGAGGAAAGGCAATTACTGAAGGCAGGGTAGGGGATAAGCGGGGTATGGTCGGTCGGTGTAATGGGAGAAATAAGTGCTCAATTACAAGATTCTGTTAGGGTTTACGAAAATTCTGGTCGAATTCCATCTTATCGAGTCTTTTTACCATAACAGCGAGATTTATAACAAGATTTTTCCGAATCGAGTGTCTGCCAGGGAGAGAAAATTGAGGGTGTGAGAAGGAAGTGAGTTGGGGAACGGCAAGGCAAGAAGACAGGGGAGGAGGTTACGGGTGGGAGAAGAAAGAGGGCGAGCTTTTATTTCTAACTTTTTGCCAGGAAATAACTGTTTCACCCTCTCAACCCCGACAGATATCACTACAAGGGAACGGACATGACTAATCGTAGTCTAAATTTTTGTTAAATCTATTCATATTAGAAATAATTTATACGGTACTGTTATAATTTTTTTTTACAATAAAGTTTCTGTTGTCATAATAAGCTAGATTATAGAAATTGGTTCGAAATGCGTTTAAACGTTGCTTAAACATATAACTTAAAAAACTACGACTTAAACTACGGATGAGTGGATGGGCGTGTATGATAGCTCCATATTATGGGAACTCGAATCTCTCCCCGATCCATATGAAGGTAATAAGGGCATCCACAATGGTGTGGAATCCACTCTAAATTAATAAAACAAAAAGATAAAATATGACATGGAGGAGAGAAGTTGTGTGATAAAATATGACATGGAGGAGAGAAGTTGTGTGAGAGTTTCTTAACTAAGAACCCCAAAAAGTGGGTGTGTTAGCAATAGAAGGGAGAGATTATGAGGAGAAGAATAAAATATTATTATTTTGAGAGTGGAATCCACTCTTGTTATTGTGGATGCCCTAATGATGTTTCAATGACGTAGGAGCACGAATCACCCCTCAACCAAGACGAGTCGGTTGGCATTAATGATGTTTGAAAATGTCAACTATGTTTTTTTTGCCAAAAAAGATGTCTCCACATCACATTTCAAAGTGTGTTGTCTAGTTATATGAAAAAACAATTTGTACTGCAATTAGTAAAGTTGACTTCACTGCAGTACAAAAATTTTTAAAGTCATTTTAATGATGTAGACGTGTAATGATGCATCCTTGTAAGTTCTTTTAATAAAAAAGGGAAAATTACATGTCCCACCCATGACGTTTGGCGCAATTACACACTCCACCCACATGGTTTCATAAATTACTTTCCCCACCCATGTGGTTTCCCTCTTTTTACATCCAGCAACTTTTCCAATTTTTGTTCAATTCAAAAAATGCTTAAACGTTGTCCGAAATTGATGAAACTTTACATAGACGATGTTAAAGTGTTATATTTTGGTTCAGTGAGAAATCTAAAGTTTTTTAAGCTTAAATGTGACATGTGTGACCCAATGAACATGTCACATGTTTCATTGGGTCCCACGAGTCACATTTAAACTTAAAAACTTCAGATTTGACATAAGATCAAAATATATCACTTTAGCATCATCCATGTAAAGTTTCATCAATTTTAGACAACGTTTAAGCATCTTTTGAATTGAACAAAAATTAGGAAAGTTGCTGAATATAAAAAGAGGGAAACCACATGGGTGGGGAAAGTAATTTGTGAAAGCACATGGGTGGAGTGTGTAATTGCGCCAAACGTCATGGGTGGAGCATGTAATTTTTCCATAAAAAAATGATTGCTGAAACTGATTTAATTAAAGAATCAATCAACAAAATACGTTACTAATCAAACAACAAATTTCTTTAGTTAAAACACTTTCATATCTCATTTAGTAATTTTGTACCGCATATAGCAAAACATGATTTTTATTATATTCAAATTTCAATGACCCAGTTTTTAAATGAATTAAGACGATGCATTGAAAAATAAAAGTTACTAAAATTTACGAACAACGCGTCATAAAATTTGTGAAATGAATCCATACAGCTATATGTATCACAATATAGAGTACTTCTCTTATTCCTCAAGAAAGTTTTTAACTTCTTAAAATAATATACAGAAAATATGAAGCAAATACTTCCTCTGTTCTGAATTGACTAGACATGTTGTTTGACTTCAATATTTAACATATGAGGAAAAATAATTTTAATAATCTAAATTTTACAAACGATTACTCACATAATAAACTATAGATTATAAAATTTAGTTTTATAAAATTATTTTATATTATATATTTAATATAAAAGTAAAAAAACGTGTCATAAAGTAAACTAGACCTTAAATTCACGATGGAGTATAATTTTTCTAACACCAAAATATTAGTATTAATTTGAATAGAATTACATAATATTAATGAATTTTTTACATTAATTACAAATGTACTTAATTAATTTTCTATTTCAATAATAATTGAAGTGCTTAAAATAAGAAAAAGTAAGGTAAATAACGTGGAAAAATATACTGAAATTTTAATGAATTATGTTAAAAAATCTAAGGTGAGCTTTATTAAGTGTAAAGGATTTATTTTATGTTCTAATTGAACCTACTAAACCCAAAAAATATTTTTTTTTGTAGAATATCAATTTAGAAATTTGGTTTATGTTGAATCATATCATAAAAAAATCGTAAGAAATATAAACTATCAACCTTTACTTTAATATTTTGACAGCTTAAGGAGCTTTTGTTTGATCTAGTATGAGAAATCTTTTAGTTTCTACTAGAATTATAGATTCGATCAAAATATTGTAATCATTGTTCAATTTTTGTTATATAGAGTAAAGCTTAGTTGTGGTTTTCTTAAAAACATTGTAGGGCTCTGTTCGCTTTTAACATACTCCCTCGTGTTCAAAATGTCTATCATTTTGAAGATGAATCTGGACTTAAATCTGTCCAGATTTATCTCTAAAACGACATATATTTTGAATAAAAGGGAGTATTTGATAGTGTGTTTCGTGTCGGTCGCACGTGGGTCCAATGTTCTACTTCAATAATATATTGTCACATCTAAAACAATTACAAGACATATTTGATAGCATATTTATGGTATAAATGGCTGGATCCCGTGTGGGTCTCACGTGGATCCTACGTTCTACTCCAATAATATATTGCCACATATAAAACAACTGCAAAACAATCATGTCTAACAGAGCCAATATGGAATTGGAAAAATTAGAGAACATGTCTACACTACCAAATCTTCATTTAAATTAACATGTAACAAAGATTAAATTTCTAACATACTTAAATATATGTTATATTCACATAATAGTATTTGTATTCTTAAATATCCTCCACAATCAACTCTCTTTTAAAGTAATTAAGTTGACAGTTTTTTATACAGTACAACGCTCAGTCAAAGAGTGGGGATGTCGAATTGGTGTATTAGTATTGTGCTTGAATTGATAATTCTTAAAGTTGTAGAAAGAGTTGGTTGATATAAACAAATATGAAATACAAAATATATGTATATGAAACGTACATACGATGAGCTAGTTATTGAAGTTAATTAATAAAGAACGGAACATGAACATCTATGTCATTCATACTTCATAGAGTAGATATTTTTTGAAGAACAAAACCGTCTGTCATTATGGACAATTGCGGTGATACATATAGAAAAGCCAAATTCTTGGCTACATCCACTTGTAGCCATCTAGCTATGTTATGCCCCAGATTTTTTTTTTAATTTTATTTTATCTTGTATTACTTCTTTCTGATTCGCAAAGGGAGTTCGTATTAAACTGTAATCTTATATAAGAATGTTTATGACATTCTTCTGGATGTTATCTTGTTAACTTTGAGGAATGAGGGTTAGAAGAGTTATTCTTTTATTTATTTATTGTGAAGGAGGGCTATGGATGTCCTTTTGGTTTTATTATCATTTAAGGAGTTAGGAAGTATTTTTTTTCTTTTTCTATTTCCTAACTTTCTTTTCTTATTTTCTAATCCATGCTCTTCTCCTTCCACGACAGTTTCCTCGCTTCCTCAACCCTCTCTCACTTTCATATCTTCTTCCTCTCTTTGCTTCTCTTCCTTCTCCTCAATCTCCTCCCTATAATCGATCAATGGAGATTTGCTAATGGAGTTTCGGTGTTGATAGTCGGTCGATCGTAAGGTTTGATTTGTAAATTTCGGTTCTCTTCTCCATTGAGTTTTCTTTTCTCCTTTCTGATTTTGCTTTTGTATTTGGGAATGGTTCAATTCGAGGGATTGTCGTTCGAGTGGGAATTCGAGGAAGGCATTTCGTAGAGTCCTCTGAGATTGCATTGCGTCGGATGTGAGGTAGGTGGTGAATGGATTCGGTTGTGTGTGTTCGTCCATGGGGATTTCTGATTTTGTTTGTTCTTCGTATATGATTGTTTTAACTCTTTGATTTGGTGATGTTTTTGGTTGATTTTGATGTGCGTTTGATGCGTTAAAACCCCATGGAAATGTGTTTTCGATTGGTTAATTTGCTACAATAAGTTATGTATGTTTTGTGGGGGATTTGTGGCTTGGTTATGGCTGATTTCCGTAAGTGATTTTGCAGTTTTCGGTATGTCCTAACATGTGTCCGAACATTGAAGTTCGGACATCATACGCCGGAGGATTTTTCAGACTCTCGAATTAGGTCCGAACATGCAAGGTCGGACGCATGTTCGGACCGGCCTTTGTTTTAGCATAACTTCTTCGTCTGAGCTCCGTTTTGAGTGCCGTTTGCGGCGTTGGATTCCTCTTTTCGAGTACTATCTGTTCTGATATGTTTTAGCACATGTATATGTACTTTGATTTGAAAGTTCTTAATAAGCCTCTGAACTCTGATTTGCTCTGGAAGAGTGTTTGAGCTTCTATGCTTCTGGTTGGTTTTCGTGTTTGCTAGTCAGTGTATGACTTTTGTTTTGGTAAAGGATTATGATCCGTTTGATGTGCTTTGGCCCTATGTTCTGTTCTGTTAAAAGCTTCTGCTTTCTGCTCTGTTCTGACAAGGACTTTTATCCCGTTCTGTTGAAAGCTTCTGTTTGTTAAGCTTCCGTTTTGAGACCTAGTTACTCTGCTTCTGAGCCGTGAATGGCTGGGTCGAGCTATTCCGTGGTATACCATGTAGACGTCATTCTGAGTGTGGGTCATGCCCAATCTGTTCTGTGGGGTTGACGAACCCTTTGGCCTTCGGGTCATTTCTGCGTTGTCGAGGGATCTGTTAGATCCATGGGTCTTCGACCCTTTCTGAGTGTTATGCTTGGTGCTAGTGTCCCACTTCTGATTGTTAAGAGTTCTGTTTTCTGTTAGCTCTAACTGTTTCTGATTTCTGACAGACTGCTATGTGCTTTCTGTCTTCTGAAAGCCTCTGGTTTACTAAGTGATCTGTTTCTGTCTGCTCTGTCTGTTTTCAAACGTCGACGGACTGCTGTGTGCTTTCTGTCTGCTGGGTATTTCTGCTTTATAAGCGCTCTGCTTCGTCTGCTCTCTATCTGTATTTGATTTGAGACGGTCTGCTGTGTGCTTACCGCCTTCTGATAAGTTCCGGATTTTGCTATGCTTCTGATTTTGCTAAGCTTCTGATTTTGCTAAGCTTCTGATTGTGTTTAAGCTTCTGAGGTTCTTAAGCTTCTGATTTCGTCAAGCTTTCAGCTTCAGTTTACCTTCTGCTATTAAGTGTATGTTTTGACCACTGCTTAGCCTCTTCTGTTTTAGACTTCTGCCTATTTGTAAGTCTTCTGCTTTGACTTTGGTTTCGCTCTGGCTAAGCGCTTCTGTATATGTATAAGTATGTATGTTCAGATTATGTTTTGAGCATGCTCAGCTGATGAAGTTTATCACCTGTTGAGCAATAGTTTTGCTCACCCCTATCTCCGTCTGATTTGCAGGTTTTAGTTCGTGCTTGGAGATTCAGCTCTTACTTTTCGTTTTGGCATTTGAGTTTTGTATTTAGTTTGTTTGGCCTTAGGGCCCAGTTGTATTTAGATTATGCTTTGTAATTCAGTTTGGCTTCCGCCTGTGTATTGTAAAGACATTTTGTAATCATTTATCTGGTAATATATGAGCATCAGTTTCTGTTTTGGGGTTTCGATAGTGTAGCCTTGCGTGTCTTAGGTAATAAGCGCGCGGCGTGTAACGGTCTCCCAACCAGGGTGGTTTTGGGGTCGTTACAAGCTACATCTTAGGTAAATTTGTAATTTAAAAAAGTTGGGAGTAAAATATAAGGGTAAATTTTATAATTTAGAAAGAGGTATGGTAGAGATAAAAAAAAAAAAACACGTATAAAAGGAACGGATGCGCCATTATACAAATTTGTGTTTTCTTTTTTTTTTGAATTTTATTTTCCTTTATTATAAAAACTTTAAATTGTTGTAACTTTTAATATAAAAGTTCAAAATGAAAAAAAATTATATCATTGTTCACCTAAATCCAAGCTCTTCAAAACAAGACCAGTCATGGATATGTTTTGACAACTTTTAAAAAAAATTACTTTTACATATAAACGATGATATTTTAATGTGAGGTTGTATGTACATATTTTAATGTGAGAATGTACATGTTCTTTAATGAACATGTGTACATGTTTGTATGGCCATCTGTACATGTTTGTATGACCGTCTGTACAAGTGTTCTTTCTTATATGTACAAGTTTTAATCTAAGGATGTATATATTTAATGATTCGTACAAGTACATATAACTATCTATATGTTTTTAATGTGAGGATGTACATGTCTTTACGTGAGGATGTACATGTTTTAGTGAACATTTGTACAGGTTTGTATGAACATCTGTACAAGTTTTCTTTTACGTTCTATGCTCCATACATGTAATTTTTTTTTAAGTTGTCAAAATATATCCATGACTGGTCTTGTTTTGTAGAGCTTGAATTTAGGTGAACAATGACATAATTGTTTTCCATTTTGGACTTATATATTAAAAGTTACAACAATTTAAAATTTTGAGATGAAGAAAAGATTATGAATAAAAAATCTGAAAAAAAAATTAAAAAAAAAAGCAGGAGAGCGGGGACGGCTTTAGAAAAAGAAAAGAAAAGAGAAGAGGGGGGAGCGCTGGGATGTAGCCATCGTTGGCTACACCCAGCTGCAGCCAAGACAGACCCTATACAAAATCATCCGAAGCTAAACCATCAACATTTCAGATGCCGCCAAAAATTCAAAATGTTGTCCAAAAAAGATGGCAGGTATACGTGTTGCTAGCCAGCCGCCTATATTTCCTACCCTAGTTTTTTTGGTAAACCCATTTCTTACTTTAGTTAGCAAAATGAACTTTTCTCTTTCATAGGTAGCAACTGAGTTTCCTTCTGTGGAATTCAATCATGTGATGAAAATAAATCGTAAGTCCGATGCCCCGTGGCTTGGTCGGTAGTGAAGCGATACCTTAAAAGCAAGCATATCCATAGGGACTTCGTAACTATCTAATCAATTATAAGTTTAGTGTTTGTGCAAGAATATAAATAAAAGTGCATAAATGTAAATTTGGGGTTTTTGGGTTTTGGTTTGGATAATCAAAGAGATAAAGAAAAGCAATAAAACTAAACTAACTAATCTAAGGTAGGTGTAGCTCGGGATGGAAAATTGCACCCGCAACCTTTACTACCAATTGTCGAATCTTCGATTAATAGCTAAACAACGGGAATTTAATTGATAGCCAAAACTAGGTCTATTAATCCTAACCAATGTAAACGGGAATTGAATGTTAGTTTAAATCGTCAATTCAATCGGAAGCATTAAGCACAAATCTATCCTAAGTTGCAATGAGAACCTCATCCCAAAATCCATTGAAAATCGGCTAACATTGATTTAGTTCCAATGGTATAGGTTTTTGCTTCCAGAGAAATCCACACTAATGCTAAACTAATCGATGATATCAAACCAACCAATTTAACATAATGACAATTAATTAGAGCAAACCTAAGCAAATCCTCAAATTAACAAAGACAAGCTTAAAGGTCATAATCACTCAATAATCTTCTTCCATTAAGAAAAAAGTCTAAAATAGAGCATAAACATCAATCCAAGATTCAACAATGGAGTTTGAGGGATTTGAGGTAAATCCAAATCCCTAGCTACAAGGAGACTACTCAAGCATGATAGAGATAAAGAGGAGATAAGGGAGAAAATAGCCATGGATGAGGAGTGGAGCTTTAATGGAGGTAGAGCTCTTCTTTTTGCCTTCTTCTTCCTATTCCTCTTCTCTTCTTTCTCTTCTTTTCTCTTCTTTTGCATCGCCTGAAGTGCTCTCCTGTCTCCCCTCCCCTCTTTCCTCTTCTTTTCCCCTTTTAAAAGCACAATTCTGGGCAAAATTTCGGCCCGACCGACCCATCCTGGGTCGGTCACCCCCTGTTGAAGACGATGCACGTGAGCGATTTTAAGTTCGACCGACCCACCTTGGGTCGGTCCCTGGGTCAGTCGGTTCCAATAGTTTACAACCGACCCATCATCTGGGTCAGCCAAACCCAGTAGGTTCCGGAAAAAGTCTGACCGACCCATCCTGGGTCAATCCTATGGGTCGGTCCTCTGGGCAGGCTAGTCTTCAAAACGCTCTATCTTCTTTGTTTTATCTCCGATTTTGGATTTGTTTGCACTCACGTGTTTGTCTTTTTGTCTACTTCAAACCTAGCTATGTTGTTCCTTCAGTTTCAGCAATAATTGTGTAAAACACCAATAAAACAAAAAACTAGAGGAAAACTAGCTAGAGTGGAGAAATGAGCATGAAAAGTGTTGATCAAACATATGAAATACACAACTAAAACATGCTTATTTGGACACTCATCAGATATCAAGGGAAGGACGATTTGGTTGACAACGAGCAAACGAACGATCTAGATAATTCCACTGCGCTCAAAAGATAGGTACCTAAATCTACATTCTAACAGTGGTATCAGAGCCGGTGGTCAGATCAATGTGTCAGTGACTTGCAGGGGCCTTGAGGTCCCTCTAGGGGTGAGTGGTGTGCCACGAAACGGATCCCACATGTGTTAACAAATCATTCCTTATAAGGGTGTAGATACTTCTTCATGGTAAACATGTTTTGAGTGGTGTAACTAGTTGACCCTCAAAAATAAAACCTTGAGCTGTGGCAAAGCGCACAATATCTACCAATAACATAAGGACTAGGTTGTTACATATGGTTTCAGAGTTATGGTTTCAGAGCTAATGACATTTATTTGTAAGACAGAAGTTGTATCGAGAGTATAGTAGCAGATCTTAGCAAGGGTGAAAAACTAATTGAACGGAATTTGTAACACCCCTACCGCTAATCAAGTCATTATCCCCTAATCCGTCTCAATTACCAATACCCAAGCAGCGGAAATTCACTTACAAACGATGGGTGATACAATGCCGTTAGTCACCCACGTGACTAACAAGGCCAAATCCAAATACAAATCTACTATCGGTCTGATGAACTTGAATACCGAGTACTCTATATCAAACATTACATTCCATTCCTTAATCAAATCACAATCCAAATACAAACTTCAATTCAATAATATACCGAGTCTTTATAATTCTCAAACTTGCCGACAACAGTTCGGTCTTACAATCCAACAAATACATCATAATTACAATTGTTCTAAAATTAACTACCCATGCTTAAGTAGCAACCCCGTCCTACTCTCGAACGGTAAACAGCTCCAAAGTACCTGGAAAGTAAAAACGGTGCCCCAAGGGGCTCAGCAAATTGCTGGTATGAAATTCGCATACCCCGCGTGCTAACGGGGGTACGCTGACTACTTTGTTGAGAACATGTGATTCATTTTAATTCAATCATCATGCAGGATAGAAATACATTGTATAAGTACACAACACAAGTATTCAACATTCAATCATGGAATACAATCCCTGACTAACACATCAAGGTTGTTAGTTTATATTAGAGTAAATTACTCAGAACCCCCTTGAGGATTTGGGATATTACAGTTAACCTCCTTGTGTTTATCATAATTATTGGTAACCACCTCTAAGTTAATGTATCTTTGACTACGAGCCCCCGAACTATAACTCTGTGATCAAAAAGTTAACTATGTGTTGACTTATCAGCTTAATCACATTAATAATGCCAGATTGAACAACAAAACTGCTTAATCAACATTGTCTAACTCTCTCTCTCTCTCATCCCACTTTAGAGGCATTTTCAAGGAAGGGTTGACATTTTTAGGAAAATAAGAACGCAGATTAAGTAGTGTTTTTTGTCTAGCATGACCTTATTAATATGATTAAGCTGATAGGTTAACACATAGTTAACTTCATGATAACAGAGTTATAGTTCGGGGGCTCGTATTCAAAGATACTTTAACCTCAAGGTGGTTACCAGTAATTATGATAAACATAAGGGGGTTAACTGTAATATCCTAAATCCTCAGGGGGGTTCTGAGTAATTTACTCTTTATATTACTTACTCTTAGGCCTTGAGGGTTTCTACCTCACTAATGCCTTAGTCACTTACTCATTGTCTTACCCATTCTCTTGGGTTACTCTTACTCAAGCTCTCTTATTCTCATCCCATTCAAGTTCTACAATACTCATTCTCAATCCTCAACTCTCAAGTTCTCGATTCTCAATTCAATTCTCAATTCTCAAGTTTCAAACTCAATTCTTAATTCTCAATTTCAACTCTCAAGTTCTCAAATTCTCAAGCCTCAACTCTCAAATTCTCAACAGGACATTCTTTAAGTCATTACCCATGACCTCTGGGCAGAGTCATACACAAGACTCACCACCGGACTTTCAAATACAAGTCTTACTTCCCCAGTTTCGACCCTACTCCGGGTCTAGCATAGTGGGAAGGTTCTACTATCAAACGGAACTATACACTTAGCTCCTCAAATTCTCAAACGTTTGTATCTCTACCGGACTACTCAATTTCCCAAATACTCCCCTCTCAGAGTTATATTGTAATCATATAGATTAGCCTCGAAGTATCTCTCTCGATATCATCTAATATCTCAAGGAATTTTCTCTATGTCTAGTATTCTCAGATTTAAGGGTTTCCCCAACTTATCGAATACTTTTCGTGTTCGGGACATTTTCTCAAATTAGGTCGGATCCTCATATGGTAGATTGACTATCTTTTAAAGGAATTGACGGTCCTTTATATCTCTTTTACCTTTCTCATAAGTTCATATCTTTGAACTATCATCAATCTCTTGATGGAGGTTTCATTATTTCTCTTCACTAGTGATTATTTCGTGGATTGTTCATTTCGATTTTCTAACCGTAATCGGGAGTTTACTAATCCCGTACAGCTCTCTCATGTTCTAGTGAGTTCTTAGGTTTGCATATTCGTTATTCTTGATTCGATAGTTTTCGTGTGTTTCCACGTTTTCGTTATTTCGAGGAATGACTCTTTCTACGAGTCACTAACCAAACAATACTCAACTACGAGTCGGTCTACATCCTAAGTTAGACCACACAATCTTTCAAGGATGGTTAGCTCATACATCATGCATAAAGACATACAATCAAATGCAATAAACCATTTTCATGCTTTTATCTTGATTAAGTCGCCACACAAGCAAACAACACACAAATCAGTGTAATCCCAGTAGCATACGGGGCATGAGAAAAACAATACTCATGTACCATTTTGCTACAGATTGTTTCTCTTCCTTTTCTAACTCTTATATCCACATTCAAGGGTGGTTAGTTAACCAACTCAATCCCTAACAACACCTAGTTAAACCTAGTTCATTCTTCATTCATAATAACACTCAAACCACTTAGATTTCTACACAAATTTTGCCATAGTTTCCCCACAATTCTAGCGCACCCAAATTCATCAATTCTCACCTAAACCAATCCAAAACTAACCACACCCATAAAGGTACCTACCAGCACACAACATTTCATCAAACTCATCCAAAATCTCATCAAGCACAATAATATACACAAATCTCAAATTGTATGACACTTAGGCCCTTAAACCAACACAAGTTCACAATTCTCTCTAATATCAACCAAACATATTGCTCACATAATTTGGGTTCATTATATAATTTAACCCATCCCAAATCCTAAAACATATAAGATTAGTATTAAGGAAGGTTTCTTACCTTAAATTCTTATAAGTTCCTCTTTTGCTCCCCTTCCTTCTCCTCTCTTGATTTTTGGTCAAGTTGGTCAACACACTTGCCAACCTCCAAATCAATACCCAAATGAGGAATTAGACTAATCAATACACCTATGCTTACTAATCAAGCTAGGATGCAAGGGAAGGTGCTTAGAGCACAAAAATGAAAAATTACCTTCAAACCCTAAAATGGGCTTTTGGTGATGAATCAAAGGAGGACTCCCCATAAGCTTTTGAAGCTTGAATAAGGCTCATTCAAGGAAGGAAAAACAAGGAAATTGGTGAGTCAAAAACCGGCCACATAAGAGACGAAGGAAAGAGTGAGTTTTTGTGATTTTTCTTACCTTAAAACAATGAGGAGGCATCCAAGCTCCATAAAAGCTGATTTTCTCTTCAAATGGGATATACCCATGGATATGAAATTCATCCTTTTGAGATTTTGAAAAGAGAAAGTGGAAGCCCTTGAGGAGAGGAACACAAATATGTGATAATTTTTTAGTTTGAAGCATGGATGAAGCTTGGGCAAGCAAAGGAAAGAGGGAGGCCATTGAAGGGAACTCAAAAATCATCTAGCAGCTTGAGAGGATGAGGGAGATGGCTGAAGGAAGGAGAAAGGTGGGAAAGAGAGAAATGAGAGGAGAGAGAGAGGGGGATGAGGTGTTTATTTGCTTTTGCTTTTTACTTTTTGACTTATTAAGTTAGTAAGCTAGTCAAGTGTGTGAGAGGGGGTTAATTTCCCTCTTAATAAACAGGCCCACTAAGTAACATAAGCTGGGAGCATTTTTCATCTTTTACAAGAAACACTCGTTAATTACCCGGTTTGGCACTATTCACTAACCGGGCCCGTTTTCCGGATTTTTCTTGTTTCTTCAATTTTAACGGTTCTTAAGCTTCCATAATACTTAATTATAGTTATTTGATTGACTATAATTTCTACGGGTCCATTTGACCACTCAAAGTCATGTTTTCGGGTTTTCTCGAAAAATGTGCTCTAAAGCTTCATTAGCGTTTTTAATCCATTTTACGGATCCGATTTCTTCGGGAATTGTTCCCACATATTTATTAGGCATAAATAAGCCTTATGAATCCTTATAGGATCCTATTAGAGACCACATATCTTCTAGAGTTGCGTAACACACAATTTTACATTTTGTGCTTTCGTTTTCTTATTTCTTTTGGATTTATTTTCTTCACCAAAATTCTTTAGGCACTATTAGGCCCTCAAATACCATATTAGAATAATTTAATCACCTTAATTAAGTTCAGGGTATTTCAATCTACCCCCTTAAAGAACTTTGCCCTCAAAGTTGGTGAATCTAATATAGTTAGTCACATAGGTATTCTATGGTAAGGTTATAACCTCTATATAACCTGGTAGACTCAAAGGTATGATTCGATGTATACCACACATCCAAACAACATGTCACTGCATGCATAGCAATCAAAAATATTCTTTTTCCTCCTCTCCAAGGGGTCCATCTGAAGATAAAGAATGTACCATCCTCTCCCATGTCGAGTGATCCCTCAGGTACCGGTCACGTTTGAACACTTACGCTTTCTGGTTCACGACCATCATGACTTTGGGCACTTACGCTTTCTAGCCCTACGGTCCTTTGGTTCTGATCAAATTCATTTGCATATCTAGATATCCTCAGGCACTCACCGGTCATCCACACTGACACATGACTACTCATATCCCGCTGCCCTTGGAAAAATACAAAACACACACTACCAACGTCCTACCAGTCACTTAGTACCGTTGCTCATCCATTGTAGTGGTTTCAAAACTAATCATCACTCCCACCGGCTCGCACACTAGCCTTACTTCCCGGGTTCGACCCGATACCGGTGCCTAGCCATGGGAAGGTCCAACTAGCACCCGTGGGAGCAGTTTCAAAACCGGTCCTCATTCTCAAGTTTGAAGAAAATCCTTTTCGCCAAAAATCAGTTGGAAATTCATTTTGAAAACTCAATGCAACTCCAAATTCCAATTTATACTAATTGCACCTATTCTTGGTGTTATTACTTGTGACCACTTATCGGGAGCTTCAAGAGTCATTCGACCCCGATGTGATCAGCATCGTTGCTGAACTATCCTTCCACCCCAATTTGTGTTTGGTTTCCCTTGATTGCTAGCAAATCAAGTTCCACCTCCCACCTCAATTCACGCAATCAAATAGTCAATCATTATTTCATTTCTTATCTTCTTAATCTTTCTAGTCATAATCACCCATCAATACATTTTCAATTTCTAGAATTCATTTACTCACTTACTAATCATCTCATCAATTATTACTAAATTATCTCCAAACTTAACTCCAATTAATTCTCTATCCTCTAATCATTCACAAATCAAATCAAATCAAGTCACCTAGGGAACTCAAATCCCACTAGGTTCAACATCGGTTTCATACCGATTTATTCTCATCATATCTCCCAAACGTACTCATTTCTCAACGCCGGTTTCATACCGACTCATATCTCATACTATTGCCAATCGGGGTTCTCATCCCCCTGGAGTTTCTCTACTCCTTTCCACTTATAATCTCACAAATCACCATATTTACACTATGAATGAATACATATGTTTATGTAACATAAGTACCAATCATCAAAACAAGTTCTTTTGCACTATGTGCACTGTAATTTACGCACTTATTACATAAAACATACACTTTACGGTTTTTGCTCTACCCCCTAAAAGGGATTATGCCCACGTAATATACCATGTGTCAATATTGGACATTGGTCTAAGGCGTTCAGCCGTCATGGAGTGGTTCAACTTTCATGCGGTCTATCATACAATGTTCCTTGTGTGGAGGGTGATTTTTCGGTATGAGGGGGGTCTATCTACATATGGTCTGACTAAAAAGCCTAGATCCTAGAAATTTCCATTCTGTGGAGGGTGGAAACCCGTTATTCTGGCAACCCTCAAATACCTACTAAATCGTCCGTCTTTCCCAGAAAGCATAAGGGGAGTGTAAGTGAACACTACATCCGCTCTCAATGGGCCCCATGCGGACTTATGCCTCTATAAGGCATAATTGACTAAAGTCGCCACCTAGTTTGACCTAAGGAACTAGGAAGGGAGGAGAAGGAGAGTTCTAAGGACCATTGGATGACTCTAAATTTTTTGCCTATGGATAGGGCTTATTTGGTCAGATCAGAGATTCTATTGTGGGTTCATACTGGGTTACACCCCTTAGAAGTGGCAACGACCACGACTTCGGATTGGTGCCCGAGGAAACCTCGGTCTCCAATTGTCGGGATTGCCCTCTTTCAAAACCTTTTAGAGAGATTCATTTAAAAGCCAAAGGATAGGATTGAGTGTGGGTTGAGGTTTAGATGATTTGGAAGAGTTGAAGAATAGGCTGGTCTTGGAGTTGGTTTGGTTGAAGTATTGAGAGGTTTTGATTGTTTCTGGGAGGTTTGAGGTTGTTTCGACTTTCACAAGGTTAAAAGGATGCTGGAAGTTTTGAGGAGCAAAAGGGCATTTTTGGTTATTATATATATATTTTTGAAGTTAAGGGGTGTTTGGATCATTTGCTGGAGTTAAGGAGTTTTTGGTCATTTTGTAGAGCTTAGGGGTATTTTGGTCATTTTGTGAAGTTGAGAGGTGCTCGGATTCTTTGGTGGAATTGAGGAGTTTTTCGTGTTTATAAAATTTGGATTTTTGAATGGTCAAATTTTTGAGGTGTTTTAGGAAGTCGAAAGTGTTGATGGAGTGCGAAAGAGAATATTTGGTTTACAGGTGTTCGGGTTTTGAAGATGTTTCAGGTTTAAGATGACTAAGGTTGTTTGGGAGCATTTAAGAATAAAGGGTCCTATGTTAGTGAGACTTGTGACTTCGAGTTTGCTTAAGAAAGGATTAAGGAGTGCTATGGGTTAAAGCTCTAATGAAAGGGTTGGATTGATTTGTTCAGAATTGCCTCTCTTAAAATTTTAAAACCAAAAATCATTTTTGTTATAAAGGGCGGATAATCCTTAGGGATTACCCTATGTACCCCCTCGAACACGACACTTAATTAATAGTAAGTGCCGAGGCTCGAAAGATGGGGCAATGAATTTATGTCAAAAAAATAGGATTCAGAGAGAAACACCATGAATGAGATGTTCTTGGTCGAACCCTAATAACGTCTCTAACTCCAGGGTTTTAAAACGTTAAAAACCGAAAACATTGAAATCGAGCGGAAGGGAGTTAGACGATTCTAAAATCCTGGGTACAACTAGGAAGGTCGTTACTTCCCTAGCACCCCGCCTTGTAAAAATCTAGGCTGCAATTAAGGGAGGTTTGTCACCCTAATGCCCCGCCTAAAGAGATCCAGACTGCGACAAGGGAGGTTATGACCCCAGTGCCCCGCCTCGGATTTTTATTTTTGGGAAGGGAGACAAGCGATGTTTTAACCATGGAGGAAATGTTTTGAAGGGGTTAGACATTTCTTGCTCCCTCAAAACGATTTAGTTTGGAGTTTTGAAAATCTTTGAAGTTGTTCGGAATTCTCTTGTAAAGAAACACTGATTTTGAGAAATGTTTTAGGAGTAAACTTTCTGTATATGTGAGAAGAACTTTCTGCATTTGAGAAGAGCTTTCTGTGATGTGAGAAGAGTTTTTCCTTTAAAATTCCATTAAATGGTTTCTTTTGAAAACTTGATGAAGTTTGAATAAAATGATTGTTCGAAAATTTGAGAAAAGAGATTTTTTAGGATTTTTGAATTAAAACTGAATAATGAGGAATATTTTGGATTTTTGGAGTTTGAATAGGATGTACAAGTTGGGTTTGAATTGGACGGACTTCTGGGTTTGAATCGGGTGGGATTGGGTTGAACTGAAATTGAATTGGGTTTGAATCCAATTGGGTTTGAATTGTGTTTGTATTGAATTGAAATGAAGTTGAATTGAACTGAAATTGAATTGGGTTTGAATCCAATTGGGTTTGAATTGTGTTTGTATTGAATTGAAATGAAGTTGAATTGAACTTGGGCCAAGTTTGAATTGAATTTGGGTCGGGTCAAAGTTGGGTCAAGGTTAAAGTGTGGGTCAAGGTCAAAGTTTTTTTTTGGTCGAGGTTTGACTTTTGGTCAAGGGCAACGTTTTTCGGTCAAGGTCAACATTCGGGTCAAGTTTTGATTCTTGTGGCCTTGGTTTGATTCCTATAGACTTGATTTGATCTTTGTGGATTTGGTTTTGGGCCAGCTTTGAATTGGGCCAAACTGGATATTGGGCTGGATTTGAGTTAGGCTTAGTTTTTGAATTGGGCTGGGCTTGAATTGGGCTGGGCTTTGGGCCGTGGACTCGGGCTTTAGGCCATGGACTTGGGTTTTGGGCCATATGGATTGTGTTTGGATTGGGTCGATGGGCCTGGATAGGATTTCGGGGTTGGGCCTCAGCTCTGGACATTCATTTGCAAAACTTGATTCTGAACAATGAAATTTTGAATCGATTTCTTTTTCTTTGGATGAATTTTTTATAACAGAATAAAATAAAGTAACATTTTGAGAGACAATTCTAATTTTGGAATGATATCGGGGGTTGAAAATTTTGGAAGGATTAACAGATGAGAAGACTTTAAGCTAACTGAAACGAGAATGAATTTTGAATTTATTGCTTTTCTTCTTTTGTTTGGTAAAGTTTTTTAATGAAATTAGGGGTGGTTTGGGATAGGCTTTTAGTGTTTGGAAGATATTGTTCCCCACAAAGCAAATAGAAATGAGCTAGTTGTGGGGTACCTTTAAGGCTTAACAGGTCTTCAAAGTTTGAAAGATATTAGTCCCCACAAAGCAAATAGAAATAAGCTAGCTGTGGGGTACCTCAAACTTATCATAATAAATAGGTGTCCTAAGGGGTTGTCTAGGGCTACCTGTTCTAGCCCGTTTGGCTAGTTATGGGTTGGACCCGAAATGAATTTGGACTTTAGGCTGAGAATTTGCTTCGGCCCAACAGGCCCAACTCATAAAAAAAATGAAGGACAAATAACGATAAGCAGCATGCTAGGTAAAAGGTTCGAATAGCAGATCAAGTAAATATGGGCCGAATGTAAAGGCAATACTAGCGCACGATTTAAACCAAACACATCATCATCCGAGGGCATACAAATCCAAGCAATAAAGTGGGAATTCACGTACATAGTTTGCCATAGAGTTACACACTCCGAATGATTCTCTTAATGCTCAAACCAGATTTAAAGCATAAGCAGTAAAGAAGGACTAACAAAAATTAGAATACACAAACAAATCGCTACATCTTGTTATCATATTATACTACTGAAGTTAACTTGTTCTTTTACGCCAAATCTTCCCTACTTCCTTTTTCTTCTCTCTCTTTTTTTTTAAGAAAGTAGCCATTTGTTACAGTGTAAATTCTAAGCTAATCCTAAAGAGCCAAAATAAACCTAGGTTTAACTGTCGCTAAGCCAGGTGTGACAGCCCAGCCCAATCAACCCACATGTGTGATATTGTCCGCTTTGGCACGCAGGCCGCACGGATTTGTTCCTGGGGTTTCGCCCCAAAACGCGTCACACAAGGGAAGAGTATCCCCACCCTAATAAGGTATGGTTCGTGCTCTCTCCCGATCGATGTGGGAGGTAACACCACGCCGGGTGTTACACCCTACCCCCCTTAAGGAGCCCAGTGCCCTCACGGGCTCACTGGACCCACACCGACCTGGGTCTGGCTCTGATACCATCTGTGACAGCCCAGCCCAATCAACCCACATGTGTGATATTGTCCGCTTTGGCACGCAGGCCGCACGGATTTGTTCCTGGGGTTTCGCCCCAAAACGCGTCACACAAGGGAAGAGTATCCCCACCCTAATAAGGTATGGTTCGTGCTCTCTCCCGATCGATGTGGGAGGTAACACCACGCCGGGTGTTACACCAGGAGTTAACCGCAAATTTTGTGGTGCTTTTAGGCCATCCAAAGTACTAGATTATCCTAGGTTCTGAAACAAACTTGAATTCTCAAGTCGCTAAACCTAAGATTAAATGGCCGTTGTTTGATTCTTATTTTTGTACAGAATCCCTCAGACTCTAGTTCTAACATACAAAGATAAATGGTACTAGCTCGCTATACAGAAACGAATATATGGAAATGCATTGATTTCAAAGACAACATAATATAAACCTACAGTTGAATCAGTAAAAAAACAAACCACGGCTTGAGCAGGTATACACAGATTATGAATTACCGACAGCTTATGAGTTATTTGGTTCAGAAAGAGGTACCAGGGTAGAGAACGATTTCTTCCTGTAAAGGGATAACAGACAACAGGAAAACAAAACAGGACAGGGAGACTATTAACAAGTTAGATAAATAAGAAGGAGAATGAAAGGAACAATATATACAGCGAAAGAAAGGTGAAGAGTGGACAATAGATGCCTACTTACTGTCTTCCCATCTCATACTTCTACACAGAGGAAAAAATCTTGTTATTAGTCAAATAAGGACAATCGTAATGACAAGATTACATGCGGTCTGGAGAATAGAAACTGAGAGCAGCGTACTAACAAGAAATGCGGGATCGAAGCATTTAAAGCTCACCAGTTTTAAGTTTAGGGTGACTTAACTTTGACAGAGTAAATATGTATGTAAACCAGAAATATTTGATACATCTGAAAACCGATATCAGAGAAGGAAATGCCAGTTTGAGACTCAACGATTAACCTGGTAACGCTAACTTCCACCTTGCTATCACTGTTGCAGTTCATTTGGCAAGATGCACAAAGAGTAAAACCACAAACCGCAAAACGAGAACAGGGCGTGAAATGAGAGAAGACGTCGTGATTATTTTCTTGTTTTCACGTATTCTCCATAAATCCGAAACCCTTTGCTAGATTCGGTCCGCGTGCAAAATATGGAAATGAAAATCAGATACATTAAGTTTAGAAAACGTCAAAGAAAGGGGGTACGCGGAATCGATGTAATCTTCGGGGTAGAACCCCAGCGAAACACAACCCTTCTTTCTTGTTTGAACATAACTAACCCGAATTCATGGGCAGAGCAGCAACGATGAATGAGTGAGTATACCGACGGTAAATCGGAAAACGAAAGAGAAAAAAAAATGAGGTGACTTCTTTCGAAAACACGGGATGCACTAGTGCAGAAAATGTTTTTTATCACGGTTATTTTGCCTATATACCACGGTTCCAAACCGTGGTTAATACGCGCATCGTATATTCGAAAATGACTATAAACCACGGTTTTGAACCGTGGTTTAAAAGCCAGAGTATAAACCACGGTTGTTCGGCGACCGTTGTTTATAGCCGTTTCTGTCGGCGTGAAAGACCGATTTTATACCACGGTTTCGCTTGGTAACCGTGGTATATAAGTCTTTTATACGACGGCTCAGGAACATAACTGTGGTATATAACCGTTTCCATTGCATTTTATACGACGGTTTTCTACTCAACCGTGGTTTAAAACGTCGTTCCATTGAATTTTAAACCACGATTTTTATTATAACCGTGGTTTTTTTTTTCTTTTTTTTTTTAGTTTTTCTTGTTTTTTTAGCCTCTACCATGTGTTTTCCAACACAACCCAATTTACAATCACATATACAACCTGTACAGGGCATCCAACTGGTATTGCCCTTTGGTAACCAACCACACTACATATGACCATAAACCAAGTTGCCAATTTGAATTGCAACATCGAAAACGAATTGCAAACAAACCCATTCACACTTTCAAAAATAAGAGAGAGTTGAACTTTACAAACTTTGAGAGTGTACAGTTGCTTCAGCACAAACAAAAGTGTAAGTCTAACTACACTAGGATAAGATCTAAGAAACACTCAAGTAATTTTTACACCAAAACTGCGATAAATGATCTCTTACAAAGTCGAGATCCACTTTGGAATACGTGCTCCCTGCTTTTGTGAAAAAAGAAACGATATGTCCATAAAAAGAAACTGATCATCATTATTACACAATTTTATTTAAAATGCAATAACTTTAACTAAAACTGTGATTGGTATGGGTTACCTTGTCATCATCATCAAGCGTGTCAATATTTTGTACAATCTCGAACATGTACCGCATCACATAATAGCCACAGCTTCGTGAATCAGGCTGTTGAGGACACTGTCATCACACCATCCATGGATTACCAACTTTAGACAGATCAAAAAATTAAACGTTTAACTTTAATACAAAAAATGCATAAATTAAATGATTACTTACACGTATGTATTAGAAGTCTAAGATGGAGAATGGTTTCTTTTCATCACTTAAACCAAGCTTATGGCCCCTACATAAATACAACATTTTAAAATAAAGTCATTTATTGTCAATAATCTAGGACAAGCTTAAAATAAAAACAGAATGCATTAAAATTTTGAGTACTCACTCCTTCAAATATTTCTCTACAGCGATCTCTCGAAGGTCATCAGGGCCGCCCAATGGGTCTAGCATCAACAAGCATGAGGTGTCGATACACAACACCATTAACATCCAATGATTGCTGCCACAGATAAAACAAAGAATGTTTTGTAGAACAATATTTTTAATTATCACAATTAGGAAGCAAAAAATTCCAGTTATTGTGTACTTACATCTGATGATATGGGATCAGCAAATATTTGCTTCTTCTTCGTTTCGCAGCACAAAATCCCTGTCTCACGTGCTGTGCACGTCCTTGCGCATCCAATGCGGCCTGACTTGCTGACATCAATTGCGGGCACAAGAAAGAGATGGCAAATAATCTCTTGTTCGATATCAGTCTAGTAGTCAAACACCTAAACAACATTTTTTCATAAGATATGTTAAATAGCTTAAAAAATGAAAGATAATTTAATAATTTAAAAGATACTTACACACAATAGGCCTGAATCATAGAGATGTTAAGCAGGTCTCCCATCAAAAATTCTCTTAGATCACTCACGGTAATCATCAGATCTCTGGGCTCGGGGGAGTGGAAAACATGCATAGACACTTTCATGTTAAAATTGGTGACAGACTACGGCCTCGTCATGAAAAAGTTATACAACATTTTTTGTTTGTCTGTCAACTTCTTCAGATACTTGGGTGTCAGAATGGGGAATCTCCTAGGAGTCATATCGAAAGGTTTAACCACTTCCTTTCTCACACTCTGACTCTCCTCATTTGATTTCACAACTTCCTTCCCCTTATCCACTTTCCTCTTCTTAACCGGTCTTAATTCCTTATCAATCTAAT
This sequence comes from Limonium bicolor, assembly GCA_023374045.1. NCBI lineage: Eukaryota > Viridiplantae > Streptophyta > Magnoliopsida > Caryophyllales > Plumbaginaceae > Limonium > Limonium bicolor. The sequence goes on from CM041780.1 coordinate 153,230,191, forward strand.
AGTATACAAAATTTAAATAATAAACATATTAGTCAACAATCAAGTTAAAAACTAAACAGTAAGCATGTAAATAGTTTACCTTGTCACTGACATCAATGAGAGAATATGGCCATGGAACAACTGAAGATTGTGCTTGACCTATTTTACTCCACTGATTCCACTCCAATGGAAGCGGAGAGTCCTCATGGCCTCGCACAATGTCGTCCACCATCACACGAGCGTGAAGAGGTGGGATGAGCTTGAAATGTACTATACTGTTTGGTCCGGTCTGTAAAACCCGACCGAATGCAACATGCACAGTCCCACCATCCAACACTTGAAACAGATGACATGATTTAGCCATCTACATCAACTCACAACAGTAAGCAAGCTAATAAAATTATATTGTTTTAAAAGTAATGTTAAAATAACTAAGGAGGAAAAAATAACAAACCGAAAGGTTTTGATAAGGAAATGTGTCCCTGATAGAAGAAGAAGGTGCAGGATGATCGACCATCGGAGTATCCGCCGTCGTGGTAGGAGAGACGTCGGTGTAGGATGATCGACCATCAGAGTATCCGCCGTCGTGGTAGGAGGAGACGTCGGTGTAGGATCATCGACCATCAGAGTATCCGCCGTCATGGTAGGAACAGACATCAGTCTAGCAGTAGGTGCCGGTGTAGGAGACGCGGCCACTGTCGATGTATCCGCCGTCGCGGTAGGAGCAGACACCGGTGTAGGAGTAGGTGTCAGTGTAGGAGCATGCACCTGGCCCAATACTAAAGCCTAAAGTCTTCGCAGGCGCTCCTCGTAGGCTTGACGCTCCTCAGCGTGACGTCTTTCTGACTCCTTCAACCGGTCATGCACCCGTTCATCCACCATTCTCTCTATCATTTCAGCCTGCGGTACTCTCGATCGAGACGTAGAAAACACGTCTTTTTGGCGAACTTCCCCTCCAAGCCCCCGCACTCGCCCTGGATGATCCTTTTGCCCAAGGGCCTTATTCAGTGGATCATCCTGAGACGGAGGGGCTGGAACCATCTCCCATCGCTCAGTAGATCCAGACTATTTTAAATTACAAAAATATTAGAAATGAAGTTACTACCTCCGTCCCTGTTTGACTGTCTTATTTACTTTTTGGCACGTTTTTCCACTTCAATATTAAACATATTAGAAAAACTAATTTTATAAAATTAATTTTTGCAAGGTATAGTTTATCACCTAAGGAATCTACTACAAAACTTAGATTTAAAAAATTATATTATCTTATATGTTAAATGTTGAAGTCAAACGACATATCCAAATAGTAAACAAGACAATCAAGAAGGGACGGAGGGAGTACTAATAAGTAAACAACAACTTTTAAAAATATATACTTACATTCTTTGAAGCCAACTCAGCAGTCTCGCTCTGCGGGAACACATATACTCCCTCGTCATTTTTCTTCATGCGACCCAGCATAAATGTCTGCACCCTACTTGCATCGTCAACATTATCAACAACTGACTGAGTGCCGTCTTCATTAGTTTTCGTCAGTAAGCCCTCGCTCTTCCACTTCTCCAACCGCCCCGTATATCCAGCTCGCCCCATGTAGTGCTTATATATATTCTTCGCCCGGTTACGTCTCGCTTACGTCTCGCTTGTTCTTGACGTAACTGTTACAAAATTTGTATATTTGTAAGTTATACATAATAAAAAAAATATTTGTTAAATTTTATTCCTTAAATAATTAAGAAAGAATAATTGTAAAAGTACCTTAAACTCTTCAGTCTGGCGATGGTCGTAGAATATCTTCCAGTCCTCCTCCGTGATCATACCATCATACACTACCCACGGCGGTGACCTCTTGGAGCCCGGTTTGGTAATCCAACCATCTACCAACCGATGCTTGAATTGTCGCAGCGATGTCGCTAGAAGTGATTCAATCTTCGTCTGAAGTTCATCCGTGACTTTGTACTTCTTCTGCACCATCTGCCACATGATGTCCTTGTCTGCCTTTTCTTGTTCCTTCCAATCCTTATTAATCGAGCAATGGGATTTTACCATCAATCCCAAGTAAGAAGCAAACTGCTGCTTCGACCCACCAGAATGTCGGAGGTACTTGTCCCAGATCAAATCGATGGGAGAATCTTTCTTCACCTTCAACCCACGAGTCGGTCCACGTCCCTTCCGAGGGTTTTACGAAGTAGATGCAGCTGGTGGTTCTTCAGTAGGGACGTCATCGTCATATCATCCAACCCCAACAGTAAGTCCCTCTCTAGTCTCTTCGACTCTATCGTCAGGATCCATAATCTGAAAAATAATCAACAATTAACAAGGTTAATACGAACATCTACTGAATCAAATATTGAAACATGACAAAAATGAAATAATATAATATTGTCAACCAAACTTACAAATAACATTTCATCGTTCAATCCAATCCACAATCCTTCATTGTGGTCGGACCTTCGATATTCAAAATTAGTTACATTATCTACCTCCATCGGTAACCGAATAGGTACATCTGTTTCATCTTCACAGTCGTATTCATCCTCATCAACAATATTATCAATCCCAACTATCGATCTTTTACTCTGCATTACAATAGACCATCTGGGATTAGACTGATCACGACAGTAGAATACTTGTTTTGCCTTTGATGCAACAATAAAGGGTTCATCAGTAGGAGCCGCTGTCGTTAAATCAACTAGCTTCATACCATGATACTCCTCATGATATCCCTGTTTGTTGTCCACCCATTTGCAACGAAATACGCAAGTTTCATAACTAGTGTAATTCAAGACCCAAATATCCTCAATAACACCATAATATTCGTTCTTCAGTGTATTACGACTTGTTCCTGTGAAAATGACTTGTGAAGCGATAAGATGCACACCACTGTTCTGGTTTGTCGATTTACAATCTTGATGTTCAGTGTAAAAAGAAAATCCATTTACATCATATCCTTCATAAGACAACACATCGAGATTTGGACCAAGTGCCAACAACTGGATCATTTCATCCTCGTTCCTTGAATCTTCATACAACACCTTCTGTCTGAACCACTTAACAAATGTTGCATTCTGCTCTTTTTTAATTTGGCATTACTCATCGTTGGGTGTTTTGTTTTGAGGTAGGCCCCACGTTAGTGCTTATGTGGTTTCTGTCACCCTTTTTTACATAGCGTGATTCCCCACATTCAGAGCAATGGTCATCCAACTCATTCTCCTTCCAGTGCAACATACACCCATTTGGACAAGCATGTATTTTTTTTATATTCCATACCCATCGGACACATTAACTTCTTTGCCTCATAAGTTGTTGTGGGTATCACATTGTCCTTTGGTAGTACATCCTTCAGCAGTTGTAAAAGATCTGTAAAACTGACATCACTCCATCCATGTCTCGCCTTTAGATTGAATAGTTTTAAGACAACGCTCAATTTGTTTTGCTTTTGCGTATCACATCCACTGTACAACGGTTCCTTTGATGCTTGCATCAGATTTTCGAATGTTTTGGGTTTGTTGGAAAAATGTTGTTCAACATCTTCCATCATCGCATTAAGGTCCTCCTGATCATCTGAATCACTAACTAGTGAATCATCTTGAGTATCCCCAAAATCGTGTGAAGCATCCATTTCTGATTGTTCTGCAACGACGTTATCAGCACATTCAAACACTTGTACTGAATGTTGACCATGCAGTATTGTTATGGCTTTATAGTCTTCTGTAAACCCTCTGCGAATCAGGTGATCCTTAATCTTGTCCACACCTCGGTATTTGAAGTCGTTCTTGCAATCAACACAAGGACAACGAATATATCCCTTATCCTTTGGTTTAAGAATGTCAACAAGGACTTTGCAAAATTTATTGACCCCTTCTAGGTACTTGATGTCCAATCTGTCATGGTACATCACTGAGCGCCATCTCCTTTTTCAACACACACCAGATGTCGTGAACTCGTTCCATTGATCTCCTCTTTTTTTATTTACAGATTTAACAACCTAAACCTATCCAATCACCTTCGATCTCACCTAGGAACAAGTTAATAATATACAGTAGTTCAGTGATAATTTCGGCAGCATTACCCTACAGTTCTCCTAGTGTAGATATATATATATACATATTATATATATATAATCGTTTCAATTCACACATTATATATATATATATATATATATATCTATATATATATATATATATATATATACACTAGAAGAACACTAGGGTAATGCTGCTGAAATTATCACTGAACTATTGTATATTATTAACTCATTCACAACCTAGATGGTGAGATCAAAGGTCATTGGACAGTCCCAACAGGGACTATCTAAGACATACCTCTATCAGGTAAATCTCAGACAGGTAATTCTATTTTTGAACTGATTTTCCATTGTTTAATAGAAAAACAAAAATAAATTGAAACATTTTAAATACCAACCTGATGAGTACTGGATGGTCAGCGCGAACAGCACAAGATAGAGAAGAGACAAGTAGACAGATGTTCTTGCACGTAGTATATGACACCTATTCAATGAAACTAAAATAAGGTTTTAATTTTATAAAAACTTGAATAATTGAACATATTTGAAATACCCGGGAATTTCCAAGTTAAGAATAACACAGTATATAATATGAATGATAGGTCCGGGACTAGTATTAAGGTGGCCCATGGAATTTAACGATGTTTATTTCTAAATCTACCTTCTCCTTAAAAAGTTTACAATTTATTCGTAACGTTTTACTTTGGTTAACTTTAGCCATATTCCTAAATTTCTTTCCTAAATTCATTAGGTAATTTAAATCCCAAAATATCAATCTGGAATCTTCCTTCCAGCTTATTAATTATAAGTATCTAGAGTCTGATTTCAAATTGGTTATTTAATATATATTGTTTATTGACTCTCCTTATTCTTCTCCCAGTAAATATATTATTGGATTTGTGACTCATCTTTTAAACGTAATTGTTTTCCTCCCGTTGAGTCCTTAAACTATTTACATATATTGATTTATTTCTGGTTTGCTTCCTTGCTAGTAAATGATTACTAAGTAACTTCTAAGATATTTTACTCCTCATCCTTATCTTCTACAACGGTCAAATAAATCTCTTTTCATTCTATTTCAAAATAAAAGAGTATATCTTTATTTCCTAATGGGTTGTTTTGTTTTCTTCTCCCGATATTTCTCAACGTCAATATATTTATAAAGTAGTTACTATATTAATTATTGAATTCTCTTTTTAAGTTGTTTACATTACTTAATTAATTTCTCTACTTCTTTACAAAACGTAATTCTTTTAATCTATATTAATAATCCCTAAATCTCTGATTTACTTATTTAAACCACGATCTTATTGATCGTTCTTCATCTTCTTCACGCCGCCACTACTTCTTCTTCCCAACTCTCAATTCATGTCCTGCTGGTGTTTTGATCAGAATTCTTCCCTGGTGCCAATTAGAGTATAACGGGTAAAGTAGTAGCGTAATTAGTGTGTTAGTTTGTTCGATGGTGTTCGTTGTTTTCTGATTGTGAATTGTTCTAACCTAGACGTTGGTGTCGACGACGAACGTCATTGGTAAATCTGTTGGGTGTCTTCCTGAGTCGAGAGAATGATCAGGTAAATTCTGTGCTCATTATTGGATTTCGATGTGGATTGTTTCTGTCACCAAATTGTATTTTGGAGAACCTTGCTGGAGGTTGTGCTTTCTTTACGTGGTGCAATTGGGTGGTGTTCTGGAAATTGTTAATGGTTTTGATTTGGGAGTTCTTCACTGGTTTCTGTTTATTTTGGGGTTCGTGGTGCTCCCTGACTCACCATGTTGGTTCTCTGCACCGTGAGCATGAATTGGTTACACTGAATTATATATATTTGCGCTGCATACAATGACTGCAGTTAAGCTCTATGATCTACTCTATGGACTGATGATTCATAGGGGGTGTGCACACTTAAGGACTTAGGGTGAGGGTATTTGATATTTCGGTCCGTTGTGACTGCTTGGTTGTTTTGTGGACACTCCAGTTGAAGGCTCCCCGAATGGTTTTCCTGATTGATGAACATTGAAGTGTGGAAATGGTTTACTGGATTGCAAACTCGAGTGTTTCGTTTATCCAAATTCAAAGGGATTTCTAAAATGTATTTTACGTGATGAGATGGAATTTACTCAGTTTCACTGATTTGCGCAATCCCTTCGTGCTTTTATTGTTGTTTTCTGATCGCAGGTACAACTTGCTGACTTGGGGAAATGGGGAATGCGCTACGACTTAGTGTTAGGAGAATTGAGACTGCTTTTAAGACTTTAGTTGGTTTATGAGTTTCTGGAGCTCAACGTTTTAAGTTCCTTAATAATGTTTTGTTGTTAAATTCAGATTAAGCTTCCACATATTTAGTTTCACAATGTTAAGTTGATGTTTTGGAATGTTTTGTGGTTTAATAGCCTGAGCATCTAAGGGTTTGGATGTGGCGGTAGCACCTTGGATTACAAGAAAGACTTCCGCTGATTTCTATGGTATAAGTGTTGCTTAAAAGCACGTTTTTCTTGAGTTGATCTTATTAAGGATTGGTATGATTTTTGGTTTGCTTTTTGGTTTCTGTTTTACTGTTTTAAACGCATACAGGGACCTGTCCGAACGTCCGTCCGGACATCCATGTTCGGACAGGCCCCGAGAGTTTAAGAGGCTTTCTCTGTTTTGTCGTGTCCGAGCTTCTGTCCGAACATTCAAGTTGGACAGCATGCGAGGACGAGGTCGACTTACAAGTCTCGACTTAGGTCCGAACTGTGTAAACTCGGACCAATGTTCGGACACGCCGCGTAAGGATTTTCGGACTTTGAAACTCGACTTGTGTCCGAACTTCAAAGTCCGGACACAAGTTCGGACGCCTTTGATTTTAGACTTCTCAACTCTCGACTTGTGTCCGAACTTCCCATGTCCGGACACTAGCTTGGACCAACTTTGTTTTGCCTTTCTAGGACTCGATTGTGTTCCGTTTTTAATGTCGTTTGCGCCGTTAGATTTGTATTTTCATTAGCTATCTTTTGAGGTAAAATCCAGGGTGTTACAAGGTGGTATCAGAGCTTTGTTTTCGAAATAAGATCAAATGTGATTTAAATTGGATTAAAATATGGGGATAAGCCGATTGGGGAATCTTTAATATATTGTATTGTGTGTGAGATTGTGAAGCTATTTTGGCTGATCGGTGTGATGTTTGGAAGGTTATACTAACCAATGGAATCCATTGTTAATCTTATCTATCTGTGTACACTGAGTACACGAATTGTTTACTTGGTTGTTACTACATATATATATACATGATAGCTGAACTGTATACTAGGTAGAGTATATGGTATAGATTGGTAAAACTTGTTATAGAAATAGAGATTTTTATTCCTCTACGTCATAATCAGGAGATCGCCTGAACTCAAGCTTGTAGGACTGGCAGACCAACTTAATTTCTCCTATAATACCAGAAGCCGAAGCCGAAGGACTACAATGGCCGCCAACGACCCAATGAGACAACTCAAGAGCTTGCCTTGAACTTGGGGCAGATTGTGCAGCGACAGGCACATCAAGACAACGTGCCTAAAGATTATACTAAGAGGATAGCACACCTGAAGCCAACCGCTTTTGCTGGAGAAGAGGACCCGGTCCTACTCGAAGACTGGATTCGGGAGTTTGACAAGATTTTTGATGCGGTCAACTGCCCAGAGGACAGGAAGGTCAATGGGGCAGTGTACTACTTCAAGGGGGAGGCCGATATCTGGTGGACGGCCAACCGAGATATGCTACGAGCCGAGCCTAATTTCGGATGGGAGGCGCTGAAGCAAGCTATGAGGAGGCGCTTCTACCCCGAGCATGTGCGCATGCAGAAGTATCTGGAGTTTTCTGAATTGAAGCAGCTGTCCAAGAGTGTGAAAGACTACCACTCGAAATTTCTGGAGTTAGCAAGATTCGCACCCACCATGGTCCCTGACGAAGCCTCGAAGGTGCAGCGGTTTGTGGGGGGGCTCAACTGGAGTCTTCAGGAGGCCCTGAGTGTCTTGACCATCCCGACTCTCCAGGACGTATGGTAAGGCTGCCAACCTTTACAGAGTGCAGCAGAAGAGAAGGGAGGTCCAAGCGGGCCAGAAGAGGAAGGCAGATGATGGGGAGGACTCTCGGGGACGTGATGATAGACCCCAGAGACCGAACCAGGAGAGGAGATGGAGGCCCCATTCTGATGAGAGGCGAAGGTTTGAGGGAAACCAGAGACAGACCCAGAGGTGGGGCGACCGACACCAGAACCAGGCCCAGAGGACGGAACAGGGGCCAGAGAGGCACTTCCATTGTAACAGGTGCCGTAAGGACCATCCAGGAAAGGATTGCGAAGGGAATTTGGTCACGTGCTTCCGGTGTGGCAAGAAGGGCCACAGGGTGTTTGAGTGCTTCAAGAACCCTCCAGGGGATAATCAGAGAAGAGGAGGCGGCAGTGACCGGACCTACAGACAGACAGATTCCCAGCCCAGAGGCAGAGAGCAGTACCAGGGTCAGAACCAGCACAGAGACGCTCCCCAGCGTGGTAATGGCGGAGGTGGAAATGGAGAGAATCGAGACAACCACAGGACCCCTGGAAAGATTAATGTCATGAGCCGAGCTGAGGCCGAGGCTGAAGCTGACGTACTGACAGGTACCTTTTCTGTTTGTGGTACCCCTGCTCGTATTTTGTTTGACACTGGAGCATCATATTCCTTTGTTGCTGAGAACTTTGTTAAGAAATTGGGGCTAGTGGCTAGTAAAACTTCTACTATAGCAGTATCCATACCCTCAGGGCGGATTATCTCTTGTAATAATGTACTGAAAAATGTGGGGGTAGACATAAGAGGGGAAACCTTTGTAATTGACCTTATCCAATTTACCCTCCCCGACTTCGACGTCATCTTGGGGATGGACTGGCTGAGTAAATATAAGGGGAAAATTGATTGTGGAGAGCAGAAGATTGTCCTAAGGGGACCGTCAGGGCAGAGGGTGTCCTACCGAAACGAAGAGAAGAAGCCCGGGGTGAAGATCGTCTCAGCTATGTCGATCCTCTCCCAGGTGAGGAAGGGACAGCAGGCGTACCTTTGCCATGTCCAGGACCTGAGCCGGAAGCCAAGCAAATTAGAAGAGATCCGGGTGGTGAATGATTTCCAGACGTTTTCCCTGAGGAGATCCCAGGCATGCCGCCAGACAGGGAGGTAGAGTTCAGCGTCGATCTAGTGCCAGGAGCAGCGCCTATCTCCAAAGCTCCATACCGTATGGCGCCGTCAGAGCTGAAAGAATTGAAGGTTCAGTTAGAGGACCTCTTGGAGAAGGGGTATATCCGGCCGAGTGTGTCGCCGTGGGGAGCTCCTGTCTTGTTTGTGAAGAAGAAGGACGGGAGTATGAGGCTGTGCATAGATTACCGGGAGTTGAACCAGATTACAGTGAAGAACCGGTACCCATTACCCCGAATTGATGACCTCTTCGACCAACTGCAGGGTGCAGGAGTTTTCTCCAAAATAGATTTGAGATCGGGATACCACCAGCTACGCGTCGCAGAGAAGACATCCCGAAGACTGCTTTCACCAGATATGGGCACTTCGAGTTCCTGGTGATGCCCTTTGGATTGACGAACGCACCAGCCGTTTTCATGGACCTCATGAACCGGATCTTCAATCCCTATCTAGACCGGTTTGTGGTGGTATTCATAGACGATATCCTCATCTACTCCAAGGATGAGGAAGAGCATGAGGAGCACTTGAGATTGGTTCTGCAGATTCTGAGGGAACAACAGTTGTATGCCAAATTGTCCAAGTGTGACTTTTGGCTGGATCGAGTGGCGTTCTTGGGCCACATTGTTACAAAGGAGGGGATAGCAGTGGACCCAGCCAAGATACAAGCGGTGAAGGAGTGGCCGAGACCGAGCAACCTGACTGAGGTGCGTAGTTTCCTGGGTTTGGCAGGATACTACAGAAGATTCGTGAAAGACTTCTCGAAGATTGCCAGACCACTCACCAACCTGATGAAGAAGGTGGTCAAGTTTCAGTGGAGTGACGAATGTGAAGCAGCATTTCAGGAACTGAAGGGAAGGTTAACCACGGCCCCAGTGTTAACCCTGCCTTCAGGGACTGAGGGCTTCGAGGTGTTCAGTGACGCCTCCAAGTATGGCCTGGGGTGTGTGCTGATGCAGAAAGGAAAGGTGATTGCGTATGCGTCGAGGCAGCTGAAGGAGTACGAGACCCGATACCCGACGCACGATCTGGAGCTGGCAGCAGTGGTGTTCGCCCTTAAGATTTGGAGACACTACCTGTACGGTGTTTCCTGCAAGATCTACACCGACCACAAAAGCCTCAAGTACATCTTCACGCAGAAGGAGCTCAATATGAGACAGAGGAGGTGGTTAGAATTGATCAAAGACTATGACCTAGAAATTCTGTACCACGAGGGGAAGTCCAATCTAGTAGCAGATGCCCTGAGTAGAAAGAGGAGCCACTCAGTGAATGCAATGTGGGTTCTTCCTGATGAGTTAGCCCGTGAGTTTCAGAGGTTGAATCTGGAGGTGATGGAATCTGGAGGAGTGGAGCATGAAGTGAAGTTGTACTACATGAGTGTCTCTTCCGACATCTATGGGGAGATCCTCAAAGGACAGCATGGGGACGTGAAGCTGGAGCGTATCAAGGAGAAGATGGGAGAGGGGAAAGCTGAGGGGTTTGAGATCCACAGTGACGGCAGTATGAGATTCAGAGGCCGTGGTGTGTGCCTCAAGGGTGTGCCAAAGTAAAGGAGAGACTGATGAGGGAGGCCCATAATACTCCCTATTCGGTTCATCCTGGTGGTGACAAATTGTATAAGGATTTGAAGAAGATGTTCTGGTGGCCTAAGATGAAGCGGGAGGTGGCAGAGTTTGTATCGAGATGTCTTACCTGTCAGAAGGTCAAATTCGAACACAAGAGGATGGGAGGTTTGCTTCAGCCGCTGGATGTTCCGAAGTGGAAGTGGGACTCCATTTCCATGGACTTTGTGATGGGCTTACCACCGGCGAGAGGAGGAGTTGATCAGATCTGGGTAATTGTGGACCGACTTACTAAGTCTGCACGGTTCATACCCATGAAGAAGACGTGGTCTATGAGTCAACTAGTGGACGCCTACATCAAGAATGTAGTGAGATATCATGGGGTGCCTGAGACTATCATTTCAGACCGAGACTCGAGATTTCTAGCTCACTTTTGGCAGCAATTTCAGAAGGCGATGGGCACTAAGCTGAATTTGAGTACCGCTTTTCACCCTGCTACTGATGGTCAGACTGAGAGGACCATTCAGACCTTAGAGGACATGCTTCGAGCATGTGTGATGGATTTTCAGAGTTCATGGGCTGATATGTTGCATTTGGTGGAGTTCTCATACAACAACAGCTATCACGCCAGTATCAAGATGGCTCCTTACGAGGCCCTATATGGGAGGAAGTGCAGGACCCCACTATGTTGGAGTGACATCAGCGAGACAGTGGTGCTAGGACCACAGCTGATAGAGGAAACTATGGAGCAGGTCCGGGTGATTCAGAGTCGGATGAAGGCAGCTCAGGACAGGCAGAAGTCCTATGCTGATCTCAAGCGTAGACCGATTGAGTTCGAGGTGGGAGACAGAGTTTTTCTGAAGGTATCTCCTGTACGCGGGGTAACCAGATTCGGGAAGAAAGGGAAGCTTAGTCCCAAGTACGTGGGACCCTATGAGATTTTGGAGAGGATTGGGGAGGTCGCCTATCGCTTGGCACTTCCTTGTGAACTGGAGAAAGTTCACAACGTGTTCCACGTGTCCCAATTGAAGAGGTACATTCCCGACCCGTCGCATGTGCTGCAGCCGGAGGTTCTGGAACTAGAGCAGAATCTATCTTACGAGGAGTACCCCATTAGAGTAATGGACACCAAGACCAGGGAGACCCGATCGAAGTCGACCCGCATGGTCAAGGTTCTATGGTCCAATCATGGAACTGAGGAGGCTACGTGGGAAGTAGAAGAGGATGAGGAAAAAGTACCCACAGCTTTTCGATCAGGTAACCACTCAAGTCAGTACCTAGTTCTGTTGTTTTCGCCATAGGGGTGAGTTTTAGATTCGAGGGCGAAGCTTTCTTCTAAGGGGGATGAGATGAACCCGGGAATTTCCAAGTTAAGAATAACAGTTTATAATATGAATGATAGGTCCGAGACTAGTATTAAGGTGGCCCAGGGAATTTAACGATGTTTATTTCTAAATCTACCTTCTCCTTAAAAAGTTTACAATTTATTCGTAACGTTTTGCTTTGGTTAACTTTAGCCATATTCCTAAATTTCTTTCCTAAATTCATTAGGTAATTTAAATCCCAAAATATCAATCTGGAATCTTCCTTCCAGCTTATTAATTTTAAGTATCTAGAGTCTGATTTCAAATTGGCTATTTAATATATATTGTTTATTGACTCTCCTTATTCTTCTCCCAGTAATTATATTATTAGCTTGTGATTCATCTTTTAAACGTAATTGTTTTTCTCCCGTTGAGTCCTTAAACTATTTACTGTATTGATTTATTTCTGGTTTACTTCCTTGCTAGTAAATGTTACTGAGTAACTTCTAAGATATTTTACTCCTCATCCTTATCTTCTACAACAGTCAAATAAATCTCTTTTCATTCTATTTCAAATTAAAAGATTATATCTTTATTTCCTAATGGGTTGTTTTGTTTTCTTCTCCCGATATTTCTCAACGTCAATATATTTATAAAGTAGTTACTATATTAATTATTGAATTCTCTTTTTAAGTTGTTTACATTACTTAATTAATTTCTCTACTTCTTTACAAAACGTAATTCTTTTAATCTATATTAATAATCCCTAATCTCTGATTTACTTATTTAAACCACGATCTTATTGATCGTTCTTCATCTTCTTCACGCCGCCACTACTTCTTCTTCCCAACTCTCAATTCACGTCCTGCTGGTGTTTTGATCAGAATTCTTCCCTGGTGCCAACTAGAGTATAACGGGTAAAGTAGTAGCATAGTTAGTGTGTTAGTTTGTTCGATTGTGTTCGTTGTTTTCTGATTGTGAACTGTTCTAACCTAGACGTTGGTGTCGACGACGAACGTCATTGGTGAATCTGTTGGGTGTCTTCCTGAGTCGAGAGAACGATCAGGTAAATTCTGTGCTCATTATTGGATTTCGATGTGGATTGTTTTCTGTCACCAAATTGTATTTTGGAGAACCTTGTTGGAGGTTGTGCTTTCTTTACGTGGTGCAATTGGTTGGTGTTCTGGAAATTGTTAATGGTTTTGATTTGGGAGTTCTTCACTGGTTTCTGTTTATTTTGGGGTTCGTGGTGCTCCCTGACTCACCATGTTGGTTCTCTGCACCGTGAGCATGAATTGGTTACACTGAATTATATATATATTTGCGCTGCATACAATGACTGCAGTTAAGCTCTATGATCTACTCTATGGACTGATGATTCATAGGGGGTGTGCACACTTAAGGACTTAGGGTGAGGGTATTTGATATTTCGGTCCGTTGTGACTGCTTGGTTGTTTTGTGGATACTCCAGTTGAAGGCTCCCCGAATGGTTTTACTGATTGATGAACATTGAAGTGTGGAAATGGTTTACTGGATTGCAAACTCGAGTGTTTCGTTTATCTAAATTCAAAGGGATTTCTAAAATGTATTTTACGTGATGAGATGGAATTTACTCAGTTTCACTGATTTGCGCGATCCCTTCGTGCTTTTATTGTTGTTTTCTGATCGCAGGTACAACTTGCTGACTTGGGGAAATGGGGAATGCGCTACGACTTAGTGTTAGGAGAATTGAGACTGCTTTTAAGACTTTAGTTGGTTTATGAGTTTCTGGAGCTCAACGTTTTAAGTTCCTTAATAATGTTTTGTTGTTAAATTCAGATTAAGCTTCCGCATATTTGGTTTCACAATGTTAAGTTGATGTTTTGGAATGTTTTGTGGTTTAATAGCCTGAGCATCTAAGGGTTTGGATGTGGCGGTAGCACCTTGGATTACAAGAAAGACTTCCGCTGATTTCTATGGTATAAGTGTTGCTTAAAAGCACGTTTTTCTTGAGTTGATCTTATTAAGGATTGGTATGATTTTTGGTTTGCTTTTTGGTTTCTGTTTTACTGTTTTAAACGCATACAGGGACCTGTCCGAACGTCCGTCCGGACACCCATGTTCGGACAGGCCCGGAGAGTTTAAGAGGCTTTCTCTGTTTTGTCGTGTCCAAACTTCTGTCCGAGCATTCAAGTTCGGACAGCATGTGAAATACCCCGAACTTAAATATAGGGATTAAAATTTATCTAATACGTAATTAAAGGCTTGATGACGCCTAAGTAATGTTGGTAGGGGAAAATAAATCCAAAAGAAATAAAGAAACGCTTAAAAAGCGTAAAACGCTAAATAAGCGTTAAATGACCATAGGAGGTATGAAACCTCGGTTAGCGTATTGTAAGGACTCTAAAGGCTTAATTAAGCCTAAACAAATATGAGGGAACAAATCCCGAAGAAAACGGATCCTTAGAATGGATTAAAATCACTAATGAACATTAAAGCGCGTTTTTCGAGGTAACCGGGAAAACGTGTCTTTAAGCGGGTCAAATAGACTCGTAACAATTTTGGTCAACTAAATAATCATTAATAAATGTTAGTGAAGCTTTAGAACCAATAAAATCAATAAAACGAGAGATTAGCAAAAACTGTCAAAAACAAGAAATTGTGGGGTAGAAACATAAATAACACAAACTTATGTGTCCACTTTTAAAATAAAAAGTGAAATGTGTGTGTGTGTGTATGCCAGCCGGCTCCCCCTCTCACTCTCACACACTCACTAACTCCTCTCTATTTACAAACAAACAAAAACAATTAAAACAATAAAGTAAACACACTACTTTATTCTACTCTCACAATTCTCTCTCCTACTCTCATTTCCCCCCCTTCTCCTCTCACGTGAACCAGCCCTCACTCCCTCTCTTTTCTTCTTCTTCTATCTCTCTCACGATTTCCATGGTGAAACAAGAAAAACAACACAAACTCCATCTTCTCTCCCTTGTAACTCTCTCCAAACTTCTCCAAAAATTATAAAAATACCACCATTGTAATCCTCTCCTCAAGAGCTACATCTTCATCTTTCCAAAATCCGAAAACAAGCATTTTCGATTTTGAGGGTATTCCCCATTTGAAGCTTCAACACCACCATTAGAAGGCCCTTGTTCTCCTTGTTCTTCTAAGGTAAAAATATCTTGAAAACTCCATCTCTTTCTAGCCTAATGGCAAAACGAAAATTAAGACTACACCTTGTTTGGTCTCTTGTATGTTCAGCCGATTTTGGCATTGTGGTGGTGTGAGAAATCTTGTTCTTGAGCTATCCCAAACAGCCCTTGTGCTTTTGAAAGGTAATAAATTTTCTAAACCCTAAAACCTAGATTAAAGCTTGATCAATGGTTAGGGTTAGTTCATGTATTGAAAGGTGTATGTGAATGTGGTTGTAGTGTTAGTGGATTGAGGTTACAAAACCGGTAGAGAGAGAGAAGGAAGAAGAAGAAGAAGAAGGAAATCTAGAGAAGAGACAAGGTAAGAATGCTCACCCTGTGTAAGCCTTGTATATGTAATGTAACAGATTTTAAGGAATGGAGATGTGTACTGTAAAATGGTAATGTTTAGTAATGTAATGTGTAAGAGAATATAAGTATTTTGAAGCTTTAAAAGATGCGTAAACCTTATTGAAAACAGATTGGGACTTAGTGTTTGAGTGCAGGAATTTTATGAGTGTTTTAGTATTGGTATTGTATATGGGAGCTTGTATTTGATATGGTATATAAACAGGTGAATTGGTTATTGATGTGAGAGTAGACAATGTGGTGAGTGTATAAAAATACAAGGGAGACTATGGCAAAATTGCCTAGGAATAGAACACTTAGAGAATTAAAACTAGGTGACTGATGTGAGTATGTAACAGATTTTGATTAAGGAAAACAAAGGGTAAGTTGAGAGAGATGAATAATGTATTCTAATACATTAGGAGTGTTAGAAATGCCAATAGAAGAGGGAGATGTAGAAGGGGAGTAAGTGTGAAAATCTGTAGCAAAAGGGTATAAGGATGTATGGAGAAGTTAGGAAAGGTTAGTGTGTAAGAATTGGTAAAAAGGAGAGTTGGACTTGGGTATAGATATTGTAGTTGCTTGGAAATGAATTGGAATGGTAAGATGGCATTAGGAGAGGGAACTATGCATGGAGGAAAAGAACCCAAAATCTGTAGCAAAAACTACTTGGAGAAACTATTGCAAGTGTTGAAAGGAAGTAGTAATTGTGTAAGTTGTTTGATGGATTTAGTAATGGATTTGGTGAATGAACTAAGGAGTATTAGGAGGTTGATTAGTGCAATAACATGTGGGATTAAGTGTAGGAACAATGGGGAAGTAGAGGGTAAAGAGAGGACTGAAAACAGAAATTAAAATGCAATACTGGCCGGACCGAACTTGCGACCGGACTTGCAAGTTCGGTCGAGCCCAGATTTACAAAGACGGGTGAGCTATGGAATCGACCGGACTTGCGACCGGACTTGCAAGTTCGGTCGGACCAGAAATTTTCCCCGTCTGTAACCTACTGGAATCGACCGGACTTGCGACCGGACTGCAAGTTCGGTCGGCCAGAAAAATTTCCATCGTGTAAGCTACTGGAATCGACCGGACTTGCGACCGGACTGCAAGTTCGGTCGGTCCAGAAAATTTCCCGAGGATAGCTACTGGAATCGACCGAACTTGCGACCGGACTTGCAAGGTTCGGTCGCCAGAAATTTTCGGTACTGGTAGCTACTGAATGGATGGAACCGGACTTGCAAGGTCGGTCGCAAGTCCGGTCCTGACAAAAAAAAAAAAAAAATTTTAAAAATAAATATATATATATATATATATATATATATATATATATATATATATATATATATATATATATATATATATATATATACATAACATATATGTATACCCATACATATAAATGTGTGTGTATGTAAGCAGCTAGTAGTAAGTAAGAAAGTAAAATCTAAGGTAATGAAAATAAGTAAGTAATGTGTAAGTGTAGGAAGCTTAAGGACTAGTAAGTACGAATTAGTAAACATAGTAAGAGCAATTGAATTGAGTAGATAGTTAGATTAATCGTCTGAATGTATGTATATCATAGGATTTGAATTGTGAATACCGGAGGAACATTGGGATACAAGTACAACGGTGAAAGGTATGATTTCTTCATGCCCTGTATCCTAATCTGGTTACCCCGATTTGTGTGCTTACTTGATCACCTAATAAGATAAATGCACGAATCGGATATATTGCACTTACTTGTGCTTGTTACATTGTTCGATATTTCTCTTGAACAATAGTTTGTATAATTCATGAAATATGAATGATGATGATGTGATGTATTGTGTAGTGTACTTGTATATTGTAGTATATTGTATGTAGTGTATATGGGTATTGTATTGTGGCTGATTGACTTGTGCTAATTCCTAACTATCTAACTCCTAACTTAAGTGAGTAAATTGGAATGAGTACAAGTCCGATATAGCTTCGGCCACGCGTGAGGATGGGAGTCACAAGAGGTTGGCGATTCCTGTTCTTAAGCTGGTCCACGGCCCAAATCCCTTAATGGGTAGCATCCTGGATTAGTGAACCAAGTAAATCCCGGAGGTGGGACGGAGTAGTCCCCAGGGCCGGAGGTCCCGACGACTTAACTTGAGTAAGAGTAAGAGTAAGTAAGTATGGATGTAGTAGTATGAGAATGAGTATGTATGCGTATGTATGAAGTAATGAGTAAAAGAGTAATCTCCACCCGATTAACCCGGGTGGACCAATGAAGCTAACAAGTATTGTAATTGTGTATATTGGGTATGTGTATTCGGAAGGAGGTAAGTATGTATTATTGATTGGTATTGTATTCCTTGTATGTAATGAAGCGTATGTGTGTATATGCTTGTAAGTAATGTATTGTGTATAAAGCATGTATGCATGTTGTGTGAAAATCAACCGCATGTATTCGACCAAGTGGTCGGCGTACCCTCACTAGTACGCGGGGTATGCGGTTATCATGCTCGGCGAAAGCTGACCCCTTCGGGGGACATTTTTTAGTGTGCAGGTACCCGAAGCGAATGTGGTCAAGGCACGAGACCGGCGACTACATTGGATAGTAGTAGCAGAATGTAGAGGTGTAAACTAGCACACCCTTGTATTTAGAAAGTAATGTAGTAGTGAGGAATGGGTAGTAAGTAGTCTCTTAGTGTATGTATGAACTTGAAGAGGATTATACTTGTATAAGGAACCTAGTAAACTCGGTATGTAGATTATATTGTATGGTACTTGGAGTATTGTATTGAATGCAGATTGTAGTAGTATTGGTAAGTGGAGAATGTATTGTAGATTTGTAGTACTCGGGATTCCGGTCCATCAGACCGATGCTGTATGTAGATCAGTAGCCTTGTTAGTCACGTGGGTGACTAACGGCATTGTATCACCCATTGTATGTAAGTATATATCCGCTGCGAGTATCTGATGAGTAAGGAGATTGGACGTTAATGATTGTATTAATAGTAGGGGTGTTACAAAAAGTGGTATCAGAGCGAAGTATCGCTCTGATGACTGGAAATACCGAGCTTAGGAATACCGAGTTAGGAATTAGAAGCTTAGGGCTAAGGGCTGAGTGTTAGCATTAGAGATGTGCTAGTTAGGAATCCCCGGTGAGTACCGGATACCTACAATACCAGTCCCGCCCGCCGCGAACCCCATTGTATAACTTGGGAAAGGACGCCAGAGAGAAGGAAAGTCCTCTCATACTCGGGGAAACCCGATCTGGCAGTTGTGAAGCAATCACACTGTAAACAAGAACCGACATAGTAAATTCCAGGGATTGGAAGCCCGGAGATGGATCCCGGTTGAACAGCAATACCCGCACTTGATAGCGGTAGGATGAACACTCCAACCACGAGGAGGCTACAACTTACAACAGCATGGGGCGACGTGCTTAGCAGTCGCGAAACCTAGCTAGTCAACCAACAGCAGGACAGAAGCACTAACCGTGCAACGGAATGAAAAAGGGAGCAGTAATGGAACCCGAGACACGAGTCTACGGGATAGTGATACTTGAATAATACCACCAACGGCATGCCAGCTGACTAAGGACATAGTCAGGAACGGTTAACTCCAAAAACCACAACGCCAATGAGGTTACAATACCTGGCCAGCATAGCTTACACAGCTACAAGAACATCTACGGGATATAATCCGATAGGACTACAGAGTAGTGCCTAAACAAGGTAGGCTCAGTAAACACCATAAATGTGTGGGAACGAGCCACAAGGACGACATTAAACCAAATAGAATGGGAGTCTCCAAGGATTGGAGAAACATCCCGATTATCAACAATCACGTCAAGAGCATTGAGAAGCTACCTAAAGGATCGAGTATACCAACTATAGGTCAAAGATCAAGGGAAGAGTCGACAGACTATCAAATACAATGGAAACCATACCGTGATGGTATAGGATTACCCAAAAACCACCAGTACCACGCACTTGCCACGGCAAGTGCAGTAAGGAGCAGAAGATATGTAAAGAAACTCTAAACACCAAGTACATAGTAATGTACGTGACTACAATGAAAAAAACTATGGGATCAAAATCTGAAATTGAAAGAATGGAACCTTGTAAGGCCTAACGGCCCGACCACTGTATTTAGAACATACCAGTCAGCGAGAGGCTAGACTTGGTCAAGACCTCAAACGTGGCTATGCCATGAGAGATTCTTTTAACACCGAACCACTGTTTTAAAACCCAAAATTTTCTTTTCAAAACCTCAAACCTCTTTTAAAAACCTTGGATTTTAAAACCGAACCAACATGATTATGGTGAGTATCATAGATGATACAAGAGGAGTTGCAATAGAATACTTCACCTAGGCGTGTGACGAACACTACGAGTGTACCCGTTACGGGATGTGGGACAACCGCACTCCGAAGGAGCTTGCGGGCCCGACATATAGTTGGGTAAGTGGCAACGTATCAACATGGTACCCCACGTATGTGCACGTGTAGTGTACGACACACGGGAAGTAGTCAGCTCCGTTCTACGGACCATCAGTGAGTTCAAACCAGAACAACTGGACACCTCAGACAATTCAGCATAAAGGAACTCAGAAGACCCATCTGAAGATAAGGAGTAAGAACTAGGAAGTGCAAAAGGCACAGACTAAACAGTATAGACATTGGATATGTCTCAAATAATCTAAGCAATTACCTGACAGCTGGATGGAATGCCCAGCCTAAACACATGAAGGCGAATGCCTAATGTGAACCTAACAATGCTCAACAAACGGGACAGAACTCCCAAGAGCAACCCCAAGATTACCACAAGTACACTCCATCATTGAAGGGGATATCAAACCTAGTCCTAAGCACTAGGAGCAAGTGTAAACAGTCTACCCAAGAACGGGAGACGTTACAACCCAAAAGGGGACGACTCAGCTACAATACCATAAGACGGTATAGAGGACGACACACGTTATAAACATTAGCCGGATGTACGGCACAGCCACCAACACCCAGGAGCGATCCTTGAAGGGTGTCTGCGTTAATAACAGTCGAGCAACCGTAACGACATGAGCACGGGAGCTAAAACGAACACTCGGTTAGGACACCGAAGGGATTTCACTTTACAGGAAATGCCCTAAAATACTGAGAGGCACCTATTAACACCTGATTGCATAAAGGGTCTCCTATGAACGGAAGCGTGATGCCACGACTTACCATGGAGCCCAATAATACCTCCAACCTATGACGGTATACGTGGAGTGGAAACATGTATAAGCCGCTTGCAAAGAGCATAGCTTGCAGCAATACGGCTCAGAAGTCGTAAACCAGATACGTTATATAAACTTAAACGGTTGCAAAACCGGCACCAATTGTTAACAAGACCTACAAGAGATATTGCCTCATACGACAAGAAATCAACAACTGGACCATAAATCCAACCCAACATCCTGAGTGGCTTGTAGTAATGGCCACCTCAGTGTCACTGTCACTAGAGCACCAGTCTAGTATACAGTTGACGGAGTTAAATACCCCTCATGCCTTCTGTAGCAATTGTACACAGAGGCATAAGAATCATGATAATGCCAACAATGGCCTAGTCCACACTTGGACACTACGAGAACCCAAGGGAAAGTACCCCTCGTTAACCGAAGACCACCAAGGTGGTGAAGATGTGAATCCTTAGAAAGGTTTCCATCTATTATAACAGTAAAGCCTACGCATATAGATATTGCCAAGAGGCGATGGAATCAGGAAATGAGATTTCCAAACCATTACGACTTAAGGGAGTAAGTATACTCCTCATGCACCCAAGCATGTGGTGAACCATTACATAAATACTCACATGGTAAACCTTGTCATGAGACCTATGAGTGGCAACAACCTCTCAACCAGAACTTCATTTACCAATGATAGAACGGGACCAGGAAACCCTTGGAGTTTCACGGGATGTCCTGGTAAAATACATACAAGCAAAACTACACAGCCAGAGCCTAAACCAATGCTCAGCACCGAAAGGCAATAATTAACAAAGCAGTTAATGTGAACGCACACTGAACACCATGAATGATTAACGCTCAAGAGAGCTTATGACCCGATGAGTTATCTCATCCTTGGTCAACCAAGATACTTGGTGAATTGTATCACAATAATGAAAATGATGTGAGGTAAGCCAACCTACACATGAAACCTAGACTGAAATAAAACATCCCCACTATGGGAAGATAGTAGTAGTGCGGTATGCTACGACAACCGTCATACACACGAACATGGGAAACCCCAGGGTATTCATACCATAAGGGAATGGTGCCAATGACAATGGCAATGAGTAAAGAGAAACTATCACAGTAACGGAAACAGTAAAAACAATGTTGTATAATGAGTAAGAATACGGTGTGCAACAAGCGACCAATATGAGGAAGTAACAGATAATGACACGGAGTATAAGTACGAAATAACAGGCAGAAATATTCTTTCCCATCACATAAGTGACTTACTGTCAAGCGTTTACGCCTCTGCACTCTGTATGACTGAGTGTTTTGGTATTGCACTTGTGCAGCTAATGATCTAATGGGATGGCTAGGGATATGGAGAATGTAAACCGTAGTAAATCCTCTTTTCACCAACAAACATGGCATGAGCCAGCTAAGGAAGCTTGGCAACAAACCGTGTGGCCTAAGGCCAAAGAAGCACGAAGAGTGTAAACACACTAACAATCATAAGATGTGAATTCCACTGGAATAAAAGGTGAAAGGAGACTTAAGAAAGTCATTAGGACCGACGCATAAGGCAAGGTCATACAAGTAAAGACACTTGTACTGAACCAGAAGAACTGGTATGATTCAGAAACTATTGACACCAGAGGAAGCACTACAACTAAGTAGTGACTTAACCTCGCCCGACAATAAGTCGGAGGAACTTAATGAAAAATCGTGGAAGCACGAATAGCATGTGCAGTAGACTACCAGAGAGCTGGTTACAATCTAAAACTAATTATAGTTCAAACACGGTAAAAGAATACCGCGATTGTTTAGTAAACCTTATTCCTATAATGACGGATAAAAAGGTGATGTATAGCACATTAAGGATAACACGAAGGGTAAGTAACCCGAGTTATCAGGGTCGCGCAGCAGAAGCTAGTGGGCCCTAGCTAGGAGACAAGATACCTAGTAAGTATAATAGAATGGCTATTAATGCCTTGAAGCCTAATAGGCTGGAACCAAATTAATTATGAGTTAAATAAACTCATATAGGAATCCTTGGTGCAAAGACTAAACCGTTGGTATGGTTAAGACCCTTTGACCGGAGCATATTCTATAGTATACCGTAGTGAAGCTAAACGCTTCAGTTTGCCCAAATTGATTAAACCAATGTTTAATAATAATAACATATGGTAGATTACGTGGGCGTAATCCCTTTTAAGGGGGGTAGAGCGAAAACCGCTTAATGCAAGTTTTATAAATAAAACACATAAAACTATAATGTGCATAGCACAAATGAGAAATTATTCGATGAGTGGTACCTACGTTATATAAACATACGTATTCATTCATATTGAATTGTGGTAACTAAGCATTAGACATGCAAATACCATAGGGTGAATGTACCCATCTTGTAACACCAGTGTAAGAGTATTGGTAAAGAAAAGTAATGAGTAGTGGACGGAGCTCCACAAGTATTGTAACCATTGAAGAAGTAGTACGAAATGAATGAGGATAGTAGATGAATGAAGTTTATGAGTAGGGATCGTAAGTAAAATATGTGAAAACAATTGAAACCAACTAAATCTTATAAGTGTAGTATTCCGTAGTTAGAATATAGGATGATGGTGAGTAATGGATGAAGGTGAAGGTGGAAATGAGCATTAGGACTGAACCATGGAGTAAAGCATTTGGGAAGTAGAGTGAGGATGATTGATGGACTGATTCCATCCTTTGGAGATGTATGAATGACTAGGAAGAGTAAAAAGATAAAATGAAAACAATGAATTATTTGCTTGTTTGAAACTGATGTGGGAAGTCGAACTTGATCCTGATCAGATCAAGGGAAACCGAACACAAATTGGGGTGGAAAGATAGTTCAACACTGATGCTGATCACATCAGGGTCGAATGATTCTTGAAGCTCCCCTTAAGTGGTCACAAGAATCACACTTAGGATAGAAGTAATGAATATAAATTGGAATTTGGAGTGATGTTTTAGAAAATTTAATTGGTAGTAGTGAGAGAATTCCCTTAGTATGGAGAATGAGGATCTACTAGAAATAGGTACCGGAGAAGATAGTAAGGTAGCATGTGGTATTATTCCAAGGGCAGCGGGACATAGAGGAGTCCCGTGTCGAGATGACCTGAATGCCTGCGGAATTGTATTGTGTATTGCATTGCTTTGGGAATAGCTTTGCATTGTATGTATGTATAAGGGTTGTAATGAGGAACCGGACGGTTGATAGTAATATGGATGGGAGTAAGTATTGTACATGGGTATGACAGGGAAAGGAGAAACCTTGAGTAATGGATTTAGGAATTAGTAAGGAAGAAGCATGTATGACCGGGTATTAGACACGTAAGAATGAGTAAGCAGTGTAAACCCATAACCTCGAACAACTTTGAGGACAAAGTTCTTAAGGGGGGTAGATTGAAATACCCCGAACTTAAATAGGGATTAAATTATCTAATACGTAATTAAAGGCCTATGACGCCTAATAATTGGTAAGGAAAATAAATCCAAAAGAAATAAAGAAATGCTTAAAAAGCGAAAAACGCTAAATAAGCGTTAAATAACCATAGGAGGTATGAACCTCGGTTAGCGTATTATAAGGATTCTAAAGGCTTAATTAAGTCTAAAAAATATGAGGGAACAAATCCCGAAGAAAACGGATCCTTAAAATGGATTAAAATCACTAATGAACATTAAAGCGCGTTTTTCGAGGTAACCGGGAAAACGTGTCTTTAAGCGGGTCAAATAGACTCGTAACAATTTTGGTCAACTAAATAATCATTAATAAATAGTGAAGCTTTAGAACCAATAAAATCAAAAAACGAGAGATTAGCAAAAACTGTCAAAAACAAGAAATTGTGGGGTAGAAACATAAATAACACAAACTTATGTGTCCACTTTTAAAATAAAAAGTGAAATGTGTGTGTGTGTGTATATGCCAGCCGGCTCCCCCTCTCACTCTCACACACTCACTAACTCCTCTCTATTTACAAACAAACAAAAACAATTAAAACAATAAAGTAAACACAACTTTATTCTACTCTCACAATTCTCTCTCCTACTCTCATTTCCCCCCTTCTCCTCTCACGTGAACCAGCCCTCACTCCCTCTCTTTTCTTCTTCTTCTTCTCTCACGATTTCCATGGTGAAACAAGAAAAACAACAAAACTCCATCTTCTCTCCTTTGTAACTCTCTCCACACACTTCCAAAAATTAAAAAATACCACCATTGTAATCCTCTCCTCAAGAGCTACATCTTCATCTTTCCAAAATCCGAAAACAAGCATTTTCGATTTTGAGGGTATTCCCCATTTGAAGCTTCAACACCACCATTAGAAGGCCCTTGTTCTCCTTGTTCTTCTAAGGTAAAAATATCTTGAAAACTCCATCTCTTTCTAGCCTAAATGGCAAAACGAAAATTAAGACTAAACCTTGTTTGGTCTCTTGTATGTTCAGCCGATTTTGGCATTGTGGTGGTGTGAGAAATCTTGTTCTTGAGCTATCCCAAACAGCCCTTGTGCTTTGAAAGGTAATAAATTTTCTAAACCCTAAAACCTAGATTAAAGCTTGATAATGGTTAGGGTTAGTTCATAGTATTGAAAGGTGTATGTGAATGGTTGTAGTTAGTGGATTGAGTTACAAAACCGGTAGAGAGAGAGGAAGAAGAAAGAAGAAGAAAGGAAATCTAGAGAAGAACAAGGTAAGAATGCTCACCCTTGTGTAAGCCTTGTATATGTAATGTAACAGATTTTAAGGAATGGAGATGTGTACTGTAAAATGGTAATGTATTAGTAATGTAATGTGTAAGAGAATATAAGTATTTTGAAGCTTTAAAAGATGCGTAAACCTTATTGAAAACAGATTGGGACTTAGTGTTTGAGTGCAGGAATTTTTATGAGTGTTTTAGTATTGGTATTGTATATGGGAGCTTGTATTTTGATATGGTTATAAACAGGTGAATTGGTTATTGATGTGAGAGTAGACAATGTGGTGAGTGTATAAAAATACAAGGGAGACTATGGCAAAAATTGCCTAGGAATAGAACACTTAGAGAATTAAAACTAGGTGACTGATGTGAGTATGTAACAGATTTTGATTAAGGAAAACAAAGGGTAAGTTGAGAGAGATGAATAATGTATTCTAATACATTAGGAGTGTTAGAAATGCCAATAGAAGAGGGAGATGTAGAAGGGGAGTGTAAGTGTGAAAATCTGTAGCAAAAGGGTATAAGGATGTATGGAGAAGTTAGGAAAGGTTAGTGTGTAAGAATTGGTAAAAAGGAGAGTTGGACTTGGGTATAGATATTGTAGTTGCTTGGAAATGAATTGGAATGGTAAGATGGCATTAGGAGAGGGAACTATGCATGGAGGAAATAAGAACCCAAAATCTGTAGCAAAAACTACTTGGAGAAACTATTGCAAGTGTTGAAAGGAAGTAAGGAATGTGTAAGTTGTTTGATGGATTTAGTAATGGATTTGGTGAATGAACTAAGGAGTATTAGGAGGTTAATTAGTGCAATAACATGTGGGATTAAGTGTAGGAACAATGGGGAAGTAGAGGGTAAAAGAGAGGACTGAAAACAGAAATTAAAATGCAAATACTGGGCCGGACCGAACTTGCGACCGGACTTGCAAGTTCGGTCGAGCCCAGATTTACAAAGACGGGTGAGCTACTGGAATCGACCGGACTTGCGACCGGACTTGCAAGTTCGGTCGGACCAGAAATTTTCCCCGTCTGTAACCTACTGGAATCGACCGGACTTGCGACCGGACATGCAAGTTCGGTCGGCCAGAAAAATTTCCATCGTGTAAGCTACTGGAATCGACCGGACTTGCGACCGGACATGCAAGTTCGGTCGGTCCAGAAAAATTTCCCGAGGATAGCTACTGGAATCGACCGAACTTGCGACCGGACTTGCAAGTTCGGTCGGGCCAGAAATTTTCGGTACTGGTAGCTACTGGAATGGACCGGACTTGCAAGGTCGGTCGCAAGTCCGGTCCTGACAAAAAAAAAAAAAAAATTATTTTAAATAAAATATATATATATAATAATATATATATAATATATTAATATACATATATGTATACCCACATATATATGTGTGTATGTAGGCAAGCTAGTAGTAAGTAAGAAAGTAAAATCTAAGGTAATGAAAATAAGTAAGTAATGTGTAAGTGTAGGAAGCTTAAGGACTTAGTAAGTGAATTAGTAAACATAGTAAGAGCAATTGAATTGAGTAGTAATAGTTAGATTAATCGTCGAATGTATGTATATCATAGGATTTGAATTGTGAATACCGGAGGAACATTGGGATACAAGTACAACGGTGAAAGGTATGATTTCTTCATGCCCTGTATCCTAATCTGGTTACCCCGATTTGTGTGCTTATTTGACCGCCTAAATAAGATAAATGCATGAATCGGATTATATTGCACTTACTTGTGCTTGTTTACATTGTTTCGATATCGTCTTGAACAATAGTTTGTATAATTCATGAAATATATGAATGATAATGATGTGTATGTATTCTGTAGTGTACTTGTATTGTAATGTATCTGTATTGTAAGTGTATATGGGTATTGTAGTATTGTGGCTGGATGTTGACTTGTGCTAATTCCTAACCCTCTAACTCCTAACTTAAGTGAGTAAATTGGAATGAGTACAAGTCCGATATAGCTTCGGCCACGCGTGAGGATGCGGAGTCACAAGAGGTTGGCTGCAATTCCTGACTCTTAAACTGGTCCGCGGCCCAAATCCCTTAAATGGGTAGCATCCCGGATTAGTGAGTCAAGTAAATCCCGGAGGTGGGACGGTGTAGTCCCCAGGGCCGGAGGTCCCGACGACTTAACTTGAGTAAGAGTAAGAGTAAGTAAGTATGGATCCGTAAGTAAGTATGAGTATGAGTATGTATGCGTATGTATGAAGTAACGAGTAAAAGAGTAATCTCCACCCGATTAACCCGGGTGGACCAATGAAGCTAACAAGTATTGTATATTGTGTATATAATGCGTATGTGTATTCGGAAGAAGGTAAGTATGTATTGGATGATTGTATTGTATTCCTTGAATGCAATGAAATGTATGTGTATGTATGCCTTGTGAAAGTAATGTAGTATTGAGTATGAAAGCATGTATGCATGTTGTGTGAAAAATGAACCGCATGTATTCGACCAAGTGGTCGGCGTACCCTCACTAGTACGCGGGGTATGCGGTTATCATGCTCGGCGAAAGCTGACCCCTTCGGGGGACATTTTTTAGTGTGCAGGTACCCGAAGCGAATGTGGTCAAGGCACGAGACCGGCGACTACATTGGATAGTGGTAGTAGAGTGTAGAGGTGAATCAACTAGTACACCCTTTGTATTTAGGAAGTAATGTGGTAGTGAGGAATGGGTAGTAAGTAGTCTCTTAGGGTGTATGTATGAACTTGGAAGGGATATGATAATTGTATAAGGATCCTAGTAAACTCGGTATGTAGATTATATTGTATGGTACTTGGAGTATTGTATTGAATGCAGATTGTAGTAGTGATTGGTAAGTGGAGAATGTATTGTAGATTTGTAGTACTCGGGATTCCGGTCCATCAGACCGATGCTGTATGTAGAAGCAGTAGCCTTGTTAGTCACGTGGGTGACTAACGGCATTGTATCACCCATTGTATGTAAGTATATATCCGCTGCGAGTATCTGATGAGTAAGGAGATTGGACGCTAATGATTGTATTAATAGTAGGGGTGTTACAGCATGCGAGGACGAGGTCGACTTACAAGTCTCGACTTAGGTCCAAACTTGTAAACTCGGACCAATGTTCGGACACGCCGCGTAAGGATTTTCGGACTTTGAAACTCGACTTGTGTCCGAACTTCAAAGTCCGGACACAAGTTCGGACGCCTTTGATTTTAGACTTCTCAACTCTCGACTTGTGTCCGAACTTCCCATGTCCGGACACAAGCTCGGACCAACTTTGTTTTGCCTTTCTAGGACTCGTTTGAGGTCCGTTTTTAATGCCGTTTGGACCGTTAGATTTGTATTTTCATTATCTATCTTTTGAGGTAAAATCGAGGGTGTTACAATATTAAACAAACGAACATAGCTAATGTTATTACCGGTTATTTTTGCTCTCCTCGTCTTAATTCGATTGTCTTCTACCTCAGGGCAACCTGCAAGAGATGAAAAAATTGAAACTGTAAGTAATTATGAAGAAAGTTAAATTCGATGGAATTAGAATCAGCTTAAATTCTGGAAAAAATTTGGCATGACCTTTGCGTATTTTTAGACACTCCACATTTTTTTAAGGAAGAAACAAACGCAGTAGCAGCAATAACATTTATTCTCCGCAAACCATACGAATTATTATCAGACAGACTAGTATATAATAATATATATGATCAATGAACAAAAACAACCACCCCATTTCAACTTAATCTCACATTTCACCACACTATGCAAATATATATTCTAATGATTGCAGAATACAAGTAGAATTTAGTACAACGTTTATTCGTGACAATATATAAGTATTTGTTTCTAAAATCATAATCAGAAACGCAAGTGTTTTACCGTGGGTTCTGATCAGGCAAACCGGTGGCAGAGGTTGACAGCAGCAGATGGTGCGACAAGTAGACAATCCGACCGTGTGTAGTGACACCTATTCAATGAAATTAGAATATAAGGTTTTAATTTGAAAAAATATGAATAATTGAACAAATAAACAAACGAATATATTTTGAATAAACCATGTTATTGAAACATTTTTAAAAAACTAACCTAATTAGTAGGTATGATCAACTCACAAATGTGATGGAAGAGGGATTGTTCAACCGTAGTAACACCTATTCAATAAAAGTATGATAAGGTTAAATTCTGGAAAAAATTTGGCATGACCATTGTGTTTTTTTAGATACTCCACACTTTTTTCGGCAAAAACAAACATAATACAAGTACAACAAAATTAATAATATGCAACAATTATAACACCCGCAAGAATAATAGCAACAAACAGCAACACTTACAACAATATTAATACACCACCAACAATAATACGGATAGATAACTTCATCACAAAACAGCCATCGTAACACCAACAACAACACTAACAACAATAAAAACAAAGACCATTTAACTTTTCTATTACACGACCATTTTATTTTCATATATAAAAATAGGCCCGGCCAAGTGGATGAGTGACTATGTATATAAAAATAAATGGGTTATTCAAGTTCAACCTAAGAAATAAATGGATCAAAAATCTTCATAACCCATTTAGATATGATAGCAAACTAACCGACCTGTCTTGTTTCTTTTTTTTTAAAAAAAAAAGAAAACTTAGATTTCAATAAATAATGACACAAAAATTTTGTGTTAAACTTAAACTTTGTAAGATATATCTATTTTTAATTATTACTTATCTTTTCTCTTTTTATATCACTTGACCATCCAAATGAATCATCATATATAGAATAGTAACGAACCGCACCATACTTTTTAGTGTTGCCTGGTTTCAAATCAAAAACCTCAATACCGATGTGTGTGTTAAACAACGAGATTACTCGAAATAAACCATTAGAAAACTCTGAAAGAATTATCCACGAATCAAATCAAACCGCGCGATCCGATTAATTCGACCCTCTCTCTCAAATTCCCCAAATGGATCAATCAACTACTACTACTACTACACTCGGTTTTCCTCCTCACTCGGTTTTGTTCCGTTACTACTGTTCAGATACTATTTGAGTTTTTCTTCTCTCTAACTACTACTACTACACTATCTTTCTTGTGTTCTAACATTTCTACTTCTCAGTTTCTTATCTCTTGCATACAGAGACACACAAACAAACCACAATAACATATCAAAACCGATAATAATCACTCTTCTCAGTTTTTTTATCTCTTGCATACAGAGACACACAAACAAACCACAATAACATAACAAAACCAATAATAATCACTCCTCAAAGCACAAAATCAGCCACTAATCAAAAAATAAATAGCTAGAGTTTAATTACCGAAGTGGGATTCAGAGGTTGACAGTGGAGGGGCGCGGTGTTTATTGTCGAGACCAGAGGAGTGGGGCGGTGGAGCTAGGGGTACTGGAGGCGTCTGTCGAGACCATAGGAGTGGGGCGGTGGAGGGGCGCGGTTTGCCGCGACCGGAAGAGAAAGGTGACGGTGGAGGGGCGGAGGCGCGGTGGAGCTAGTGGAGGCGCGAAGTCGAGACGAGTGTGGGGCGGTGGAGGAAGCACAACTTGGTTCCCGTTTGTTCTCGCCGCGACCGGAAGAAAGAGGCGACGGGAGTGGGGCGGTGGAGTCGAAGACGGTGGAGGGGTGGTGGCTCGACGGCAATGGAGGAGCGACAGTCGATTCGGGAATCGCCAGAGAGGAAGAGAACGCGGGAGGAAGAAAGAGGAAGAAGAAAGGGCGACGGGTTTTAATTAAATGACTTTAAACGACGGTTATTAGACAAACCGTCATTTAAAACCTTTGTGATACAAGGAATAAACCACGGTTTTATGTTAACCGTCGTTTATAGTTTGACGCCTTAGAAGATAAATGACGGTTTTATATTGAACCGTGGTTTATGTAGATTATATACGACGGTATAAACGGAACCGTCATTTATCTTATACGGCGTTGAACTATAAACGACGGTTTCTGTTAAAACCGTCGTTTATATAGTGAGCCGTGCAACATAAATGACGGTTCTCTAAATAACCGTGGTTTATAAAATTTAAACGACGGTTTCACTGTTAACCGTGGTTTAAAGTCCGTCATTTAAAATCTGTTTTCTACTAGTGAGGATTTATAAATAAGATTTGGAGTAATTTTACAAGAGTTTATCTTAGGTATTTAACAAGGTATTTTTGGTACACCTTGGGATGATTGTAGATCCAAGTTTCCTTCATGAAATGATGAGGAGAATATAGATTTAGAAGTCTAGAATTTTCGGAAATGCCTTAAGGAATTTACTAGGATTTTCAACATAAAAATATACCTTAACTTGATCTTGTTGTTCCTTATGCTGTTGTTGAATCTAGGAAGCTCCTTGGAACACTTATGCTTGGCGAATTCTTGTAGGTTTGCTAGGATGGTTCTTGCTTCAAGACTTAGTAGATTTAACTAGGAAAATTTACATAAAATGGTGTTAGAACTTAGAACACCATTAATGGAGCTTTGAAGCTCTAAGGAATGAACTAACAAATGAAGAAGGAAAGAGAGGATAAAAGACTTACCAAAATCAGTGGAATGAAGGCAAGGAAGAAATGAGAAGCTCACGTAAGGAAATAGGGTAAGGCAAGGTTAGAATTATTTTGACACAATAATTGTCAAATTAACTAATCTTTCCTTTGTTTATTGTTTGATTGTTTGGCTCAAGAATATGCCCATTATTGTTGCTTGATTTCGGCTATAGACAAGGGAGTAGGGTGGCTTTGTTTGACAATTTGAAAGAAGAAGACAAGGGCAAATGTAGGTAGGTGTTTTCTTTTGATTTTTCTAAGATGTCTACCATGCTATAGTTGTCTTCTTTTCCCTTGTAATTATCGGCAATATGGACTGAATGGGGCATTTGATTCTTGATAATTGAAGACATTATATCATGCCTAGGTAGGTAGGTATTCTAGTTTGATTTTAATAAGGCAATCAAAGCCTTCTTTTACTTGTTGAAATCGGTAATAGGTGTTGTAGCATGTCACTTGATTTTTGTTTGTGTTAGGCAAGAGATCATGCTAGTTAGGTGGTGTCTTCTTTTGACTAGATAATCAGCAATCAAATTCCCCTTCTTCCTACATAAAATCGGCAGCTCCATGTGCTATAGGAGCAAGTTGATCTCTTTGTTTATTTGGTACTTTACATTATTTGATTCTAGATCTACTTTTAGGCATTAAATTTCATTTCTTTCCTAACTTATTCTCTTGTTGTTTATTTGCAGGAAATCGGTCATGTGAGGCTTATTTGACTGAGTTATTTGACATATTATCACATGGTACATGATAAGGTGAGTCACCATTCCATAAGTCAATTTTTAAACCAAAACCAAGCTAAAACCACCCAAAATGGCGCATGCAATAGGGAGTATATGGGACTTATTTTTAATTTGATTCCTGTCACACTATACTGTATTAAGACCATATTATAACATGTAATAGGTCACAACATTTAATTGGTACATTTATACCAAGGTAAAAGATGAAAGTTCTAAGGTAAAAATGCTGATTTTAGGTACCTTTTTTACCCAAAAATAGGTCCTACTTGTGCTATGAGTTTAGCACTGGAATTAATTGATTTATATGGTCAATTCATCCCCTTTTAATATTACCAACTCGTGGCTCCTCAAAAACTTCAAGGTAATCGCGTAAAACGCGTTTTTATGACACCCGAAGGTGCATTTTTGTGCTTTAAGGATATTTTGGAAAATAAGTAGTCGCTATGAGTTCCAAGTGTTTATAAACACTTTTATATTCAATAATAATATATTAAGGTGTTACATTGAGTTATATGGGGTTATATCAACTCAAGACACAATTTCCGGGCTACCGGGACACTCCCGGGGCAAAAATGAGCGTTAAGAAATTCCCCCGAGCACTTTGTGTATTTTTGAAAAAGTAGCTCGAGCATTCTCTTTATAATGATGAATATTGATGATAGGAACTCTAAGAATGATTTA
The DNA here is from genome assembly GCA_023374045.1 of Limonium bicolor. Lineage (NCBI taxonomy): Eukaryota > Viridiplantae > Streptophyta > Magnoliopsida > Caryophyllales > Plumbaginaceae > Limonium > Limonium bicolor. The sequence continues at coordinate 153,263,611 of CM041780.1, forward strand.
TATTGGAGTTTGTGCCACTTCGGTACCTCTTCGGGGCATTCCCGGGGGTTTATGGGGCCCTCAACGGGAACCTCCGAGCATTTTGTCTTTAACTGAGAATTTATCATGATTACTTCACCTTATATGTTTAATAAAGTGTTATGGTGCATTTGGAAATAAGTGTAATGCTCTATTTCATCTTATAAAGTATTTCCGGGACTTTCTGGCCTTAAGGGCCTTTAAGGGAACTCCCGGGCATTTTGTACTTTTACTCAGTTTTAGATGAGGTCCTGTGTTCTAAGGGTCATATAACGATCCTTGATTAACTTCATATGATGTTCATAGCTTATATAACTTGATTTGCTTAAGGTCCGGCTTAACGCTCGTTTATGACCTTAAGGAGTTTAGGTGCGTTTTTAATGCCTAACTGTTTATATACTTTTCTCAGGGTTTAATAATCCCCCAAATAATATTTATTTACCATTATTTAATTATTTAAAGGTTAGGGGTATTTCACCAAGAACATGTAGTTTTCTCTTCAAATGGCCAACACCCATGGAGGTCAACTTCCTCCATTTGAGATTTTGAAAAGATGGAAATGAAGCTCTTGGTGAGGGGATTTCAAATATGCAATTTATTTTTGATTTGGAGCTTTGGTGTAGCTTGTACAAGGAAGAGAGGTGGAGAGTTGGGAGAGGGCTGCAAATCGCCATGGAAGGGGGAGGAAGAAGAAAGAAATCGGTAGAGGGATAAGAAAGAGAGGAAAGCAGCATGTGGGGGAAAAAGAAATGAGAGGAGAGAGAGAGAGAGAGAGAGAGAGAGAGAGAGAGAGAGAGAGGAGGTATTTGTTCACCTTTTTCATGTTTTGCTTTTGTTTACTTTTAGCTAATTAGCTAGTTTACAAATTGAGAGAGGGAATGCTGACTACTAATAATAACCGGCCCCATTAGTTAATTAAGTTGGGGGTGTTTTCGTCTTTTCGCAAGAAACGCTCATTAATTTTCCCGGTTTTGGCACTATTCATTAACTGGACCCGTTTTCGGATTTTTCTTGTTTCTTTAATTTTAATGGTTATTAAGCTTCCATTAATATTTAATTATAGTTATATAGTTAAATATAATTTTTACGGGTCTGTTTGACCACTTAAAGTCACGTTTTTGGGTTTTCTTGAAAAACGTGCTCTAAAACTCTGTTAGCGTTTTAACCCATTATTTGGATCCGTTTTCTTCGGGAATCATTCTCACATACTATTTAGGCGTAACTAAGCCCTAGGAATCCGTCTAGGACCCTAACCGAGGTCATATACCTCCTATGGTTGTGTAACGCTCATTTTTACGTTTTACGCTTTTCAAGCGTTTTCTCTTTTCTTTTGGCTTTATTTTCTTCACCAATATTCTTTAGGCACTATTAGGCGTCTAAAATTCATATTAGAATAATTTAATAACCATTTTTAGGTTCGGGGTATTTCAGAGCGCCTCTCCGATCGTTCTCAACTTGCAAGACTTGTTCTTCATCTTTCTTCTCAGTTACCTTGCTCTCATGTATCTGCAAGGAGGCTTGCAATTCATCAACAGTGAGTGCATCGATGTCCTTGAACTCTTCGATGGAACATACCATGAAATTGAAGTTCTTAGTGAGACTTTGAAGGATCTTCTCAACGATTGCAACATCATTCAGGCTTTCTCCGCAATTTCTCATATCATTCGCCACCTCCATAACTCTCCCGAAATAAGTTTCTACCTTTTCTCCAACCTTCATCTCTAAGGTTTCAAACGATTTTCGTAGCCGCTGAAGGTGTGGCCGTTTCACTCTCGCAGTTCCACGGTGGTTGATTTTCATGGAATCCCACAGTTGTTTAGCTGTCTCCTTCTGGGCAATGGTCTTCAGAATGGCTTTATCGATCGACTGGAAGAGATAGTTTTTGGCTTTGAGATCTTTGAGTTTTGCGTCATCATACGCTTTTTGTTGAGCAGAGGTGGGATTTGTGATTCCGCTCAGATCTCTAGGGCCTGATTCGACGACGCTCCAATACTCTTTCGATCGCAGAAGATTTTCCACCAAGAGGCTCCAGTGGTCGTGGTCTCCGTTGAACTTTGGGACAGCATGCATCGAGTAATTTCCAGCTTCTGTCATCACTCCGGCTCTGATACCAGATAAAGGAACAAAAAATCGCTAATTGTTCACAATGTAAGAGATTGATAAGCTGAAAGATTTATGTCATTTAATCGACAAAGTGAATGGTGGCTTTATAAGAGCCTTACAACGGTAACAAGAGAAACTAATGGAGTGATAAAAGGAAACAACTTCCAATAGAAACAGATTAATCCTAAACTCTCGCTTGATTTATTCAATTTCAGATTTTGTCAAATAACCAACAGAAAATTGATAGAGCATGAAAAACCCTTTGATGAAATATCAGAATTGATATTTAGAGAATTTTTCTCAAACAATATCAACAATTGGAGTGACGTAATTGCGGTGAAATGTCAGTAAATTGATGAAACTATTATTATACACTAGACTATTGATTAATGGTTGACTTTGAATTGTTCCAAAACTAATAAATTCGCTAATAAGATGTAAATGAGTGTCTTAGACTTCTTGAACTGAAAGATAGCTCGAAACGACTACGTATAATCTCTTATTGACAATGTAACTTCATGGATATGCAATAAAATATTATAGGTGGAAGATGAAATTTAACTAAACCTTATAGATGTGATATACTTTTTTCTAATTAATATAAAATTTTGGGAAAATTCACAATATACCCCTGTTTTCTTTCGTAATTCACAATATACCCCTTTTTGAAACTTTGTCACAAGATACCCCTGTTTTCTTTGCTAATTCACAAAATGCCCCTTTTTAAAAACGGCGTCAACTATTCCGTTAACCTCCCCTGGAAAATGACTATTTTGCCCCTGATCCGTTTTTTTCTTTTTTTTGAAAAATTCACAGTTTTTTGGCTACTTTTTTTTGAAAAATTTTAAATTTTATAATATACCCCTATTTAAGTTTGTTGTTCACGAAATACCCCTGTTTATGTTTTGAAGTTCACAAGATACCCCTGTTTATGTTTAGTAGTTCATGAAATACCCTTATCACCCTGATGCCCTGGTAAAGTATTGCCTAGTTTTCTCTTGTTTTTCAAGTGCCTTCAACCTCTTCATAATCCCAGGACAAATGTTGTTTGCATTCCAATTCTATGAGGTTTCTTGTCTCTCGGAATGTCTCACTAATAGCTGAGTACGAATCCCTGTCATTCACAATTAGACACAATTATAATATATGACCAGAGACAAACTAGTATAGCATGAATTATTTACATAGTTATGTATATACCTTCAAGTAAGGAGTATATTGATTTAGTCATGTGGACAAACAATAATGTCACAGGCAATGGGTTTAAAAAGGCTACCTCTTGGTCGAACTCAGTAGCAAACCAGAACTTTTGTTTAGGGGGGCAAAAAAAAATCTTGACATTATTGTTCTTTAAAACATCATGTTATTTTGTATTTTTCAAAAATTTATAAGAGCATTTTGCAAATTTTGAAAAGTTTGGGGGGGGGGGCGGTGGATAATAGTGTGAAGATTTTTTTTTTTGCCCTCCTAAACAAAAGTTCTGGTCCGCAACTGAGTTCGACCAAGAGGTAGCCTTTTTAAACTCAATGCCTGTGACATTATTGTTTGTCCACATGACTAAATCAATCTACTCTTTACTGGAAGGTGTTTACCTAACTATGTAAATAATCCATGCTATACTAGTTTGTCTCTGGTCATATATTATAATTGTGTCTAATTGTGAATGACAGGGATTCGTACTCAGCTATTGGTGAGACATTCCAAGAGACAAGAAACCTCATAGAACTGGAATGCATACGACATTTTTCCTGGGATTATGAAGAGGCTGAATGCACTTGAAAAACAAGAGAAAACTAGGCGATGCTTTACTAGGGCATCAGGGTGATAAGGGTATTTCGTGAACTACAAAACATAAACAGGGGTATCTTATGAACTTCAAAACATAAACAGGGGTATTTCATGAACAACAAACTTAAATAGGGGTATATTATAAATTTTAAAATTTTTCAAAAAAAATAGCCAAAAAAACTACGAATTTTAAAAAAAAAGAAAAAAACGGGTCAGGGGCAAAATAGTCATTTTCTAGGGGAGGTTAACGGATTATTTGACGTCGTTTTTAAAAAGGGGCATTTTGTGAATTAGTAAAGAAAACAAGGGTATCTTGTGACGAAGTTTCAAAAAGGGGTGTATTGTGAATTACGAAAGAAAACAGGGGTATATTGTGAATTTTCCCTAAAATTTTAATTCTAATTTTGATTAACTTGATTTAGATGAACAGCTTATATCATATAAATAATATATATACAAATTTAGAAACTAAGTTTTCTCTTTGGGAAAATTCACGATATACCCCTGTTTTCTTTCGTAATTCACAATATACCCCTGTGATTTTCGTAATTCAACTTTAAACATGCTTAAATGTTGTCCAAAATTGATGAAACTTTACATGGATGATGGTAAATTGTTATATTTTGGTCTAATATCAAATTTGAAGTTTTTTAAGCTCACATGTGACCTGTGGGACCCAATGAACAGTCACATATTCATTGGGTTCCACAGGTCACATGTGAGCTCAAAAAACTTCAAATTTGATATTGGACCAAAATATAACACTTTTGCATCGTCCATGTAAAGTTTCATCAATTTTGGACAACATTTAAGCATGTTAATTAAAAGTTGAATTACTAAAACCACAGGGGTATATTGTGAATTACGAAAGAAAACAGGGGTATCTCGTGAATTTTCCCTTTCTCTTTTCTTTGTCATATGTACTCCCGAACAAACAACCATTTAAATGACGGCTACATAAATTAGGAGTTTGGCTAGGATTGTCAAATTGTATTTTCGTATCGTATAAATGATATAAACGATGAACAACATGAAATTTGTATGAATATACATGATATATGACATAAAAATATTTTTGTAGATGACTTTATATACAAAAAAATAATCAAAAAACCTGTTAACGATATTTTCGTGTGTACACGAATTATATGTATACACGAATTAATGAAATAAATAAGTAACACATAAATAACTGAAATACTAAAACATTATATTTACACGAGTTAATGAAATTAAATAAACAATATTTTGCGAGTATACAAATTATGTGTACACAAGTTATTTATAGGTATTTCATGTACACACGATATATATATAATTAGATACAGTACATGACACATGAATAAATCATAAATATACGATACATGACATAAAATTAATTTTATATATAAAATTAAATACCTATACATATTAATAAATTCGACGCTGTAGCGCTCCCGTACATGAGGTAGGAGTGGGACAATGATGTGGCAGTCCCAGTCAGCACCTGACTGGACTGTTTTGCTGGCTGGGCTGCATTTTTATTATATTAACATTAAATGGTTATAACTTTTTATATATAAGTCCAAAATGAAAAAAAAATTATATCACTGTTCATCTAAATTCAAGCTCTTCAAAACAAGACCAGTCATGAATATGTTTTGACAACTTTGAAAAAAAATCTACTTTTACATGTGTATGATGATACACTAAAGTAATAATATGATTCATTAATTTTGATATTATGATTCATTAAAATTGATATTATTATTCATTAACTAATAAGTGGTGAATTAGATTACAAATTTCGGAACGGATAAAAAATCATTATTGTTTTGTATTGTGCTATTATTGTTGTATGGTGTATTTTAAACCTTATATGGTGAATCATGTATTTTTCATACATACCAAATATTGTTTTGTGTTACATTATTGTTTAATTTTTTTTATTTTTATATGTTTACGTTGATACACTAGTATGATTATATGATTCATTAAATTTGATATTATGATTCATTAATTAATAAGTGGTAAATTAGATAACAAACTTCGACACCGATAAAAAATTATTATTGTTTTGTAGTGTATTATTATTTTTGTATGGTGTATTTTAAACTTTCTACAGTGAACCATGTATTTTTCATATATACCAAATATTATTTTGTATTGTATTATTGTTTAAATTATTTTTATTTTTATATGTTTATGATGATACACTAAAATGAAAATATGGTTCATTAATTTTGATATTATGATTCATTAAAATAGATATTATGATACCCTAAATAATGTTATGAATCATAAGTCTCATTGATATATATGAATATATATACATGTAATTAATATAAATTTTTAAATTTCTCAAAACATATCCATGACTGGTCTTGTTTTAAAGAGCTTGAATTTAGATGAACAATGGTATGATATTTTTTATATTTTGAACTTATATTTTAAAAATTATAATTAATTAAAGTTAATATAATAAAAAGTAATCCAATCAGCAGCTGACTGGACTGCTGACTGGGTGCCACCTCTATTGATTGTGTAATGTAGCGTGCGGGACTGCCGCACCATCTCACGTCTGTAATATCATATGGTATTTCGGGTTATATATTCGTTAACACAACCACTGACCGTCTGTAATGAACTACCTCAATCAAATTCCACCAGCTCTTAAACTTTGAAGTCATTTTCATAATAAGTGGAGCTTGTTGACCAAGAGCAAGTCTAGGGATAAAAAGGGACACTAGCTCCATTGGTGGAGCTTAAAGGAGATTAGTCATATCCAAACCTGGACATCCGAGTCGGTGGAGATGAATAATATGGGACGAAGGTCCCAGGTTCAAATCCTCCTAACTCCACTATCTCACCAAACCTGTCACATAGGACTTGCCTTGTGTGATCTACCCGATTGATTTGGATTGTAGGTGATCATGTCAGCTAGTAGATTTACCCAGAGTACACTGTAAGAGTAGCAGCTGCTAGTAAACGGATTAGATATTAATTAATTAGATCGGATCAAATAAACGAATCGGGTTTAAGTTTAGCTAACCCTAGCACCGTTTTGCCATCCCTAGTCCAAAAGCACGGGAAAACTCATCAACATTGTTCTTCAAAAGTTGTACTAAGACCCCAGTAACAAAATCAACGTACACAACATGAGGCGCTTGCTTCGAACCAAAGTTGAATGACTTTAACAGAGCCTCATTCCAGAAGTCCAGTTAACACGAACACCTCAGATAACAATCAATTCAGATGCTTGTAAATAAATTATTCACCATTATCAAAAAGAAGGCCGCCCCAAAAACGAGGGTTACGCGTTTCCTTCTACCTTTTTCTAAAACAAGAAGGCCACCTTGTATGTTTTATCCTACTCCATTGCGGCAGTTACATCCAAACTGTCAAAAGAAAACTTTGTACGCCGTGTGCCAATCAGTTGAACAGTTTGAAAGTCAAAAACTTGCAGAAAATGATTTCAACCATAGCACAAACCGGAAAGTTTGAGACATCAAAAGAGCAATGATCACACTCGATCCTCTTTTGTTAGCTTTGAGTTTACAGGTCACCAGCTGCCTCCCGCATCTGCCAAATTATATGTGAATAACACCTTTGTAGACTTGCTTCAAATTGGCTCACAACCGTGGAAAGGAAAAACAAAGCGACAGACATAAGCTGGGCAGGCCTACATTTTGCATTGATAATAACTTCACAAAGGTCGCTCAAGCCAATCGATATTCTTGATTTGGGCATTTCCCAAATTGTAAGACTAGGAAAATTGGCAACTCCCGACTAACATGCTTATAAGTTCCCTTCTTTGTGTGTGAGCATCCTGCTCAAAAGTGTTTAGCGCCATCTCCATTTCCACTGTGAACTACTTTTTCGGAAGTAATAGTACCTTTATACAATATTTGTTCCGTAAATTAGATGGATGGATGAACAAACCCTTAATCCTCGTCGAGATCGTCTTCAGCAACTTCACTTTCCTTTCCATCTCCTTGCGGTTCTGCAGAATCCTCTCGGATAGGGCTTGAAGCTGGCTGCGTATGTACAGGTGCATCATCATCATCAGATTCTGAGAGTGCTCGTCTCCTTCGCTGCATGCTTGAATTAGCATCCTATGATAGGAAACAATGGATTAAGAAAAAAGAGAGCAAATATGCATGTCATTTATAATAGTAAAAAGAATAGAGAACTCGAGAATCACCAAAAGAACAAACCCAAGTGGGAAAACCTACCTTAAAATTTTTTTTTTGAAAATACTACCTTAAATTATTGACAATATGCAATTCTGGACAACTACACCTACCGTCGCCTAACATCAAATTGAGGTATACTGCAGTATGGGTTAAAACCCAAAGTAAACAAAAATCATAAAAGCGCTACATCTAGGTAAGATTACTTCAAACGACCAGTTATGCTGAAGTCTACTCTAATTAGCAACACAAATTAATTCAAACGTCTGTATTACTGCATAACAACCTGAAAGCAACCAACTTCAAACGACCAGTTATGCTGAAGTCTACTCTAATTAGCAAGACAAATTAATTCAAACGTCTGTATTATAACAACTATAATTGCTTAAAATCATGAGAACCTTTCCTAAAAAGAAAAAAAAACCATGAGAACAATGCGTACATAACATTATCGTTGCGAACCACAGTGATGCAATGCAATCCAAAATGACCGAATCTAAGGAAATCTAAGAGTCAGTCTAATATGAGACAGACATGGTACAAAGCAAGGAGTAAGAGCTCATACAAGTGGGTCATGCCCTAACTATACAGACAAAAATAGTCCAAAGTCTCTCATCGACAGGTCTAAATGTCAGCTATAAACTCACATAGGTATTAACATTGAATTCTTCACTACGTCAGTTCCTTTAAATATTTAGGCCCAATTGGGTAGTGATGTTTGCATTTGAAATTTTATTTCACAAAATTGACCTCTATAACTCTATTGTAACTTCTATGGTATTTTCGCTCGCAATATTCTCACGCTGGTTCCAACCACCCTTAACCAGGAACATCTAAACAGTAACAAATTCGTAAGCCCTGGATCAACTTGTTCACACCCTTCATTATAAACAAATGATAACTTCATGTAAGAGCCCATATATTGTCAACATAAGTTTATAATGAAAGAAAAGTTTACCCCGTCATCATCTGCATCTGGATCCTCAAGCCCAGCGTTAGCCAAGAAATCCTGAGCTTCATCTTCGCCTTGGTTGTGGGGTTCTTCTTCCTCCATCCCGTACTGCTCATCCCCTTTGTCAGCTTCTCCTTCATCTGTGTCATAACGGGTTCTTGAGCTCTTATCCTTCTTTCTTCGCTTCCCACCTCTTTTTTTCTTCCTCTCACCATGCTCGCCCTCTTCATCCTCACTTTGTCCCTTGTCCTTTCTCTTGGAAGATGGAGTGCTTTTCCATTGCTCCTGGAAAAACCACGAACATATGCTATCTTTCAGTTCTACATTATAATAAGCTTTAAGTAAACCAATACACCACTTAAAACTGAATGTTATAGATATACCATCAAATATGCAATGATTCAATACAAAGATACTCAACCAATTTATTAAGGGGCTGTTCACTTTGGGCTAACAGGGAAAGGGAAACGGTTTCATTCCGTTTGATATTGTTTGTTTAGACTTTTTAATAATTTTGTTTCCCCAAATTTCATTTTTGTAAACCCCAAAATCCCTCTTCCCTATTCCCCGCATAACCCCGTGGAAAACTTTTCCCTTTCCTCCAGTTTTCTCTCTTTCCTTTAGGTAAATAATTATTTTTTCCCAAAAAAATGTGAATCATCATTTGAAAAATTATTTTTCCTCTCTTTCCTCTAAACAAATAATTAATTCCCCTCTCTTTCCTCAAAATAATTATTTTTGCTCTACACAAATCATAGTCACGGGTGAGAAATTTCTGGAAACGAATGAAACTCACGAATGATATTAGATTCGTTAATATACAAATAATAATATTTCATTAAGAATTTTTTTTTTGCAAAAAAATATTTTACAAATCTAATAATAATTTATTTTACTATTTAAACTAATATTAGATTCCCAACTTATCATATTATTTTTAATATTTAAAATGAATATTACCTGATTTGAAAATGGTAAAAAAAAGAACATAGAGTTATGGCGTAAGATTTTAAAAACAATTTAAAATATACAATTAATTAATAATATGGGGTATTATAAAAAAATCTGGAATAACTTACATTATGAAAATGATTAAATACGCTGGAATGATTACATTTTAGAATGAAGAGAATATTACTATTGAATGAAATAAGAATAATTTTCAGAAAAATGGGATGATTCCCATGTCCAAAACCAAACAATAACAAAGGGAATCATGGGGGTTCTATTCCGTTTCTGGGTCGGAACCAAACGGAATTCTTGATTGGGGGGAATTCCTTTCCTTTCCTTTCCATTCCCTTTCCTAATTTCATTCCGTTTCCTTGTCTCGAAGTGAACGCCCCCTAAACCCAATCAGCAAATACAATGAACCACACCAAATTGGACACATGTGTTACTAACATATCTATAGCTTCATTATGAATTTACCTTAACACGTTGGAAATCTTCTTCCATTTGCTTCACTTTCCTCAGCTCTTCTTCTTGTTTTCTCTTCTCCAACTGTTTTGAAGGACATAACAGCAGATATTCAGAAGACAATATTCATCATTATACAGCATGAATGACCATAATATATAATCCAGCCCATGAAGCAAGGAAGTAGGTTACCTGACGCTTCCGCTGTTCTTCAGCTTTACGACGGGCCTCCTCGGCAAGGGTTACCTGGCGTGCAAGCTCAACCCTTTGTTTGTTTGCCTGCTCTTCACGTTCAGCAACCTCTTGATGAACCTTTGCTTTCTCAAGTACATCTTTGCAATACTCGACATGGGTATCAATTTTCTTTTCATCGAAACCATGGGAGTGAGCCAACTGGCTAAAAACACGAACAGCATTTTGGACCTCTGAAATTGCTGAGCGCACCTGAAAAAAAATTCAGGGTGGAAAATGTATACTCTTGGTGAAAATACAGAAGCGGAGAGCAAAGGATGTGACAAATGTGTCCAAAATTTGGAAAACCAAATCAGAAACTTGTTTGATACTGTTTTCTATCTTCTAATTCTGAAATCTTGAGAAACCAAGTATAAGAGTTCTTAAATTGTTTCAGTTACATTTCTTGTTATTTCAAGATCCATCACTTCACTTCGTTTTAGTATATTTGTTTCGGCTTCTGTTTCTTTAGCTTAACGCACAAGCCTAAATGGTACAAACGTGATTAAGATAAAAGTAGCATTCACCTCCTCAGCAGTTTTCTTAGGCTTATTCAGTGTAGAAGCTGAAAATTTTTGCATCACAACACCAATGTTGAACTTCAGAGCATAATTTGTAGGGGCCAAGTGAATGGCTCTAAGTAATGTCTTCTTGCAATCTTGCCATTGTTCGGCTTCGTAGTATGTGCGAGCTAAATACAGGAGGACTTGACTGTCTGTACCAAACAAGAACTTCCTCAAGCAATTCTGGTACTGTTGAATTTGGAAAAGGATGAGTCCAGTTAATAATATATTCAAAGAAAGTGTTGGATTCTATGAATTAACATACACAAGATCGCATACCATCTTAATTGCCAAAGTAAAGTTTCCTTGAGCAAAGTATACATGAGCCAGATTAATCCAAACATCTGGCATCTGAGCAACGATATTTCCGCTTGCCGCCTCAAGGACCTACATTACGCATGCAGCAGCAGAGCATGAGAAATTGTACCCAAGTTCAAGTAGCACTAAAGAATCGACAAATGAGCAAACCTGAGTAAACATATCTTTAGCAACGTCAAATTGACCTTTCTCTGCACGGACCATACCAGCACCATTTGCTGCATATAAGTTTGATCGATGCTGTTTTAAAACCTGGGGCAGAGATGGCCATGTCATACTAACAACAGAACAGATATTAATGATGATTAACCTACAATAGAAGATAACATACCAATTATACAGAGGAGACGCATCAGCCACATCCTAATCATAGCATGAAAGGAACTACTAATACATACTCCTTACATTTTGAGAAAATTTATTCCACTTCTACCCTTTATATTTATTTAATGATTACATGTATATCCCTACTAACTTTCTTCCCCATAAGGTTTGTTTTCTATTGTTAACTATATGAAAATGGTCATAGTATTCTATTTCATTCATCCTTAAAATATGGGCAAAACCTAAAGTATCAAGCATTTGTAGCAGAGAGAGTTCCAGCTAAAAACTTACAATATACCACCATGGTCGAAGTTTGAGACTGATCTATTAATACATAACAGTTAGAAAAACATAAAGATATCACCAGCCACTTCTATCAGCAGCCAGTAATATATAAGTTGCACGCAACTAACGTTGGCAACATCCAAAATAAGGCTTGATCCTTCACAGAGATATGACGAGATAGAACTGAGAGAAGAGCTTACACTTAAATATAGTTCTCCAGCTTTATCTAAATGTATAGCTTCCAAATTTGAAGCTTTTCTTTTTTCTCCTTCAAGTGCCGCAAAATAGTTCCAGTTCCCCTGATCAAAAAATGAGATTTGTAAATTTAAATGTTAAAAATTATATCATCAACTAAAGTTCCATGACCACCCTCTGTGTGAAGAGTCACACAGCCAATAAAGCACTTTAAAATAAAGCAACAACACCTAGCGTGAGATCATCTACCACAAAGAAAAAGAAAAACAAGAAAAGAAAGGAACAATTTGATCCAGCATATACCAGGCAGAGTAAGGCATATGAATCATTCTTGTCAGTTGCTTCACTAGCAGCTCGAAAAGTTGCCTTTGCCTTAACCCACTCGGAGTTCTTGATCTCTAAGCCACCAAGCATTGACAAGCCATCAGAAGACTTATCATTCAACTTCAAAGCTTCACCAACCTGAAAAATAGGCCAATTCATTTCAAGCAAAACATAGCCAAAGCACAAAATGCAAAGCAAATCCTTATTTTACAAAACCCACCAATTCAATGCTTAATTGAATGTCATTTCGGGATTTTGCTACAGCTGCAAGTCGCAGAAAGGCATCAGCATAGTCTGGATACTGGAAAATAAGAAAGATTGGTCAGTATCCCACAAATCAAGAAACGTTCTAAAAACATGATACACTCGATAAGCAAGTGGGGCAAGTCAACAAATTATGAGATGTTCATAAAACAGGATATAATGAAAAGCAGGTGAGGCAAGTTAGGGTCCAATGAAGTATGAGATGTTCTGAAAACATTGTAAAATCGATACGCAAGAGAGTGCACACTTGAGCCCATGCCAAAGTTGAACTCTATTAAAAGCCAAAGTACAGTCTGAATAATGTGAAACCAAAAGAAAAGGATAATGAGCAAACTGATGCAACTAGTAAAGTTGAACTCTATTATAAGCAAAATTACAGTTAAGATAATCCAAGTAGTTCAACCAGAGAATATTAGTCCTCAGTAATGTTTTCTTATGGTTCTTCATCTATCTGCAATCAAATTTACCAGCTTGTATAATGTGAAACCAAAAGAAAAGGATAATGAGCAAACTGATGCAACTAGTAAAGTTGAACTCTATTATAAGCAAAATTACAGTTAAGATAATCCAAGTAGTTCAACCAGAGAATATTAGTCCTCAGTAATGTTTTCTTATGGTTCTTCATCTATCTGCAATCAAATTTACCAGCTTGTATAACCATTTCCAAGGACCTTCCATCTACTGGTAACAATCAATGTCTAAGGGATGACATGAACACCAACGAATTATGCCACATGCACCCTTTTTGTTTTGAATTGAGGATCTTGAAGCACACATATCCCAGTTCGTGTGTGGGCTTTGAAATGAAAAAATTGCATTATTCCCATAGGGAATGATAGGCAACTTATGAGCATAAGATAGTAAAGAAAGTTATTTTGCCCAAGGACAATCTGGTCAGATACAAGTTAACACAAATGATGCATCAAGCTGTTGAACAATGTGCTAGATATGAAACTAATTTCGCTTCTTTTGGCAAGTGAAAGGTCTGATTATATATTATACTGGCTGTAGCAAAATATAGATAATGCTCAGTGGAGCACAAGCTTGTAATAAAAGTATTGTACCACACAGATAACTTAAAACGGGCTGAGGGTGGACCTGTTATCTTTTTGTAGGATAGTCAAAAGACTTTTAGTCGCTAACAGAGACAGGACTGTACCAGTTAAAAGTTTGCTTGGTAAAAAGACTTACGCGCACATCAAAAGATTTAACATGAGACTGCTAAAACAGAACTCAATACACTTGTAAAATCGACATTTAACACGAGCAATCAGAGCCAGTCATAATTCAAATGTCCATTCCTCTTCATCAATCATGCTATTGTGTCTTATCATTTGCAAGTAATATCAAGCATAACTTTTGTCTTGCCAATGACAAGACCATTCACCTGCATAAGAGTACTACATAAACTGCTTTAAACCACATAAGATAGCACAGCATCAAATCAGTAGATTTGTACCTTAAACAATATCAGACGATATAACAAAACTGCACTTAGGCTGTTATGTGTCTCCTCAAATAATCTGCCTAGGTTAAAAACTGCCGTGACCTTAGTCCATGGGAGATCTACTGAAACCCCATCCTCTTGAAGACGGTGAAATATATGTGGATCATTGTACTGGCGCAATGCAACACAAGCATCGATTGCATATTTGCTCTCATTACCACTAATTAAAGAAATCCACACGCCAGCACCCAAGGCCTCCTTGAAACTTAGCTCTGCAGACTGAAGGTAGGAGACTATGAGAAAGCCAGGAAAAACTGAAGAAATAAATTCAGCTTCACATAGATCTGACGGTTTACAGTTCAAACTTCCAAATGATTTCAGTAAGATAGATTCAGCAAATATCAGTTAAGATGAGTTGGATGGTGTTCAGGATACAAAAATTGCATGAGCCCACAACCGGAACAAACCTCAAATTCCCCCTTCTCAAAATGAAGGACGCCAATATTATTAAGCAATTCAACCGGTATCTCTTCACCATGTTTTTTCAAAAGATTAAGTGCCTGTAGAAAGTAATAACTCTTAGTCAGCATGAACAAGATGGATGCATCATACCAAAAAACGTCAAATCAAACAATTAGCGGCTCACAAATTTGAAGAGACTAAGAGAGTAAGTTTAACCTCCACAAAGTAGATAAAAACTGAAACAGGTAAATGAAATGTGTTAGCACATGACAGTTGAGGTGGTTTGGTATTGATGTGATTAGTTAAGTGTATCGATGTGATTAGTTAAGTGTATTGATGTGATTAGTTAAGTGTATTGATGTGATTAGTTAAGGATAATGATGTCTGCAGTGCTACTGGCTCTTCCATCCGAAACAAACACATCCTCAACCAAATTGCATTTAGTATAAGGAGACAGATGCATGCCCGGATAGTCAAGCTCCCTTAGAGCTCCCATCTTTCCTAACTTACTCCGCCTCTCTCTCTCCTTTCAGCAGGCCACTTGTCTGCTTCTCCCATCACTCTCCTATCCTTGGTTCCCAAACAGTGTCAAGTGCCTCGGTTCTCCAAGCTTGTTTCAGCCATCACTTGAGCTCGTATACAATTTGAGTCCGCTGAATTTCATTAATTTTAAAATCAAGCCTCACTTTTCAATGTATCCTTTACAGTTTTTCTCTCTCCATCTGCTAATTACAATTTTGGTCAATCTGAAGCCTGAAGCGTTGCATTCAGCTTTGAAATTACTATAGAGTAGATTGGGAATGTCAGATTAAGTTTGGGGGGATTAACAGAAATTAAATTTAGATCCAGATTTAATCTAGCAATTTTAAGAAGGTGCATATATATACATATGAGTTTACAGTTGATTTACAATGTGTTTTTAAGTATAAGCTGTGGGGTCAACTTAAGTTATAAGCATTCTAGTGTTTCTTTTCCCTCCTATGCTCCCATCTGTAAAAAAATTGGTTCTTCGGCATATCTTGTCACTTTCCTTCAGCTCACTGATAAACCTAGTTACTGAATAAACTCTAATTAAATCAGTCCATGCAAATGTGACTTCATTCAAAGACTCCTACATGGTGGCAACCACTTTAACAAACTAACCATAACTGCCTACGAGGCTACAACTTTATTGTCTCTCTTTATTTTCTTTGCTTTCTGGGAGAAAAGGGGTATTAAAAGAGACTGACGTCCTCATATCTGAACCAGGAATATTTAACAGCGCTAAGCAGAGACATATCTTATCTATACCCATTGAAATCATAGAACCATCATTCATTCATTCAGTGGCATGCGAATATAAGCCCTGCTAACAAAAAAACATGTAAGATGTGGAATTGAAAGAGAGGGCTTACATTTCTGTAGGCTTCTAAGGCGGCCCCAGAGTCGGATGAAATTAACAGCTCACCCAGATCTAGAAATGCCTGCTCATTTTAAGTCATGGCAAAAAGGAAAATTTTGGTCAAGCGCCATAACCAACATACACATGATGCACTTGATATGAACAGAAAGTCGGGGTACTTTAAGCATCAAAATGGATTTCACAGTAAGGACATGCAAGGGAAGTAAGAAGCTAAAGCAGGGACTAGCAGAAGAACATCCACAATATAAGGTGTGTTGGAAGCATAGAAGACAGCTGCAATAAGCATATAGCTAAAGCTAGAGCAGAATGCAACATAAAAATGTTGTTTGTACGAACAAACAATCGTGACTACAATAACTGAAACTTATTGCAGAATACACATACAAACAACATCAAAGCCTTATTCCCGCCATAATTGGAATCAGCTAACATGAATTAACATATGAGGCTATGCAAAGCCATCTATATACAAGAAAGAAAAACAAAATGGAGTGGAAAAACTGAAAATGTGAGGGTGGGGTAAGGAGTAAGGCGGGTAACGGGGTTATCTAAACGGGATGAGAAGAAAGAGATCTAAAGTTGAGCAGTGAAAATAACAAGAAAATGAGAGCAGGTGAAAAAGGGAATGAAAGAAAATCCATACAATATCACGCATACATTCAACTGCTTAAATGCTTCTCCAATCCGATCTCTTTAAAGACATTTTCTCGTCACCAGAACCATAGTTGTGTGGATCTTCCTCTCTCATTCCTACTTCCCTCCTCTTCCAACATCTGAATACGTCTAACTATTACCTCCCTCAGCCTCCTACTCACATGTCCAAACCATAGCAATCAAGAATTACACATCTTCTCTTCAATTGCAGTTATCTCACCTTTTGTCTAATTGTCGCATTCCTAATACGGTCTTACCTAGTGAGGCCACACATCGAGAGTAGGTTTCGCATCTCTATCACACTCATCTCTAAAATGTGAAACTATCTTATCGCCCAACACTTAGTGTCGTACAAAAGTGCGGGCCTAATTGGTGTGCTAAAGAACTTACCCTTTAGTCTATCCACCATCTTTGCCAGCCTGCAGTGATCCTATGTGATACATCTCTATACAATACTTCATCTTATTGGATTATGATTTCCAAGTAACAGAAAGCATCACTAACTGGGATTTCTCTCCCATTTAGGGTTATCATGTTCTCGTATGTGTTCATGTCCCCACTGAACTTGCACTCTATATACTCAATCTTGCTTTGTCGCCCTTACCCCCTCTAAAGTGTGCCTCCATAATTCCAACTTAGCCTTAAGCCCTGGTTTTGTCTCATCATTTAACATAATATCATCATGAACATCATGCACCATGATATCTTCTCTTGAACCAGCTTGGTGATCTCATCCATGACTATGGAAAACAAGAAAGGGCCAAGAGCTGGCCCTTGGTGTACTCCAATGATAATGGGAACTCTTCAGTTTTTCCTACACGAATACGCACTCATAGTATATCCCTCATACTTATCAATTATGATGTTGATATACTAACACGATATGCGTTTCCTAGTTAATGCCCACCAGAGGACATCTCGTGGTACCCTATCATATGCATATTTCAAGTCAATAAACAACATGTGTAAATCCTTGTTCCTACCACGATACTTCTTCGTAAGTTGTCAAGGTGAATTGCCATGGTAGTTGACCGACCTGGCATAAAACTAAATTGGTTTTCCGAAACCTTCACATTTTTTCTTGACCTTTGCTCAATCACTCGCTCCCAGAGTTTCATGGTATGACTCAAAAGCTTAATCCCTCTGTAGTTCACACAATTCCGTGCATCACCCTTATTCTTAAATAAGGGGATAAGAGTGCTCTTTCATCAACTCATCGACATCTTGTTGTTACTCCAAACCTCGTTAAAAAAATTGTTAGTCAATTGCTCCCTCTCTCCCCTAGGCTCTTCCGAACGTTGATCGGTATGTTATCTGGTTTCACTACATTTTCCCCCATCTTTCTCTCGGCCTCTTTCAATTTTGTCTTCAAGATCTTCCTCACACAATCGCGGTTTACCATATAATCTGGTATGGTAAGATTACCAACATCAATTCCCATTGAACAATATGTAGAAGTACAACCTCTACCTCTCCTTTATTTACATGTCCACAACCAAGACCCTTTGGTCAGCATCCTGCGCACACCTGACTTTCCCAATATCTCTAGTCTTGTGATCCATAAGACAAGCAAGTTCATAGATGTCCCTCTTTTGTGTCAAATTTCTTATATGGTTCCTTGTTCACTTTCCTTCTTGCTTCCCTGACCGCTTTCTTCGCTTCTCTTTTAGCCTCCTTATACTTCTCCATGTTATCCTCAATCCCACTCTTATTCAAAATGTATGTAGCATTCTTTTTGTTCCTTGTAGATTGTTTCACGTCCTTGTTCTGATAGGATTCACGAAGGAATTATGAACGGTAAGCTGGAATTGATAGTAACTCAGAGGGGTACAGCGTACAGGTACCCTCTCTGCCTAAAATCCTCAAGAGAAGCCTAAGATTGTTCAATACATCGATGCCCTTAATACAAATCCCCTACCCTCTATTTATACACTCCTACTGAAGATAATACTCGTCCTACATTAATAACCAGTATCGGTAATTAATTCCTAAAGATAATATCCCCCCAAGTAGCGGTAACTAATACTACTCGGTCAACTAATAACTACTACACAGTCAACTATCCCCTAAAGATAATATTCCCCCAACCCCAACTAATGATAATAAATACACAACAACTAACGGTCAAGAGACCTCCTTGACTTCCTAATTAATTATGATAATAACTAACTGTCAAGATACCTCTTTGACTTCCTAATTAATATCTACACGGTAACTAACGATCAAAGGCCCCTAAACTTCCTAAACAATAACTACACAGTCCTAACATGTTCCACCATGATGTGTCCGTCTTTGGTGGCAAGCTACCTTTGAACTCTCCAAGCACCTCTTTTGCCACTTTGTTGATAGCTTGCTTGCTCCATCGATGACCACATAGAGTCCACACCAACATCCTCATCCTCGATGTCCCAAACATCAACTATCATCTTCTGCACAAAGGATTGTTGGTTATCCATAGGAGCCTTCACCACTTTATCTTCGAATCCACGTGTTGTCTACCTCTCCTTGCACGCCATTTCCTTGATAATCAAGCACCCACACCCAATACTCAATGGCTATACTCTCACCTAAGGTAACACTCCAGTTTGTGTAGCTAGGCCTCCCAGTAGTCCTTACTAAAAGGTAGTCTATCCGAGTACTATTAGCTCCACAACTACAAGTCACCAAGTGTTCATCTTTTTTGAACCAAGTGTTCATTGAGGCCTATATCACATATGTCAGTGCAAAATCCAGGATGTCCATTGAGATCACCACCTATGACAAGCTTCTCATCCTTGGACACACGTTGCACCACTTTTTCTCGGTCATCCCAAAAAAGTTGAGTTGAAGATGCATCCAACCCCACATGTGGCGCATAGCCACTTAATGTTATCATGATCCCATTTCCTATCACCAATTTAATGCTCATTATCTGGGTCGTTCTTCCTCAACACCTCCACTAGATACTCAATTTACTCTTGTGCCATAATAATGCCTATGCCAATTCCACTCCTCTCTCACCCTGAATACCATATCTTATAACCCCCAACAAGCCACATACAGTTGAAAAAAATGGACAAAAGATTTTGATCAATTTGATTGAGATCCTTTTAAAAATCTGATGATTAACCAAATACTGTGGTTGTACTATGATCAAGGGATGCAACTCTATGGTAGCACATAGGAATGATGCAAAACGTTGAATGATTACAACATCTTGTTGTTCACCGCTTATGCGGTGCTATCGGCGTTTGTTAATTATCAAAAAAAAAAACTCTATGGTAGCACAGAAGTAGAGATATATGAAACTATAGAACCTTGCTCATGATGTCACATGACAATCAATATACAAAACCAAATGTAGCAAGCCAAGTTAATAAACATAAGTCAACTAATGGTACATCAATTATGACATTTATAACATATTAAACATAGAAAAGGCAAATAAAAGAAAAATATAAATATTGGAGAATGAGTCCTACCTGGGCATCTCGTGTGTCAAGTTTAGTAACTTTTTTCAAAACCTCTACAGCCTTGTCAGTTTGCTTGAGTTTAATATAAAGGTGCCCGACAGCCTATTTCACCATAAACTAAAACATAAGACATAAAAAAACAAAATAGGAGCTATTTTATACAAGAATATGTAGAACCATCCCCCTTATAACAGAAGGTGTGAAAGAGAAGGTTAATCCCTCTCTGGAAACTCACTTTCAAAGTCCCACAATTTTCTGGGTACACTTCCAAGACCTTTTCAAAATTCATGAGAGCATCCTTAAATTTTCCTTGCTGCAATAGCACTTGTCCCAGTCCTGTCAGGAATAGGAAATTATGGCATACAGCTAGAGGTTGAAATGCATATAGCTTGAGGATATTTAAATATAGATATATACATATACATAAAGTGCACGAGCTCAAAGTTCAGACAAAAAGGATGCACTCACACCTCCTAATTCCAAAGATGTATCACGTGAATGAAACTAAAAGTAAAGCCAGAGCATATTCAGTCAAAACTTCAAGGGACAGCAAGAAACCATGCGAGGCTAATAAAACCAAGACAGCTTCAGAAGAGTGTTGAATGGATACAATAAGAACCAGAGGAACACAGGTATACCCACCAACATGCAAAGGAGAGAATGAAACTGGACAATAAAATGTGAGGCAGCTAAAATAGTTGAATGGATATATTGTCATGCTCAGTGAGGTTGTGTTATAAAACAGTTCTCTGCACTTTCTTTTTTGGTTGCCTATGCTGCATGAACTGATAGATTAGTACACCAAGAAAAACAGTTCTCTGATTTTAAAATGAAAGCCTCATTCTGCACTGTTGTGCCTCCTGGTGTGAATAATAATAATAGATATGGTTTGGTATACACACGTAGGGGCTAATTGTGTAATTGTCTTTTATGCTGATTAGTCCTTTCTGTTAGTAGCTATTCTGTTGGTACGGTAGTTAGTATGATGTTAACTGACTACTAGTACTTAAGGAGGGGGATTATGTTGTAAGAGGATTATCTGAGAAATGAAATAAACGTACCTTCTTGGAGGTTTGGGAGCTTGATACACTCGAACGTATCATTTTGGTATCAGAGCCGCTTTTTCTTTTCCTTCCCGCGTGAGGTGGAACGTACATGGTGGGTACCAGAGGCGCGAAGGAGAATCCAATGGAGACGTTGGAGAAGGAGCAGTCGCTGATCAAAGGAAGATTAGAGGACATCAGCAGCAAGTTCGATAGTCTTTCCCGATCGCAGCGTGATATGGACGGGAAGATTGAGGGACTCTCGGCTGCGATTATCCAGATGCAAAAAGACTTCCAGTCTTTTATGCGACGTCCTTCGCATGGTAGGGATGAGAGTCCACCGCCGCAAGATTCTCGCAGGGTTCAGGGGAACTCGGTGTGGAAGAGTAACCCGCGGGAATACAAAACGAGGAAGCTGGAGTTAGCGGTGTTTACCGGGGAAGATCCGCGGGAGTGGTTGAGCAAAGCTGAGAGATATTTCGCTTTGTGTGGCATCGGTGATGACGAGAAGGTGCAGACGGCTGGCATTTACATGGAGGGCGCGGCTCTCCACTGGTTCGA
Source organism: Limonium bicolor (assembly GCA_023374045.1). Classification (NCBI taxonomy): domain Eukaryota; kingdom Viridiplantae; phylum Streptophyta; class Magnoliopsida; order Caryophyllales; family Plumbaginaceae; genus Limonium; species Limonium bicolor. Next base: position 153,285,585 of record CM041780.1, read on the forward strand.
GTGGTATGGCAACTATGTCGGGCTACCTTCTTGGAAAGAATTTCGAGAGGTTCTTGTTGGACGCTTCAGTCCGATGGCTTATGGAGATCGCCTGGATGTCTTGTGCGAATTGCGTCAAGATTCAGGAGTGGAGGAGTATCGCAGGGAGTTTGAGTTTTACTCTGCTCATCTCACCGATGTTCCAGATTCGGTCCTCAAAGGTATTTTCAGGAGTGGTCTTAAAGCAGAGATCAAGAAAGACTTGATGCTGTTTGAGATCGATGATTTGGAGAGCGTGATGCGCGCCGCAAAGAAAATTGAAGAGAGAAACAATTTTGGAGTTCTCACTGTTGGCGGATTTAAAAAGGCTGGGTTGGATACTGTAGCAGGCACGCGCGTGACAGATGGCGGGAGTAAGAAGCTTCTTGGACCTTATACTCCTCTTCCACATAGCGATTCAATTAGGGGAAATTCCAACCCTAATTTGTCGCAATCATCGTCGGCCTCCAGTTCTGGGTCATCCGCTTTTACTCGCTTCAAGCGCATTTCTGAAGAAGAGATGCTCCGACGGCGGTCGCTGGGGCTCTGCTACCGGTGTGGAGAGAAATGGAACGCCGGCCACCGCTGCAAGACGGCGGGTCTACAACTACTATTGACCGAGGGCGACGACGGGATTGAAAATGCTTATGAGATTAGCCCACTTCTTGAAGATTCTGTCGAGACCGGTGCTGGTGTTCAGGCAGAATTATCTCAACTGTCCTCTGTGGGATTTCCATCTCAGAAATCGATGAAGATTCTTGGCGAATTATCAGGCAAGTCTGTTCTTATTTTAGTAGACAGTGGCGCTTCGCATAACTTCATCAGTGAGCACTTAGTTAAAAAGTTGAAGTTGAAGGTAGATGATTCTGTGAAATTTGGTGTTACTATTGGCAATGGAGTTACTATCCCTAAACATGGAATTTGTCGGGCTTTGAATCTGTCTCTGCAAGGTGTTTGTTTCACGGTTGATTGCTTGCCCTTCGAGCTAGCTGGAGTAGACATGATTTTGGGGTATAGTTGGTTAGCATCTCTGGGTGATACTCGTACCAACTGGAGCAAATTGATCATTCAGTTCAAATGGGGGATAAGGAGGTTCAGTTATGTGGAGATCCTTCTCTGTCCATTGCTGAGCGTGGACTTAAATCCACTTTGAAGGCTTTGAATGATGGTGGTATGGGTTGGCTTTGTTATTTAGAGGGTAATCAGTCATGGGCTGCTTCTGGGGGTGATAATTGTGAGGTGTTTAAGGAGCAACTGCAATCAGTACTTGACTGTTTTCCTGAAGTCTTTCTACCCCTTGAATCCTTACCTCCAAAGAGATTTCATGATCACCATATCCCTCTTAAGCCTAATTCTGTACCCCCGAATATCAGACCCTACCGTTACCCTTATTACCAGAAAAATCAGATTGAGAAAATCTGTCAAGAGTTGCAATCTGCCGGTTTATTCAGCCCAGCAATAGTCCTTTTTCTAGCCCTGTTCTGTTAGTCAAAAAGAAGACGGGTGATTGGAGGTTTTGTGTTGATTATCGTGCTTTGAATGATATCACAGTCCCGGACAAATTTCCTCTGCCTACAATTGATGAGTTGTTGGATGAACTTTTTGGTGCTTGTGTATTTTCGAAGCTGGATCTTAAATCTGGGTATCATCAAATTCGGGTTAGGGAGGAGGATATTCCCAAAACGGCATTTCGGACTCATGAGGGCCACTATGAGTTTTTGGTTATGCCGTTTGGTCTCAAGAATGCGCCGGCCTCTTTTCAGTCTCTGATGAATCATATCTTCAGGCCACTCCTGCGGCGTTCTGTTTTGGTGTTCTTTGACGATATATTGGTGTATAGCAGGAGCGTGCAAGACCATCTCATTCATCTTAAGGAGGTCCTGGCTATTCTTAATCAGAACCAGCTGCGAGTCAATCTGAAAAAGTGCAGTTTTCTGAAAGCAAAGGTGGATTATCTTGGCCACATCATCTCTGGGGCTGGGGTTGAGGTTGATTCAGAGAAGGTCAAGAGTATGCTGTCCTGGCCGTTACCACAGAATGTCAAAGATCTGAGAGCTTTTCTTGGGTTGACCGGTTACTACCGGCGTTTTGTTAAGAATTATGGGATCATTGCAGCTCCACTCACTGCTCTTCTCAGGAAAGATTCTTTTTCCTGGTCTGATTCTGCACAAGCTGCTTTCGAACAGCTTAAGTTGGCTTTGTCTTCTGTTCCAGTTCTCACGCCTCCTAATTTCGATGATCAGTTTGTGGTTGAAACTGATGCATCAGGGAAGGGTATTGGTGCAGTTCTGATGCAACAGGAGCGTCCAATAGCATATTTGAGTCAACCATTCTCCTTGAGGGCTCAATCCAAGTCTGTTTACGAGAAAGAGCTTATGGCAGTGGTTTTTGCGGTTCAGAAATGGAGACATTATCTTTTGGGAAGACGTTTTTTTATTCGTACTGATCAGAGAAGTCTCAAGTATTTGTGGGAGCAGAGACTGCTGTCCGAAGATCAGTACAAGTGGGTTACCAAGCTTCTTGGTTTTGATTTCGAGATTGTTTATCGACCAGGAAAAGAGAATGTAGCAGCTGACGCTCTGTCCCGGGTTGACAGCAGCCACTCTCTATTTCCGATGTCCACTGTTTTCTTCGAGGGATGGAAGGTTGTTGATGGTGAACTGGAACAGGACCCATTTCTACGCAAGAAAGTTCAGGAGTTGCTTGTTTCAGCTGATAGTCATCCGGGGTACAGTTTGAAACATGGACATTTGTTTTATAAAGACAAACTTGTTTTGTCTAGTTCTTCCTTGCTGATTCCTCAGATTTTGAAGGAATTCCATGAGTCTCCTGCGGGTGGTCATTCTGGTTACCTTAAGACTTTTAAGCGAATTGCAGCAGTGGTGTATTGGCAAGGCATGCGCAGTTGCATCAAGCAGTTTGTAGCAGATTGTGATGTTTGTCAGAGGGTTAAATATAGTGCCCTTTCTCCTGCTGGCTTGCTACAGCCCTTGCCTATTCCTGAGAGAATCTGGGAGGATATCTCCATGGATTTTATTACTGCCTTACCCAAAATCAGAACCGTGGACACTGTCTTGGTGGTGGTGGATAGATTGTCCAAGTTCGTTCATTTTCTGCCTTTAAGTCATCCTTACTCAGCCAAGGATGTTGCTGCAGTATTTGCTAAAGAGGTGGTCCGTTTGCATGGTTTTCTCAGTCTATCGTCTCTGATAGAGATCCGGTTTTTCTCAGTAATTTCTGGAAAGAACTGTTCCGTTTGGCTGGGACTAAATTGTGTTTAAGCTCAGCCTACCATCCCCAATCTGATGGACAGACTGAGGTGGTTAATAGGTGCCTCGAAGACTACTTGAGATGCTTTTGTTATCAGAAACCGAAGTGTGGTTGCAAGCATTGCCATGGGCTGAATACTGGTTTAACACTACATTTCACCAAAGTTTGGGGCCACTCCTTTTAAGGCAGTTTATGGGCGAGATCCACCTGTTCTGCTGAGGTACAGTCCGCTGGGCTCTCTTATTAATGAGGTGGACATACAGTTAGCTGAGAGGGATTCCCTACTTGATGAGTTGAAGGCTAACTTGTTAAAGGCTCAGCAAAGGATGAAAGCCCAAGCTGATGCTCACAGAAGACCTATTCAGTTTGCAGTGGGAGATTGGGTGTTTTTGCGCATTCATCCTTACAAGTACAGGTCACTTACTAAGAAGCGTAATGCCAAGTTAAGCCCTCGGTATTATGGCCCTTTTGAAATTGTATCTCGGATTGGAGAAGTTGCTTACAAATTGCTTCTCCCTTCTGATGCGAAGATTCACCCTACAGTTCATGTCTCCCAGCTTCGGAAGGCTCTGCCGCCTTCTTCTCAGTCCTCTTCTCAGTTACCTGCGGGGCTGACAGATGAGCTGGAATTGAGACTCCAACCAGCTGAGGTTCTGCGCTACAGACACCGTAAGGATGAGGAACCTGAAGCGCTAGTCCGCTGGCTTAATTCTCCTGAGTTCGATGCTTCATGGGAGCTCGTTTCTGTTCTCAAAGAACAGTTTCCAAATCTACACCTTGAGGACAAGGTGTTAGTCCAGGAGGGGGGTGATGTTGTGCCTCCTGGTGTGAATAATAATAATAGATATGGTTTGGTATACACACGTAGGGGCTAATTGTGTAATTGTCTTTTATGCTGATTAGTCCTTTCTGTTAGTAGCTATTCTGTTGGTACGGTAGTTAGTATGTTGTTAACAGACTACTAGTACTTAAGGAGGGGGATTATGTTGTAAGAGGATTATCTGAGAAATGAAATAAACGTACCTTCTTGGAGGTTTGGGAGCTTGATACACTCGAACGTATCATGCACGATTCAATTTAGATCTTAACATAGGCTTTTATACTCCCCTAATGCCATAGTAATTCCCATTTTCCCAGGGAAAAAAACTCAGACTGACTACTGCACATTGACTTCCACACCTAAACTGGTATGGTTACATATGATTAGACTCCTGCTAACCTGACGAAGAGTAATTTTACTCTTTCACGGGATAAGGATCTACTTAAGAATACTAAACGCTACAGAACAGTACACCTAACAGTATAACAGTTCCCACATCTAATACTAGCATAGGCCCTGATTGGAATGGGCTGCTTCCTTTGTGTGGGGGGATGAGTTTTTCATATCAGTTGCTCATCATGACAGAAGAGTTGTTAGGTAGTAGCCAAACAGATCATCCTCATCAGTACATCTTACTGCCCATCCAATTAATTTACTTTGGAAACACTTTGCCTATGAAGCCAGCTAGAGCAATCACACAATGGGTACAACATAATATCCTGTTTATAGCAGACACTCACCATAGTATGGCAACACAAATTCCTGAGGCTTGCTGATACATTGGACAGAGGCCAGATAAAACCTCCCAGCTTCTCCAAAATCTCCCTATACAATAAATTGATACCCGTAACCAGCATGTTAGAAAACAAAACACCCACGACAAAAAATACACAAAATATGACAAAAATGGCAACAATATCGAGGAGCATGGAATGTGCAACCTTTTACCAGCAACCAATAGTGTAGCATGTTTAAAACACCAGACAAATGTTAGAAAAAGGAATGCAGAGCCAAGAAACAATAGCAGAAGCAACAAATAAGGCAATCAAAGAGACTAGAAAAGAAGTAATGTATAGTTTTCTAGGTTAGTGAAAGGAACATGTTGCAGAATGATGAGAACCGGGTTGTTGCCGCAAAGGAACCACCTCCACTACGTGTGTACCACCGCAGGCCAGGAGGGGACCACAGCTAGAGGGAGGGAATATACAGCACTAACATTCTGTTATTACCGTACTAGTATTGTGTGTCTATTTGTCTGTTATGCTGATGTGTTATTTGTCTGTTATGCTTTATTTCCTTAGTAGTATAAGTAGCCAGAGATGAGGCACTAGTAGGCATGGAATATTACCTGAATTGGCCACACCGTGGATAGGCAGGGCAAGCCCTGAGTAGGCTCCTTTTGGAGAGGTTCTGTTTTATCCCTTTCTTGCTGGTTTAGCTATTTACGGTATATTGTGTAAGGCTCACTGCCATTTTTCCCCTCTAATACACAAGTATACCTCATTATCAACGTTATCTTAATGCTGCTGGCTTGAGTTCTATCAATTTGGTATCAGAGCCATTGATTCTGCAAGTGGGTGATGGAGGGAGTGAACTGGGAATTGGTAGAGAAAAATATTGGTGACTGGATGGATAGGATGTCGATAAACGAGAGAGAGGAATGGGTGAACTTAGCTAGAGAGATAGACAGGAGGTGTGAGCAAAGATTGGAGAGGAGCAAGAAGCTTGAGATAGAGAGGAAAGAGAGATGGAGGAGGTGTGTTTCACCTCCCGTGGAACCAACAGAGGCAGCCATGAATGCACCAGCAACCCAGAAAATGCTCGATACATGCTTACTGACAGAGACAGAAGGGGTGGTGCAGAAGGGATCAATGGCTATGGAGGTGGAGGCGGACCTGGAAGAAAAATCGGTCAAGGAAGACAAACTAAAATCAGAAAAGACAGAACCGGATTCGAAGGAGGTAGGGGAAGAAGAGCCAGAAAACAGAAGAAAAAAAGATGTAACTGGCATCCACAGACTTAAGAGGAGGAGGAGAAGGAACAATAGGAGGGAAAGGAAACTAGCTAGACCCATTGAACATCAACCGCAAGGAGACCCAGAGGTAATACTGTCTCAACCTTCTAATCTAAGAAAGAAAGTGGGGGGAACTGAGAAGGAAAGAAGACAATATAAGATTAAAAGAAAAAGAAGGGTGCAGAGGAAACAACGTAAAAAGAAACAGAAAAGGAGCAGGGTAATCGTTCAGGATAAGGGAACAAAAGTGGGGGTACAGGCAACTGGAAACTCGTGTAGGATGATGGTGCATCGATCCAGGCCAGAGTCCCGCATGAATGGAAAAAGAGACAGCAGACAGAGGAAGAGATGGCCCCCGAGAAGGAAAATCGTGCACCCACGAAAGCCTACCTCAGGACAGCAGAAGCGGAGCAGAGTAGACTGCAAACTACACACAACTCAGAAGCATGTGGGTGATGGGTCGTTCGGATCAATTATCACTCACTGCAGAGCCAAAGGATACAAGACGGTAGAAATAATACTAATAGGTAGGGCAGTTGAAGTCAATCGAGACAACCAGGAGAGAGATGGGAGACGGACGACCAGTTTCGGTGGACTGTTGCCGTCAATAGAAGAAGGCGTGAGGTTGAAGATGACCAGGGGTGGTCACATGAGATGGCTGCCACTAGGGTTTTCTTTAATTCAAGTCTGGAGGGAAGTATCTGGGCCTAACCCACTTTCAGTCAGGTACTTATTACCATATCACTTAATTCAATGGACTTTTTGCTGGCAAACGAATGGGCTGAAGACCCTGATGTCTGGGCCCGAGGTTTCCCCACAGATTAGTAAGCGTGAAAAGAAGAGGCTTATGTGGCTTATAAATAGGAGGCAATCATCACGTGTGGTGCTATGGCAACTGATTGGGGCCAACCCACAATTACTCTTTCTGGGCCTGATTTATAATCGACCACTAAACCCACCTGAAAATGAGACATATTCGGTACATTCTAAATCAGAGGAAGTTCACAGGAACCCAAGTGAGACACACCAGAGACGAATCAGCCACTACGTTTTATATTTTCAGAATTCTGCTAGCCTTGGGACTTCACGAGGTGAAGTAGAAATCGCTTGGTACATCACCTTGGGGACAAGGTGGCAGTCCAAAGAGGGAGAGATGATGAAAGCGTACCAGAGAGAGTTCAGCGGCAGTTTGGGGCTAATTGGAAGGAGTAGAAGAAGGGATAACCTAGCACTACAACAACAATCCTTGTCACAGAACATAGAGGTGAACCTCACCAATACAGATGGCAAGGAGCCCCATAAGGAGGCGACTCATGACTATAGAGAATACGATTCTTGACAAGCACCACCTTGAGGACAAGGTGGTTGTTAACAGGGGAGGAATGATGAGAACCGGGTTGTTGCCGCAAAGGAACCACCTCCACTACGTGTGTACCACCGCAGGCCAGGAGGGGACCACAGCTAGAGGGAGGAAATATACAGCACTAACATTCTGTTATTACCGTACTAGTATTGTGTGTCTATTTGTCTGTTATGCTGATGTGTTATTTGCCTGTTATGCTTTATTTCCTTAGTAGTATAAGTAGCCAGAGATGAGGCACTAGTAGGCATGGAATATTACCTGAATTGGCCACACCGTGGATAGGCAGGGCAAGCCCTGAGTAGGCTCCTTTTGGAGAGGTTCTGTTTTATCCCTTTCTTGCTGGTTTAGCTATTTACGGTATATTGTGTAAGGCTCACTGCCATTTTTCCCCTCTAATACACAAGTATACCTCATTATCAACGTTATCTTAATGCTGCTGGCTTGAGTTCTATCACAGAACCTCCGAAACTAAGGCACCATTCAGAAATGCAGAGATGCCAAACTGCTGCCTCAAAAACTGTTTTGGTCCTGCAATGAGCAGCAGCTTTGGTGTGTTTCAATATAACTAGCTCCTTATTTGCCAGCATGTTAAAAACGTCCCAGTGCAGCTTACAAGCTTTTACTTTAGATTCAATATCCCTTTTGCTCATGATTCGATCCTTATCCGATAAAGTTTCCACTCACAGAAATATCCTTACGTAGAAAATCACCAGCCTCATATGACTCCAAGCAAACTGAATTTAATTCAAGATACATTCAGATCTAGCTAATCTTGCTTCTCTTGCTGATTATCTATGACAATTTGACATGCTATCACCTCAAGGTCAGAAAGCTAGCAAGGGAGATTGACTGTGTATCATATCAATTATAAAGATAAAGTTTCCAAATTCTGTAGCTAAGGGTGTGCCCTTCCATATCTACCCCTGCATCAACAAGCTTCATACTAAAAAAATTGCTAGTTGGAGTAGCAAACAGACATGTAGACCATTTCTTCTCCAGTGATAGCATGAGAAACAGTACAACAACAACATCAAAGCCTTCCAAAAATAATTGGGGTCGGCTAGCATGAGAAACATTCACATAGAAATTGAAATAGCATGAGAGCATGTTCAGAAAAGTAGAGCATGTTCGAACCTTGCTATGATAAGATCGAGCCAAATTGTAGAATGAATGAGCCTTAGTTGGTCCATGAGCTGTGACATCCAAGGCCGCTTCTGTCAATTGCTCCACCAGAAAATGTTGTCCAGTGAAGAAAAAGTGGTTTGCCAAATAATTTAAAGCCGTTGCACAATAAGGATAAATCTCAAAAGCCTGCTGCATTCTTTCCACCCCCCTTCTGATGCCAACAGCTGTTCCCAAGAAAACCAGTCCGACCATGTCAATAAAAGAAGAGAGTAAATCCAACTAAAAACTTTAACAAACACAATGCCAAAAAGCACCATATATGATACAAAAGCATTTTACCATCATTTGCTTGCAACTCCATGATACCAAGGGCCACAAGAGCTTCAACATTTTCTGGATCTAACTACAATGTCAGAATATGAGTCAATAAAAGAAGAAAACTGAAGAGCAAAAAAAGAGCAAAAAAAGGCCACTAGGTGATATGACTTGCCTGCAAAACACGCTCAAAAGCTTGACGTGCTTTTTCAAATTGGTTCAACTTGTAACGACAAAATCCTATGCCAAGCCGCACAGCTGCTGGACAATTCGGATATGTTCGCAAGGCTCTCTAGCAGAATAAAAAGCAAATTGATTATGAAGCAAATGGTAATCACATGAACTGAACCATATAACAGATTAAAACAAGTTAGGAAAGCTTCAATATCATGTAAAAAGCCTAGGTGATATAGGCATAGTGCGCTTCCTACCTTGTATAGTTCCAGTGACTCGGTATAGTGTCCAAGGTGAAACTGAGAGCAAGCCTACATCCACTTATACACATTAGCAGGAATAGCCATCATGAGGCATACGAGGGCAATATAAAGGAAACAGATACATCATCAAGCATAGTGCAACTATAAAAGGAAAACAAGCATTTGACAATGACCCTACAGATGAGTTTGACCCCAGAGACGGTAATACTTTAAGATAATTTCATAACCTGGAATGATGTAACCAGACTTATGATGTGTAGAAGAAGATCAATATACAATTGGAGATGTGAGTGCATATGCATTTACCGGATACACTTGTTTTATCAATGACTGTTCTAAGGTCTTTATGTGCTATCCCACCTAGCATAAACATAATAGTTACAACTTACAAGGCAAAAAAAATGCATTCCTTGTACCGTCTAATGTTCCAATCTCACAGGAAACAGATCTACAACCATTAAACAATCCAATGGAACTCCCCTTCTAATTTGTGTCTAATTTTCCTACTACCATGAGAAGTTAACTGCATCTTATTGCAACTTACTGAAAACCTAATCTATTTATTGTGCTTTCTCCATGTATTTTCATTAGCTCACATCTCAGCATAAAGTTATTGAACCAACTCAAGATGACATACGTTGGTACATCTTTTCCCTCTTTTATTAAACAGTTTCGACATATGTTTAATCATAGGTATATATATTCATTTTGTAACTATAAATTATGTTGATTGCAATGTATTGATACATTCTCAAACATATTCAAATGTTTTCAATACATCCTCCTGTTCTACATTGTCCCCTGAACCCCCCCACCCCCAGTTTCCACTATTTGCAAATTATAACTGCTCGTGTTTCAAACATTGATCGTGGAAAAGTAGCTTGATGTGCACCCACTATAAAAATGTATAGGAAGACATTGGAAACAGTCATAAAGACCAGATATTTTTCCATCATTTAAAATAAATCGAAGCAAAGAGGGGTGTATATTTGAAGAGTAGGGCTACCTGGCCAAGAAGAGCAGGAATATTGTCACGGTCACCATCCAATACAATTTTAAACCTAGCAGTGGCCTGATCAAAATTGCCTGCAGCTAATAACAGCTGACCTGTAGAGAACACAGGTATGTAAACTATGTGATAACTACAGCAGAAAAGAGAAAACACATTCATCCCCAGACAAACGAGAAGGTTGTAAAAGTAAAATTTCTCTGAAACAACAATTCATGAATGAAAAGTGCTTAGTCGGGGATTATTATAAATACTTGTGTGTTCACTATGGAAACAAGAGAAATTGAGGCAAAACAGGCCAAGATATGCCACATGACGCTCAGTGCTGGTGCTAGTATCCGAGCAAAAACTAAGGAGCAGACACTTCTGCAACTACTCTAAGGATGATTTCGACATTCCTGGTTCTCCGGAATAACTACGAATCAATAACTACCTCCACTAACAAATACTGCAGAGTGCTTGTTGGTAAAAAAAAAAAAGTTAAAAAAGGTTTTAAAAAATATCAGGTGATCCAGACTGTTTATAGTAGCTGGGAATTCCAATTTATAATGTGTCCATCACCTGCTGGACAAATGCTTGGGTCATAAGCTCAGATGTTGGATATGTGACAATAAATGCATTCTTGACACGGAGGCAAATGAATCATTCCAGCAACTATATTTTTGAGTGTTTAGTTTCAATCAGATCCTAACCTTAAAAGGGTGGAGGGCCCAACACAGGATGCATACTAAACTTGCAAAGGAATCAACAGATCAGAATGTATGATGTGTGTCAAAGGATACAGTGTGCAATTAGCAGAAGAAATAAAGTAGCTCAATCCTAATATTTATAATATAATATAGTGCCATGTCTTTGAGGGTTTTGTATAAATGTTATGGGTCTCTATTTATGGATCATCAGAGATATTAATATTCAAATATAATTGTTGAAACTTTAGGCATGTGAACTTCAGTACCAGACATGCATTCTAAATGGCCAAAACTTCTCAAAAGGAGTGATATATAATAGGTTGTCTTGATTCATATCGAAATGCTCACAAATGTTAATCAACTCAAATTTCAGGCAGGTATTCAGAGGATAACAAGGTAGAAAACAGTACTCACCAGTTCCAATCCAGTGGGAAGGCTCGTGCATATCAAGTAGTTTGGATTTGTTATAGTACTGCGTGGATAGACCAAAATAGTGCTCTCTCTGTTTCGAGTCGATCTTTCCAAGGTAGCAATAATAAGCCCCTAAGCATTAAGGATGGCAATTCTCTCGTACTTCACTTCTGAATAGTACTTGTCAATATCTGAAATCAAACAAACACGAACGTTCCATCATATACAGTGCAATGAGACAACCAGAAATCCAAGTATTGCATCATCAAGTTGTTTCTTTAAGTTAGCGCCAATCTTGGTACCTTCACTGGATCCTTCTACGAGAATCTGGAGGAACTGGTCGACTTTTCCTTGCTTAAAATATTCCCTCTGTACCAGAGAACAGGGGAAGTTAAATAGATAGCCACACTTAAAACTTAATTCAACAAAATCATTCATCGGCAATATCATATAACTCCTCGCGATAGACTAAAGAGTGGGAGCTACTAAAGCTTGTCCAACAGAGAGAATAGTTTCCTCTTCTTTCCTTCTTGTCTGTCCCGGTTTTTTTTTTTCAAATCCAGGCATCACAGTTGGTGAAAGCCAGATAATACTAACTCCACATTCAGAGCTCCAATGAACCCGACAATGTAAAGGTAGCAGCAGTGGGGAAGAATGGAGGGGAGGGTGTGAGAGATAACGGAGGAACTGATACAAACCGCGATTATAAGCCAGAGACCAAGAGGAGCCTGCTCCGCCTTGAGAATTTCCAGGATGTCGACGGCATCAGGGGGCAGCCGGTCGAGATCGAGCCTGACCTCCTCCTCGGAGTTATTGACGGGGATGTAAACATATCCCATCATCAACAGATGAAAATTCTAGAAATCAGAAGCAGAGCGAGCTCCAACCAAAAAAAAACCCTAATCCTTCTCCAACTCTGTATCTATCGACCTCCTCGTTGGAACTACTCCGGGGGTGCTGATAATGCTACGAGCTACTTCGAACTAACTAAGCCGGGGACGAATGGAGCAAGCAGCACAGAGTGAGGAATCAACCGGGAAACGTTGAACGAAGAAACGCGAAGAACATCGAATTACGCACGTGCTGGTCCAAAAAATGCTCCCTTCCCTCGTGAAATTTATTGAGAAATGTAATTGTGCGCAGTGTAACTTAGAGGCCCAATCTCCCTAAAATTAATTCCTAAAATAACATGGATTTTATTAATTCTATAATCTTAGTTAAACCAGCGTCATATCAGCAGTTGACTCAGTGTGACGAAGAAACACCAGAAGTCGTCGTTTGTAATTAATATGGACATCGGTTCCGAATCTATTTGGAACCGTCGGTAGAACTGGATCCGATCGGAATCGGTTCGGAACCGACACCGCGGCCGAACGAAGTGAATACGAGTACACATTTTGGGATTCGAGACTGAACCGGGCCCGGAACTGGAACCGTCCTTGAATTCAGAATCATAAAACCGGAACTGGAATCGGTCGAACTAGTCGTTGGTCAATAATATGCAAAACGGCGTCGTTTTGTGCACATATTGTAAATTTGTATGTCCAAAATGGTTTATCTAACTTGACTGCTACATTAGTAGAACCACTTAGGAGTGTTATGAAAAAATTAGGAAATCACATGTTGTTAAAAATAAATTCAAAAAAATGTGTGAGCAATCTGGTATACGTGGTATAACTATTTCAATGAATTTCCTTTGATTGAGGCTTAACTGAGCTAAGATCCCAAGCACGCGCGCATTGCAGTACGAATGGCAACATAATGATTGGTATGAGATGAATGGGGAAAAACACCACTTAGGACTTCTATGTTGTAATCTTTTAGAATGTATTAGCATTACTTTCTTTCCATATAATCTTTTTAAACACTTGCAAATTGAAATCCTGTAACTTGTTAGTAGCTGTACTCTTTTCTTTATTAGGGTTTTCCCGATGGGTTTTTACCTAATAAGGTTTTAACGAGGCAGTGAATCATATAATAAAATTCTCTTTGTTCCTTAATTTTTGTAAATTCAATAAAAAAATCAAGTTTTTGTTTCTTACACATTTAAGATTATAAACTTGAGGAATAACCCATCTAGGAGTAAAGAGGACAAAAAGAGCAACGTGTCCACGTAAACGGATCTTAAATCGGAGCTAAGACGAAGAAACTAGAGTCAATCGAATCTTTCTGCAACCGGTCGGAACCGCCCCGGAACCGGTCGGAACCGATATGAACCGGAATCGCTCTGGAACCGGTTGGAACCGTTTTTTAACAAGTCCGAAGTGAATATAGTTTTTGGAACCGGAACCGCCCCGGAACCGCCTAGGACTGGTTCCAAATCTGAATACACAATTCCCGGAACTGGAACCGGCGGAACTGGAACTGTGGCCAGTTTGTAAAGACGACTTCTTCATTAATATTGTGGGCACGCTTATTACTACTTTCATTAGAAACTGAAATCGTCTCTTTAGAAATTTCTTCCTCCCATTTCCTCACCGCACCACACTCTTCTCCTCTGATTCTTCCCTCGCCTCCTCTGCTCGCTGCCGCCGAAGAAGCTGCTTGCCGCCGCCGGAGAGGCCCGCCGCCGACCACCAGCAACCGCCACTAGTCACCAGCAACCTGCACTCGTTTTGAGGTAAATCTCTAACCCTAGAAAAGTTACAACTTGTTATAAAATTAAGGATTGTTAGAAAATTAGTTAATTAGTAAAATAGTTGACTCATTATATGTAGTTGTTTGTCAAATTGTAGTGGCAATTTGATTATTTGTGAAATAGTAGTGATAATTGATTGTTTGTTTGTGAACTTGTAATGATTATGGATTGTTTGTGAAATCATGGAATATTAGGAAATTATGGTTCATAATTGATTGTTTGGAGTGTTTTATGAAATTATATGTAGTTGATAAGGTTGAATAATAACATTAGTCGATGAATTCTAGTGTTTTACAATAGAGTAAATTACTCGGAACCCCCTTGAAAATTTGGATAATACAATTAACCCCTTTGTGTTTGTCATAATTATTGTAACCGCCTTGAGGTTACGGTATCTCTGACTATGAGCCCCCGAACTATTAACTTTGTTATCAAGACGTTAACTACGTGCTGACCCGTTAGCTTAATCACATTAATAATGATAAGCTGGACAAAAAACACTTATTAATCAACATTGTTTTTTTCCTAAAAACATCAACCCTATCTCGAAAATGCATCTGAAGTGGGATGAGGAAGAGTTAGACGATGTTGATTAAGCAGTTTTGTTGTCCATCCTGACATCATTAATGTGATTAAGCTGACAGTCAACACATAGTTAACTTCCTGATAATAGAGTTATAGTTTGGGGGCTTGTAGTCAAAGATATCTTAACCTCAAGGTGGTTACCAATAATTATGATTGAAATACCCCGAACTTAAATATAACGATTAAGATTAATCTAATACGTATTTAAGGGCCTAATAACGCCTAAGTAATTTTGGTCATGGAAAAATAAATCCAAAAGAAATGAAGAAACGCTTAAAAAACGGAAAACGCTAAATAAGCGTTAAATGACCATAGGAGGTACGAGACCTCGGTTAGCGTATTATATGGATTCCTAAGGCTTAATAAGGCCAAAATAATATATGGGAACAACTCCTGAAGGAAACGGATCCAAATAATGTATTAAGACGCTAATAGGGCTTTAGCGCACGTTTTTCGAGAAAACCCGAAAACGTGACTTAGAGTGGTTAAACGAATCCGTAAAAATTATAAATCATTGAATAACAATAATTAAGCATTAATGGAAGCTTAATAACCAATAAAAATTAAAGAAACGAGAAAATTCCGGAAAACGGGCCCGATTAGTGAATAGTACCGAAACCGGGTAAACTAACGAGTGTTTTCTGTAAAAGACGAAAAATGCTCCAACTGGTAGTAATGTGAGGGGCCAGTTGTAATAAGCTAATTAACCCCCTCACACACACACACATACTAGCTAAATAAATAATGAGTCAAAAAACAAAAAGTAAATAAAGTGAAAAAGGTACTTACCTTTTCTCTCACCTCCCATTCTCTCATTTCTCTATTCTTTCTCCCATCTCTTCCTCCCAGCCGATCTCCCTCTTCTCCCTCCTCTGGTTGGCGATTTTTGAAGCTCCAAAGAAACAACAATGGCTTATCTACTTCTTCTTCATGCTCTAGTCCCATTTGAACTCCAAATGCAAAAATAATTTCATATTCTTACTCCCCTCAGCATTCTCTACACTTCCCTCTTTTTAGAATTTCAAAATGAGGAAGTTCATCTCCATGGGTTTTCCCCATTCAAATAGAAAATAACATCAATGGGTAGCTTGGAGTCTCCTCTCTCCATTAAGGTAAAAATCTACATGAAAAACTCATGTTTTCTCCATCTTTCCTTGTAGCCGATTTCTACCCCTTTGTAATACTATATTTTCTCTCTCTCTTTTGAGCATAATTCCAACCTTGCAATGGTGGTGGAATCACCTTCTTGAACCAAGGGCTAAAACCCCTCCTAAAACAATCCAAAGGTAAACCCTAGAATTTGTGTTTTAAACACTTCAATGAATTAGTATAAATCTAAGGGTTAGTATTTTAATTACACTTGTTTTGTGTGCTTTGGGTGATGGGAATGGAGTTTGGCAACTCCATTCCCCACATGACCTATTTTGTGCAAGAAAGAGAGAAGGAGGAAATTGGAAAAAGAAAAGGAGAATCAAGAGCCTAAGGTAAGAGCTCTTTCTTAATGCTAGATTTTAATGCATTAGGTTAATGGGAATGGGTAAACTAAAATAAAGAACCTAAAACATTGTACTAGTATTGTAGTTGGTGGAATTTTGAGTATAATGAGTAAGTATTTGAATTGTAGGCCTTAGAGCCAAATGTAATATGTATGTGTATTGGTATTGTAGTTTGAGGAAGTATTGATGGATTAATATTGTTTTGAGTGCTGGTAGGACCCTTGTAAGGGTGTGGCTAGATTAGGAATGAATTTGGTGAAAAAGTATGCATGTGGAGAAGTTAGAATTGTAGGTAAACTATGGCAAAATTTTAGTAGGAATTGTGCATTATTGGATGACTTGGTGAATGGGAGAACCAAGGTGTGTATTGGGTTTAGTAGAGATGTTTAGAAACCATGGAGAAGTAGTTGTGCTAAGGGAATGAAAGGATATAAAATCTGTAGCAAGAAGTGTTGAAAATACAATGGAAAAGCTAGGAGAACTTGTGTGCAAGACCTAGTAAAATGAGTGTTGAACTTGAGAAGGTAAGATAATGCATTGTAGGTCTTGGAAATGGCATTAGGAGATGAGACTATGTATGGAGGAAGTAAGAACCAAAATCTGTAGCAAAACAAAACTAGGGAGAGTTTATAAGTGTTGAAATGAAAATGTAGAAGGTAAAGTGTGTGAATTAGTATGAAAAGAAGTAGAAAGTTAGCAATGGATTTGAGCATGTTTAGAAGCTTAATTAGGTGCTTAAACATGTGGGATTAAGTGTAGGAACATTTGGGAATTGATTGGGCAAAGAAAGAAATTGAACAGAGGAAGAAAAATGCAATTTCTGTAACAGACCTGTTATGGTCCGGGACTTAGGTCCAGGACCAAGTCCCGGACCACCCCCTGAAAACACCCCGAGAGTAGAAGTTTGTGCCTGGTCCGGGACTTGAGATAAGGACAAGGTCCCGGACCATAGTAAAAATCAAGCCGAGAGTGAATCAAACAGCTGGTCCGGACTAGAGATATGGACAAGGTCCCGAACCATAATAGAAAATCCACCCAAGACTTAAGACCAGTGTTGGTTCGGGACTAAGGACCCGGACAAGGTCCCAGACCAACACCAAAAATGAATTTTAAGCTTATTTAATGGGTATTAAGGAAAGGTAATGGATGGTAATGTTAGTATAAGATAATTAGTACTTGATTAATTATGTTTAAGGGTCATTAAAGGTACAAACAAGTTGGAGAAGTAAGTAAGAAATTTGAGAGTATAGGAACATTAAGTTAAACCGAAACAACGGGATAACGGGGTAAGTACGGGAGTAGTAATTATGTATGTATTGTGATGCTTAGTATTAATGGAACCATTTGGCATGTAGCCGAAGGTTCGAGAATAAGACTCGAGGAACGAGAGTGAACCAAAGGAACAAGGGAACACCCGGTAAAGTAAATCCCGGTAAAAGGTATGATTTCTTCATGCTTTGTATCCTAACCTGATTACCCCGATTTGTGTGCTTATTTGATCACTTAAATAAGATAAATGCATGAATCGGACTTTATTGCAGTTACTGGTGCTTGTTTTATATTGTTCTTGATATATTTGTCTTGAACAATTAGTTTGTATAATTCATGAAATGAATGGATGAACATGAAGCGTGTATGTACCTTGTAGTGTAATTGTGTATTGTATTGTATCTTGTGTGGATGTGTATATGAGTAATGTATTATTGTGTGGATTGGATGTGTGACTTCTACTAATTCCTAACTACCTAACTCCTAACGTAAGTATTGAGTAAATTGGAATGAGTAGAAGTCCGATATAGCTTCGGCCACGCGAGAGGATGAGGAGACACAAGAGGTTGGATCCGATTCCTGGCTCTTAAACTTTTCCACGGCCCAAACCCCTTAAATGGGTAGCATCCTGGATTAGTGAGCCAAGTAAAGCCCGGTGGTGGGACGGTGTAGTCCCTGCCCGGAGGTCTCGACGACTTGACTTGAGTAAGTAGTAAGTAAGTAAAGTATTGTATGAGTAATGGTCTTGGCTGGTGTAAGTCATTGACCCCGAGTAAAAGAGTAATCTCCACCCGATTAACCCGGGTGGACAAATGGAGCTAACAAGTATTGAGTATTGTATATGTATTGTGTATGTACTGCGTAATCATATTTCGGTAAAGGTAAGTATGTATTGGTGGACTTGTATTGCCTTCCTTGTATGTAATGATGTGTATGTGTATGTATTCCTTGTGTAGTATTGTAGTATTATGTATGAAAGCATGTATGTATGTATTTATTTGTAAAATGAACTGCATGTATTCGACCTAAGTAGTCGGCGTACCCTCGCTAGTACGCGGGGTATGCGGAAGTCATATGCAGCGTAAGCTGAGCCCCTAGGGGCGATGTTTTTATTGTACAGGTACCGAAGCAATTATGACCATGGTAAGAGACCGGCAGCTTGCTTAAGTAGCTAGAGAGGAATTGTAAATAGTAGTGAACTGTATAGGACATGTAGCCTTGAAGTATAAGTGTACCAAATGGTACACCCCTTTGTATTTAGGAAGTAAGTAGTTTGTGAGGAATGGGTAGATAGTAGACTCTTAGTGAGTAAGTATGAACTTGGAAGGATTATTGTAATTGTATTTGTATTTGGATCTTAGTAAACTCGGTATGTTGTATTGTATTTATGGAGCATCGTATTGAATGGGAAGTTGTAGTACTTGATTGGTAATTGGAGAATGTATGTAATTGTGCAGTACTCGGATATTCCGGTCCATCAGACCGATGTTGTATGTAGTAGTAAGGCTTGTTAGTCACGTGGGTGGCTAACGGCATTGTATCACCCACAGTTGTGTAAGTAGGTATCCGCTGCGTGAGTATGGGTGTATAAGGAGATTGGACGGTAATGACGGTATTAGCGGTAGGGGTGTTACAATGATAAACACAAGGGGGTTAACTGTATTATCCCAAAACCTCAAGGGAGTTCTCAGTAATTTACTCTTTACAATATTATAGCGTTAGTTTATTATTTTTGGTTTTTTGTTTGGGTAATTGTGTCTGCATTCAGCCAATTGTTGGAAATGTTTGATTAAATTTGTGATTATTCAATGGTGATCTTAAATAGGTGGATATGTTCGCCTTTATCCAGTTTTGTGTCATGTTAGTTGCAAAATTGTGCATGAGGTAAACAGAGTTGATTACGAGGGTGGGAGGATGAAGCTCCTCTTAGTTAGTGTCGACACCAATTATGAGCAGCTTATTGCTCATATTGGTAGTCGTTTTGGTATCAACATGTGCACCCACGAAGTGAAAGTGTCACAGAGGATGGGTTAGTCAGTGCATGACGAATATACAAACTGGATAGTGATACTCATTGAAGATGGCGAGTATGGTCAAACTGTTATGTTCTACTATCGGGGTAGAGGACCACGAGCTGTTGCAATGAATTGTACGTTGAAGTACATGAAAACCAACCACCCTAAACATTTCTCATCTCCTCATCTTATCAACACCAAGCCCTTAAAGCTTCACACCAGCCAAAAACCAAACCTCTTTGTATTCTTTATATTCTCCACACCAAACACAAATAATCTCAAACACTTCTCACCTATTCAATGCCCCTCCTCGAAATGAAACCTCTTACATACACAAAATCCTTTCTCATACCCATTACCCGTTGAAGATCATCACCAACATGAAGTTGGTGAAGAAGAAATGATGGATCAATTTGATGATGATGATGATGATGATGATGATGATGGCGACTTACGTGTGAAGGCTTCGAGGAAGATGAGATGGAGGAACTCGGAAGTGGTTCATATGACGATGATGATGATGATGATGATGATGGTGGTGGTGGGGTGGTGGTGTGGGTGTGGTGGTGGTGGTGGTGGTGGTGGTGATGATGATGATGACACACTGGCTGATGTGGCTAATGTTGTGGTCGCTACCACACCAGGGATGGCGATGCTTCTCTTATCCATCCATACCCGTTCTACTACGCCAATGGTGAAATACCCATAAATTTCAAAATACATATATTATATAGTTTATGTATATACCATATAGTTTGCAAGTATATATATTATATAGTTTATGGGTACATTATATAATCTACCAGCATATTAAATAGATAAAGAGTATATGATATAGTTTAAGGTACACTAAATATCTTACAATTATATATTATAGTTTGCAAATATATTAAATATCTTACGGGTACATATATTAGGTGGGTAACAAGTATTTTATTTACTAAAAAGAAATCATTGTAATAAACAACGTGTTTTAAAATCGGCCAATTGTAATTTTATTAATGATCCTCGTATTTCTATAGTTAACTTGGTATATTTTAGTTATTAAAAAATGGACCTATATTAATAATAATAATGATATGACTCAAATAGTACTACTGATTTAAAATACATCTATTGTATAATTTATGAGTATATTAGTTCGGAAGTATTATATATAGTTTATGAGTATTATACTATAATTTATGAGCATATTATATAGTATTTAACCAAAATAATTCGTGTTAATAAAATAACATGTTTTTAAAATAGGTCGATTGTTATTTTTAATGTCATATTAATGATCCTCATGTTTTTTTATTAATATGGTACATTTATTTATTTAAAATGAAATAATAATAAATATTATATGTTTTAAAGACTATAATTAATTTTTAATTTAATTGTTGTTACTTGCTAAATTCTAATTGTTGTTAGTTAATTTAAGAAGTCGGTTTTATATTTTCATATTTCACAACTCTATTAAATATGTCGGTTTTTTCCTTCCATATTTATGACTTTATTTAATTAGGGAGTTTTATCCTTTCATATTTTCTAACTCTATTTAATAAGTTGAATTTATCATTCCATATTTTATGACTTTATTTAATAAGTTAGTTTTATCCTTTCATATTTCTCTACTCGATTAGTTGTGTTTATCCATATGTCTTGAATTTATTTGATGAATCAGTTTATCTTTACGTATTTTCTATCTTTTATTTTTCTATAATTTAATTAAATAGTTTAAATACCTTCATTAATAAATTAGTTCGTATTCCTTTCGTTTCGAATTCCCTCACTTTCTAGATTTTCTGATTAGCTATATAAGGGTTGCCATCCTGCTCATCTTCATCCGTCAATTTAGTCTGTCATAATCCTCATCTCTCTCCAGTTATCTCTCTCTTACATCCTTCTTGAGCCAAACAACAAGATATTACCCCCTCTCTTTCCATTTTATTTTCTCTCTGGTCCACAGACACAAGAAAAACAAATATATATATATATATATATATATATATATATATATATATATATATATATATATGCATCACTTATCCACACCTTACCATCACTTACGTTGGCACAAACAAAGGAAGAAGAGAACAAGATGTATACCCATTTTCTCTGTGTAATCGGAGACGTGTAGATAGCAATGCTCAGAATAACAAGTAGTAGCTGATTTTCTTAGTTGGTTTTGGGTGCGAATCATAGCTAGGAACGAGGTAAGTTACTACATTCACTAATTTTTATTAACTCTGTAAAAATAAAATTTTACAACGGGTGTAAATTTTTTTATGTGTGATTGTGTTTGAGATTGAACTATTGTGTGTTATGATAATTGTATTTTATTATGTGAATGAATTATTCTGTGATGGAAATCGATGATTATTTGAATATTCTTTCTAAAAGAGATTAATGAAAAAATTGTTATGAAATTATTTATGCGATAATATATAAAAAGAAATTATGTAATCATGATGATTTATCACACTTATGGTTGTATAAGTGGTTTTGATTGATTAAATGAGGAATAATGATAATTATAAAGAATATTAAAGAGAAGAAACCCATGGTGCATTTGGGCTGTATTTGGACACATGTGTAATACCCCTAATCCTAAACCTGTAATAATGTCGCAAGTCGCAGCATAACAGAATATAATTCGCAGCGGAAAATAAAACTATCGAACGCTTGGTGTTACACGCCGTTACTCACCCATGTGAGTAACAAGGCAACCTTACTCCATCCAACAACTTCAACTCCTCACCTCTGTGATGAACAGATACTGAGCACTCTTAATATTACAAACCAAATCCAACTGAGCAACTAAACCAAATACAACAACCTCCAAATACAGTACATAAATAAAACTAAAGTGTTGATTGAAAACACATCAGCTATCCTGTGTCCCGCACTCCGGCTTGTATCTTCAATCAGTAACCTGAAATGTTTTGCCCATTGAAGGGCTCAGCAAACGATATGCTGGTATGCTAAATGTAGTCCTAAACCATCTGGATTCCTTAAGTCGTTTAGCCATCTTGATTGATTCATTAGTTTACAGTTTACATATACTAATAATTAATAATAATAATATAATTAATATAATAATAATAATAATAATAATAAAACTGTAGAAGCTTAAATAAACACAATACAGTTCACCTAACAATATCTCAACATAATAGTAAGTAACAACCAAATAACCATTAATCAATAACCAATAACAATAACCAAACAAGATACGCGTATTAATTAACTGTACTTGTTAGTTGGCCACATGGCCCTTATCCTTTAAACCAATCACTTAAACTTTCCAATTAATTTCCACCTCAGGCGTCATGTTAGGACAACCCTTAATAACTTATTAATGGACAGTAGTCCCCTGGGTTCCAAAGGAACCGTTACCAGCTGACCTTATGGCCCTGGATAATTTATTTACCTGAAAGGCAACCGATCCGGTCAAAACCTGTGCACCAACAGCAGTGCTCTCTGCCATCATCGAATGTGGATAATGGATTCCCTTGAGTGACTCTTGATACAGTCCCTCGTAGTGATCACGATGCGCAACCAGAAAGTCGAAACAATCTGGATTCCTCTCTTTCTAAGTTAGCCCTTTAGTCAGTGATACAATATCCAATCCTTGAGTTAAGACTATAACAGTTGACCATCAGTTAGGTTCTTGTAATACCTAAAGGTCATCTAGTCTTGTTCCAGTTTAGATGTATAAATTTCCAGTCATAAGACGTTCGCGTGAAATAACACGTAATAGTGTTGAGCAATACAGTATACAAGACAATATACATAAATCACAGATATCGCTCTTAACAATTAAACACACAACGTCTGGACCTCAGGAAAATCCTTAGGACATTCGGACCATACAATTAACATACCGTTCACCGTGTAACTTGCTAGATTGACAGTTCACGCTTTAGTAGTTTCTCCCCGTACGCTGTTATATTTACATGCAATATCGGGTAACGTTAATACAACTATTCACTAAGTATTACAGTACTGTCACTACAGAACTAATACTCGTAGTATACTAACCCCGTATGTTCTTTATTTTCCCCTATTATTTTACAGTGGTTCGAGGTAGTTTAATAGTTCGTTATTTTATGTAATAACCACATGTGATAATGAATTTCTACCTTATAATATATTTCTATTTCTTTAATTATATACTCATACTTGTTGCCACTCATTATTTATATTATACAATTTGGATTTTTATTTTAACCACCTTTATTTTATAAACTTTACATTATACTCCATAATATATCATACTACTTAGTTTTAATTCCTTTCTTTATTAAATTACAAAACTAATCTTATAATTTCGGTATTTATATTTTGGACACCTTAACTTTTGTAAATTACTAATTAACCACTTAAACTTTCGGTAATTACAAATCAAATATTCTAACTTTTATAAATTACTATTTAATCCCATAAACTTTCAGTTTCAACATATACTTTTCCTATAATTACAATTTAACCCCAAAACTTTATATAAGTTACATATTAACTTATAAACTATAGTTTTAATATTTAATTTTCTTAAATAACCGAAATGACCCTTATAATTTTACTAATTATGTTTTCGCCCCATTTCCACTTCGGTTTTACAAATATATTCTTATAAATTACATATTCACCCCAAAACTTTTATAAACTTAATATTTTAATATACCCAGAAAAATCATATGTATTCGGCTTTCATACTATATTTTCCATAAATTACAAAATAGCCCCAAAACTTTATAAAATGTTATTTTACACTTAAACACTTGTTTAAATTCACTAAAATTCATAATATTAATTCCTACCTTATATTATATCACAAGTATACCAAATTAACCCTTTATTTCTCGGCAATTATTATTAGTGCGCTAAACTTTTCAAAATTTACATTTTAGCCACATAAATTAATAAACTAGCCATTTAAATACGTGTAGCTATTTTTAATGTTCCCAAAATTTATAATATAAGCTAATATACTTATATATTTCAAAAATCACCAAATGAACCCTTTTATATTCGGCTGTAGCAAATACTTACCATATGGTTTTAAAACTTGATTTATATCTTATAATAAATATATATAAATGTATATAAGCCATATAACACTTCTAAAAATTATGCTAATGACTTAGAATGATTATGAACTCAAAATAGAGCATTTAGTCCCTAGATAATTCGGCCTATATATAAATGCATCTTAATTAAATTTTGTGACACAAATTTATACCTTAAGGTAATAATCTTACCTTGTATGTTATAAATTATTTTCTTGATATTATAACATATTGTTTTCGGCTCTAATTTAATGAAGGGTTTGTACAAAAATTTGTACTAAAGTTTGAAGCTTAAATCAAACTTAAACTTAATAGATCTAATTATAGAAACTTACTCCTTAAATCAAGATGATTCTTGTACTTAATTTCCCCTTGAACTCCAAGCTCTTCAAATGCTATTTTGATGAAGAGTATTCGGCCTCCATATGTAGATTTAGGAGATCCATGTGTTAGACTTCTAACAAGGATTTATAAGTAAGATTTGGGGAAATTTTACAAGAGTTTACCTTAGGTATTTTTCAAGGAATTTTCAGTACACCTTGGGATGATTGTAGATCCAAGTTTCCTTCATGAAATGATGAAGAGAACATTGATTTAGAAGCTCTAAATTTTCGGACATTAACTTAGGAAATCACTAGGATTTTCAAACATGAAAATATACCTTAACTTGATCTTGTTGTTCCTTGTGTTGTTGTTGAATCAAGACAACTCCTTGGAGTACTAATGCTTGGCGAAATCTTGCTAGGTTGCTAGGATGATTCTTGCTTCAAGACTTAGTAGAATTAACTAGGAAAATTACATAGAAATGGTGTTAGAACTTAATACACCATTAATGGAGCTTTGAAGCTCTAAGGAATAAACTAGCAAAGGAAGAAAGAAAAGAGAGGGAATGGAGCTTACCAAAATTGGTTGGATGAGGGCAAATGAGAGACTAGCTCACGTAAGGCTTAAGAGAATGGCAAAGGAAGGAATTTTCTTTTGACAAAATAATGTCAAAATTGTCTAGCTTTTCTTTGTTTATTCATTTGACCCATGGCTCCATAAAATGCTCTCATTATTGCAAACTTTCGGCTGAATGACAAGGAAGAGAGGATAGCTTTGTTTGACAATTAAAACAAGAGGACAAGAGCTAAGGTAGGTATATGTTTTCTTTTGATTTTTCTAAGCTAATTATCAATACTAACTTGTCTCATTCCCTTGCAATTTACGGTAATAGGTGTTGTACATAGACATTTGATTTTTGACAATTGAAGACATGAGAACATGCCTAGGTAGGTAGATGTTTTAGCTTGATTTTTATAAGGCAATCAAACCTCCTTTCCTTGCTTGATTTTGGTAATAGGTGTTGTTGGAGTCTATTTGATTTTTGTTGTATTAAACATAGACATATGCTTAATTGGGTACATGTCTTCTTTTGACTAATTAAACAGCAATCAAACTAGCTTTTCCCCACTCATTTTCGGCAGCCACATGCTAGGGGATGGGTTGATTTTTTTTTTCATGTATTATACTAATACTAAAGTAGATCTAGGAACTTACTTTTTGCATTTTAATTTCCATGACTTTTCCTAAACTAATCCCTTCTCATTTTCTTGCAGGATTTCGGTAATGGAGGCTCCTTAGACTGAGATTATTTGACACCATGTCACATGGTATATGTAAGGATGAGTCACCATTCCATAAGACAATTTTATTAAGCAAAATCTAGTCAAATATACCCTAAAAGACGCCCCCTTGTGTGCCCATGTGTGACTGATTTTTAATTTGATTCCTGTCACACTATATTGTATTAAGGCCATATTTTAACATGTTATAAGTCACAACATTTAATTGGTACATTTATACTAAGGTAAAAGATGAAAGTTTCTAAGGTAAAATGCTGATTTTATACTACTTTTTGATCATAAAATCGGCCCTACTTGTGCTATGAGTTTAGCACTGGCATCAATTGATTTAGATATTCAATTCATCCCCATTTAATTAAGATTATCAACTCGTGGCTCCTCAAAAACTTCAAGGTAATTGCGTAGAACGTTTTTATGACACCCGAAGGTGCGTTTTTGTGCTTTAAGGAGATTCTGGAAAATAAGTAGTCGCTAAGAGTTCCAAGTGTTTATAAATGTTGTTTATAAAAAGTAATGATATACTAAGGTGTTAAATTGAGTTATATGGGGTTGTATCAACTCATGACATAATTTCTGGGCTACCGGGACACTCCCGAGCAAAATAGGAGCGTTAAGAATTTCCCCCGAGCATTTTGTTTATTTTTGAGAAATTAGCTCAAGCATTCTCTTTATAATGTTGAATAATGATGTCAGGAACTCTAAGAATGAATTATATAGGAGTTCGTGCCACCTCGGTACCTCTCTGGGGCATTCCCGGGGGTTTATGGGACCCCCATCGGGAACCTCCTAGCACTTTGTGTTTAATTGAAAATTTAGCGTGAGGACTTCATCTTATATGTTTAATAAAGTGTTATGGTGCATTTGTAATGAAGTGTAATGCTTTCTTTCATCTTATAAGGTATTTCCGGGACTTTCGGGCCTTAAGGGAGGTGTGTTGACACTCTAGGGCATTTTGCATTTCTACTATATTTTAAATGAGGACCTGTGTTTTAAAGGTCATATAATGGTGTTTATTTGACTTGGTATTAGTTTTATAGTTCATATGCCATAGTTAGCTTAAGGTCCGGCTTTAACGCTCGTTGTTGACCTTAAGGAGTTTTGGTGTGTTTTTAACGCCTAACCGTTTATATGTTTTCTCAGGGTTTAGTAATCCCCTAGATAATACTTATTTACCATTATTTAATTATTTAAATGTTAGGGGTATTTCAACATGAATGAGATGTTAAATGCGGGCCGCATTAGGACGCATGAGTTTGAGATATTGTGGGCCACATTAGGACACAGTTAGCCATATTTCTACTTCTTAGTCTTTTGTACTATGGGGGGTGTGCACACTTAAGGATTTAGTGGCGAGGTTGGATTCCCGGCTGCGTGTTGGGGTCCGGGTTACAGCTGCATGTTGTACCTAAAAGTGAGAAAGGTTGTTTTGTCCCGGCTGCGCGTTGGGACAAGGAAGATAATTAAATTAAATTGGCTAATATATTGATGATTTTGGATTCCCTACTACGTGTTGGGGTCCGGGTTACAGCTGCACGTTGTGCCCAAAGAAGGAAGATAATTAAATGGGAAAATTACACGCCCCACCCATAACGTTTGGTAAATTACACACTCCACCCACGTGGTTTCAAAAATTACTTTTCCCACCCATATGGTTTCTCTCGTTTTACATCCAGCAACTTTTCTAATTTTTGTTCAATTCAAAATATGCTTAAATGTTGTCCGAAATGGATGAAACTTTAGATGGATGATGCTAAAGTGTTATATTTTGGTTCCGTGAAAAATCTAAATTTTTTTAAGCTTAAATGTGACATGTGGGACCCAATGAACATGTCACATGTTTTATTGGGTCCCACGGGTCACATTTGAGCTTAAAAAACTTCGGATTTGACATAATATAAAAATATATCACTTTAGAATCATTCATGTAAAGTTTCATCCATTTCGGATAACATTTAAGCATCTTTCTAATTAAACAAAAATTAGAAAAGTTGTAGGATGTAAAGCGAGGGAAACCACATGGGTGGGAAAAGTAATTTTTGAAACCACGTGGGTGTAGTGTGTAATTTCACCAAACGTTATGGGTGGGGCGTGTAATTTTTCCTAATTAAGTTAAATTGTATATTATGTTGTTGAGTTTGTTAAGAATCATACATGAAATATTCAGGAGTGTTATGGAATGATAATTTGTTTGTCGTGTGTTATTATTGTTAAAAATGATTTACAAAGAGAAAATGTTTTTACAGAATGAAGTGGTAGATTACTTGATTTCTTGACTTTATCATGGCTCTTTCTGTGATTGTTTGGATTTCTGTCACAGGTACTCCTGAAGTATATGGGATGGGACAACGACTCCACTAGATTAAGTATTTACAAACAGTTTTATCTTAGACTTTGTGACTTTCTTGTTAATTAAAATACTATTATATCATTGTCGGATTTCTTTTTATTAATAATAATAGTTTGGTAATTTAGTTAATTGTTTAGGCGTTAGCACTCGTTTAGTTGTGAGTGTGGCAATAATGCCCTGGGTTTAGGTTTTGATTCCGCTGCTTACTAATTATTAAACCTGAATTGTTTAATAATTGACATAATAAAATGTTAGAAAATCCGGGGTGCTACAAATGGTGGTAGTGGTATTATGAGGTGGGATGAGGAATAAGAATTAGAACTAGAAGACTGGATCTACAATGATGAATTTAAGAAGGGTATGCTTTTTTGGACCAAAGATGCACTGATACATGTAGTGAAAAGACATCATATTATTCATCATCGATCGCTTGTGGTGAACCGATGTTGTACAAAACCTATATAATGGGATATATAAATAAATGCAATGAATAGGCAAGTGCACCTAATCGGTGTAGTACAACAAGTGTCGTATCCACAAGGAAATTGGTCGTAACTTTCTAGTCTCGGTACTTAGTAATTGAAATGAAAACAGTAAATTGGGGTTTAGCCGGCGGCAAGCTCGATTGTGTTGGTTGAGTAATTGCAAGAACAACAAATGAACTAAAGGTGATAGTTTAATGGATTGAATGGAGAAGTACTTTGGGAATTTGGCAATCACCCAACATACATAGATATGCTAGCAACTCTTCTTATGCCATAGTTGTCTTTTAGAACAATGATAATAACCCTCTAAACCAAAGATGGGTTAATTCTTACTTAGTTAATTTTAGCCTTCAAAATCAATTAGGGCTACACTCACTAAGTAGCATTAAGCAAGTTCTAGATAAAAGCCCCAAATCATACCCAATAATCCTAGGAGCATAAATCAAGGGTCCTCTCTCAATTTGGTCACAAACCCTAGCTCAAAACCAAATTGTAGAGAGGGTTCACCACAAATGCACTCAAGAGATCAATTTAAGAACATTGAATGATAATTAACAGAGAAACAACTATATTAAGGCACAATCAAGATTCATAAGCACATTCTAGGGTTTGGGGTCAAAAACCCATCCCAAAGCACAATAGAGTTCTACTCAAGCATGGAGAAAAGAAAAACTAGAAAAGAGTAAGAAGAAGCCATTATTGAAGCTTGGAAGCTTTGGAGAAGGTGAGCTCTTCCTTCTTCTCTTCTTCCTCTTCTTTCTCCCCTTTGTCATTTTCTCTCTCCTCTTGTGTGTGTGGAAGTGTAGAATGAAAGAATGTCTCAAAATGTAAGTTTTTCCCGTCTTTAAAACGACTTACTGGGCAAAAATTCCGTCCAGACCTCCCCACAGGGGCGGTCCTCCTGGGGCGGTCCACACTAGAGACGGTTCCAGATGCTGAAATCAACCTGACCGCCCCTGTGGGGTGGTCTTCCTGGGGCGGTCCACACCAGAAGCACTTCTTCTGCATCAAAATCATCCCGTTAGACCCCTTGTATTTGACACACTCCTCGGGGCATTAAAGCTCGGCCACAAAGTCTTGAGAGTCTCCTAAAAATCATTGCTCAAGTGAGCTTTTACCTATATTTTAATCAAAACTGTATAAGTTCACCTATATTAACGAAATGCTCTATAAAGTGGTGAAATAGGTCAATAGTTGCATGAAATAAAGGTAAATAAAGACCTTATAATTACATCATTTCACCACTTATCAACTTCCCCACACTTATCTATTTGCTTGTCCTCAAGCAAAATTAGGAACCACAAGAAGAAGGAATATTTAAAGCAAGCAAGTGTTCAAATGAATTCTTGGATTGTTGTGAACAAAAAGGGTGGAAAATTCATGAGGAGTGCAACCAACCTAATCATGGTGACATGGGTGTGCTTAGGGCAAATAAAAAGATAGAGTTTCGGGGTATGATCCAGAGTGCTTTAAAGTTATAAAGATTAGGTGACTTAGAGAGATTTTACCATGGCCAACTTCTCTCAAGAATGGGCATTAAGGATAAAACAAATGGAAAAATAGATGACTGCATTCGTTTCACATTTGTATTAGAGATGATGAGAAGAATTTAGGCATTTTAGCCTTTGCATTACAGAACACTCAACTCTCATTTTGTTGGTTACCAATGGTGTCTCACAAGTCCCTTTTTAGATTTTCACAAAGAAGCACCCTTTAGCAATCCCTAAGAGAGAAGATAGAAGGAACCCCTAAGCAATAAATATTCACCAAGGTAAGGTTATATGGTTGCACCGCATTTACATGCTCCTCAAGAGAGAATTTTTGAAAAAAATTGTGAAGAAATCCAAGACTTCATGAGGAAACTTGCTTCCTAAAAATATAACACCTAAATGGAAGCAAAAGATAAGTATGTGAAGTTGAGCAGTGCACAAAAAAGAAAAGGTCAGTTCCCCCACACTGGAATTGGACAATGTCCTCATTGTTCGACACTAAAATCGGGGAGAAATAAAGATGACCTTTTCGAAGCACATAACATAGAGCTAACAAAAGTGTAATGCATTGTAAAGCGGTTAAAGAGTTAAAGAACTAATACTCCCCTGAGAAGGTTGAGTTGTTGGCGGGTTTCCCCCCACACTTGCTAGTGTCCGGGGTCGTTGAGGTGCTAGATTCTACAGTGAGAGCCGAAAATCCTAGGAATAATTCATAAGAGGTTCTTTTGAATTGTTCCAAACTCATTCTTGAGGTGTATTTGTTCCAAAGTGGTATATATCTACAATGCACAATCAAAAGCAACTAGATGCCAACATGGATTCTGAAGAATACGCAAAAAGCCCATGGTTAAATTGCAAAAGGGGACTCATAAGTGAGTCCAATATCATAATGGGTTCAAAGTGTTATAACTGAAATTGAAAGAATAAATAGAGTACGGAAAAGCATAACTAAAGAAAAGGTAAATGACAATAACATAAACAATCTCCATAAGTAGACAAAAGGTTTCAAGAGATGGGACTCCAAGCATCCGACATTAAGAGCAGACTACGAGGCCGGTGGTCCACTTCGCTCGATCATGCGGCGCAACTCCTCATACTGGGCCGCCAACTCCTCCACGCGCCGCTAGTAGGCCTCGAATTCTTCCCTGGAAACCGTGGGAGGCGGTGGGGCCGGTAGGGCCAGGAGCGGGGCAGCTGCAGTAAAGTGCGTGGAGCATGAAGAGGAGCCAGATGATGAGTTTGCGCCGCTGGTTGGCTGCGTCTTCTTCCAACCGCCTAGAGCGCGGCGAAACCCCATCCGCCGGAGGGCATTAGGTCCAATGGGAGCCATGGGAGTGACCGCGTCCCCGCAGTTGACTCCGCACTCAAGGAACTGAGTGTGGAGGAAATGAGGGTAGCCGAGGTGCTGGGTATCCCTCTTCGCGACCATGTGGTGGAGGTGGTAAAACATGAGCCCTGAGATAGAGAATGGCTTGTCTGGATTCGGGGTAGTGATGTTGTTGAGGAGGAAATAGTCCATTGCATTTAAGTCCTTACTATCCCGAGGTAGAATGTTGTAGCTGATCAGAGCAAGGATGTCTCGCTGACCGGCGTCTGGGATTATATTCTGAGTCATCGGGACTCGGGACAATGTGCCTGACTGGTTTCTTGCGGCGTGTGGTTGGGAGAGTGTCAAGGAACATCTGGCGGTGGCTCTGGAGGCGGTCGTTGGAGATGTAGGCAGTGTTGTCGTAATCCTCCGGAGGTAGATCCAAAGCCTCGATGAATGTCTGCTGAGTGATCTCGATCATCCTACCTCTGACATACGAGATGAGCTTCAAAACACCCTCCTCAGCCGCGTTCGCATAGAACTGACGTACGAGATCAGGGTGAAACTTACCACCCATCGTCAAGAAGTGACCCCATCCCAAAAAGTCAAAGAGGGGCTGAAGGTCGAGGTCCTCGATGATGGACGGGTCCACTCAGCGCTCCTGGACAAACTCTCATCGGGGCCCAGTGTGGAACCAACGCTTGGCCTCTTCAGTGATGAACATGCCGTCTATCAATCGGGTTCCGAAGGGAAGATTGGCCATGCTGCGGCTGAAGTAGGCGCGGTCGTGAGGAGCCATTGTCTGAAACCAAAGACAAGAAAAGCAAAACAAGGAAAGAAAACAAAATACAAAACAACAAAGGAGAGTTAAAGAACGATAAGAAAAGAGAAATGTAAAGGATGGTTATAGACATATTCATGAAGTGCAGGTGAAAAGAAAGATAGAAAAAAATTGTACAAAAATTTCGGCATGATCTCCCCCATTTTTCTTTGTTTGCCAGGTTCTAAGAACCTCCACAATCTTACCCAATAAGTTAGCATTCAGATATTCAACTAGCCCAATGATACAATGCAGTCAAGGAGTTCGAAACACACCAACCA
This sequence comes from Limonium bicolor, assembly GCA_023374045.1. NCBI lineage: Eukaryota > Viridiplantae > Streptophyta > Magnoliopsida > Caryophyllales > Plumbaginaceae > Limonium > Limonium bicolor. Next base: position 153,318,473 of record CM041780.1, read on the forward strand.
ATTTAACAATCCACCAATTTAACAATCCACCAATTTAAGCACATTGTGAGTTACCCAAATTCCTAACCTCAATAGTGCATTGCCTAAACCATTTGAACAATCAAGTGCTTACTATCATCCAAAAATTCCCAACAAGCCATTGCACGATTTAAGCGAAAGTAAACAATGCGAAATAAGGCATTATCGAATTTAGAACATTAAACACTAAAATCATGCTAAAACCACCAAATCACCTCATTTGCAATCTCAAATCACACACACATCCTATAAATAATCATGTAACATAATCCCAATCCACAAATTTACAAAAATCTCAATTTTCCACCTAAGGCCCCGTTTGGTTCGACCTAATTCTAGCCCAAAGTGCAACTTGCTCAAAAATTTCAAAAATTGACAGAGAAGAGTTAGATTCACATACCTTAACGTTCGGAGAGTGAAATTAAGTAAAAATTGGGACAAATTCGGGGCTGAAATCGGTAGAAATCGATTTGGGGATAAATTGGGTTTTTAGGGATTTGAGGGGGGGTTAGTGCGTGAGGGATGTTGGGTGGTGGCTTGTGCAACCGTCTGGGGTCGCCGGAGACAGGCGCGCGGCGAGGGCGACGCAGGCGGCGGTCGGCGGGAGAGCAGCGGCGTCAGAGCAGTCGATCGGTAGTGGTGGACTAGCGCGCTAGGTTGCTGCTGAAGTGCGAGAGGAAGGGGGAGTGCAGGTTGGGGGCGATGGGGAAAGAAAGGAAAGAAAGAAGGAAAGAAAGAAAGAACGCCGTGTTCTGTCATTTTTTTTTCAAAATTTCCAACCGGACTGCCCCACAAGGGAGGTCCTCAAGGGCGATCCTCAACAGAGAGCAGTTTTTCAAAAATTTTGACTGGACCGCCCCACAAGGGAGGTCCGTAGGGGCGGTCTGCAATAGAGAGCAGATTTTCAAAAAAAAAAAATCGTATGGACCGCCCCACAGGGGAGCTCTGTAAGGGCGGTCCGCAATAGAGAGCAGATTTACAAATTTTCGTATGGATCGCCCCATAGGGGAGGTCCGTAGGGGCGGTCCGCAATAGAGAGCGATTTTTCAATGAAAGTAAAGACTGACCGCCCCACAGGGGAGGTCCATAGGGGTGGTCCGCAACAGAACCCAAAATTATCATTCTCTAATCACCCAAATACATCCAATTGCACACACAAAGTCTCAAAACAGAAAAGACAGCAGTAAAAACCAAGTAAAAACACTTAAATACAAGCGAAAGCAAAAATAAAAACTAACAAGCTAAACACTTAAAAGGACAAGGAATGAAATCCGGGTTGCCTCCCGAAAAGCCGCCCTTCTTTTTAAGGTCTTTGGCTAGACCATAGTAAGGTTTAGATGAAACCTGGTTCCCGAAGGAAGATGGGACGAGCTTCTACCCGTTTGATGTCACCTCCCATGTAGTGCTTGAGTCTCGAGCCATTTACCATGAAAGTCCCGCCCTTTGTATTCTTTAACTCTACAGCACCATACGGGGTCACCTTAGTGATAGAGAAGGGCCCGGCCCAATGAGATTTGAGCTTACCCGGGAATAGCTTTAACCGAGAGTTGTAGAGTAAGACCTGATCTCCCTCATGGAATTCTCTCTTGAGGATCATTTTATCATGCCATCTTTGTAGATCCGATTATTTTCATAAGCTTCTTCCCAGATTTCTTCCAACTCCGTCAGCTGAAACTTTCTCTTTTCTCCGGCACTCTTGAGATCGTAATTGAGTGCTTTTACAGCCCAATACGATTTATGTGCAAGTTCAACCAGTAGGTGACAAGCTTTCCCGTAGACAAGACGGTAAAGGGACATACCAATGAGAGTCTTGTAGGCTGTTCGGTAGGCCCATAGTGCTTCATCGAGCTTTAGAGACCAATCCTTTCTTGAAGGATTCACCGTTTTCTACAAGATCCATTTCAGCTCTCTATTGGTGACCTCGGCCTGACCATTAGTTTGGGGGTGGTAAGGTAGAGCGACCTTATGTCTGACTCCATACTTCTTCATTAAAGCTTCAAATTGCTTGTTGCAGAAGTGAGAACCCCCATCACTAAGGATTGCTCTAGGCACTCCAAACCTTGTAAAGATGTTCTTTCTCAAGAACTTGGTCACCACCTTAGCATCATTTGTGGGAGAGGCAATGGCTTCCACCCACTTGGTCACGTAGTCCACAACTACAAGGATGAAGAGATTTGAGCAGGAGGAAGGGAATGGTCCCATGAAGTCTATGCCCTACAAGTCAAATGGTTCAACCTCTAACATCACATTAAGAGGCATTTCGTGTTTTCGGGAGATGTTGCCCATCATTTGATAGCGGTCACAGGAAGTAACAAAGTTATGGCAATCTTTCACTACAAGAAAACTGTAGTATCACAGACGGAAAATTTCCTACGGAATTCATCCGTATGTAAAAAGTACTTTCACCTACGCAATTTTATAGAATTTCCTACAGATGTCGTTTCAGAATAAAATAAACATTTCAAGTGATATTAGTGACGAAATTTGGGCAAAATTACAAACCAACTTATTTCTGTAGGTAAAACTGGTTGAATATTTTGCCGCGTGCGCACTAAACTTATGGAGGGAAATATCAATTCACTAAATGTTATACTTTTAAAGACGGAATTTTCGTAGGTAAAAGTCTATCTATATAATACCTAGCCACTAATTATCAGCAACTAAATATTCTGTAGGTAATAACCTTTACCTACAAAATTTATTCTAAATATTTTGTAGGTAATAATCTTTCCCTACAAAATTTATTCTAACTATTTTGTAGGAAATGATGATATTTATATACTCTAAACATATACTGTTAGTCATTTACCCCAAATTTCTTTTCTCTTGTTTGGGTTGCGCTTGACGACAAAGAACATCATTTACCCCAAATTATTGTTCTCTTCTTCGTCTGCTAAGTGAAAGATTGGCGATTGCTAACAGGCGACAAGGAATGTCCGACATCTCCTGCTATCTGTGCTATCCGATGAGTATTTCAAAATAGGTTTTTGATTTTTCACTCGCGCGCCCAAGATTGCAACCCTAACTGGCGAGTGTTTTACGTTCTGTATATGAAAATCTGGAACTTTGTTTGCTGCACACCTGATTATAAATATCTAGATCTGTTTCGCTTTTCTGATATGGTCACTCCAAACTGGTACTTTACCGCAAATTACTGTTGTGTTCGAAAGATGATTTGGATTTCGCTTGGTCTTTTAAAACACTTGATTCAAGAGCTTTTTTACAAAAAAAAGCAGGAAGGAGGACTTCAGCAATTTATTAGTCTTCAAAATTACTATTTGTTAGCATATAAACATTTCACAATCAGACACTATCCCTATATATATATATATATATATATATTAAAATGCAAAAAAACAAAGGGAAAAAGACCGACAAATGATAGTAACTTGATATAATATTACTATGTGAAGCATTGCCAAATAGTACTAGTTTACCATTTGGTGCATGTATGCAGCTAGCAGCAACCACCGTCTATCACGACAAATTAGAGTTGCTGATCGGTGTACAACAAAATTGAATATATATATATATAAACTAGGTCATGTGTGAACGAAGATCTGACTTTGAAACTTGGCACAACACTCCCCTGTTGATGCTAAATACTTCCCAAGATCCTACCCGATGTAGCTACTGTCTTTTCTCTCCTATAATGCTCCTAATGTTTTGACAAGAAATTGAAGATTGAAATCCAAATTAGGATTCTGGTTTCTGATAGGCAACTTCAGTTTTTGCTTCTGTGCTTTTATAGGAGCAGATTTGAAACATGTAACCAGGTCCCAGCTTGATTTCTTTTGCTACTATATGGGAAAACTGATTTAAGGCTTTATTAAGTACTTTTCTAATTTCAAGAATTCAAATTGTGGTAATGTAATTGAACTTATATGTTTCAGATTTTGTTCTGTATCATATGAATATTGCAACCCTTACTGGTGATAAGGAACATACATACTATCCGCCTCCATTATCTTCTATTGCTTGTGCCTTGCAGAGATAAATATGGAGCTGCAGTTCATTAAGGAGTCGGTAATATAATTGAACTGGTGAGCAGGTAAAATATGATTTTGATTTTGGTTATATGACATCTAAATATTTTAACCTTAAATGGCGATAAGGAGCACACATACTCAACACCTTCATTCTCTTCTGTTGCTTGCGCCTTGCAAGGATAAATTTGGAGCTGCTTCAGCACATTGTAGTTCATTAAGGAACCGGTAATATAATTAAACTTCTCTATTCGGATTTGTGGTGATTATCAAAGTGTTTTTGTTTTTTATTTTGTTCCATCGCATTTGAAAGCTAGTATAAGGAACATAATTTAAACAAGCCTCTATATACCAATCCAGATGAGCTGGAAATCAGTTAGTTTGAATTAGAATTGCGGTTGTGAATTATGTTCATTGCTGGTATTGATTTGTAGTGCATTTTGCTCTGAATATTCTCTAGAGTTACTTATGCACTGCTCCTTTGAGAAATTGCGGAAGATTGAGGAACTAAGATATTGAAAGCGTATAAATGTTTCTGCATGATTTTTGCTCGTATTTTGCCTTTATATATTGTTGCTGCTATGGTTCGTTTGACCTCCACTTGTGCTCAGTTTTCTGAGCTTCTTTAAGCTTTGTTTATGACCTGGATTGTATGCATCTTTTGATCTGATTTTTGCTGTTGTTTAAGTGTGTATACAACAGTACATGGACCATGTTTGTGCTTCATTTTTTGCCTTTGTCACATAAACATATCTGGTTTAACTTGATTTTTTTGGGTTTTTGCTACATTACAAGTTGTTGTTTGTTGCTGAACTGTGGGCTGAGTATTGGGCTCTACTTGCTTTTGTAGACTTGGAAGTTAACGTTTTCATGAGGCTAGTGAAGTTAATGTGACAGGCGAGGTTAATGTTTCTTGATTTTGAAGTTTGTTTCTTGTCTAATATGTAGTTTTTTCTTCTATTGAAGTAGTTATGTTTTCTTTTGCAGATTTTTGAAGTAGCTGGATGCATGGGACATGGAACTTTCAAAGGAAGATTTGTGTTTTTTGTGATCCAAATGTGAAAATGTAGGGTTGTCTTAGCAGTAAACTTGAATACTGTTTTTACTTTTTGTAGGACATGGGCTGTGTATTCAAATTCTATTGAGAAACGTTCTATAGTCTCTTGTGGAAACGTTTGCTAGTTATGACTATTTTGGGAATGGTGTGACTGTGACTATGGATAAGACTATTGTATGTAGTACTTTATAAAATGTCACAAGTGTTTCAGCTACAAATGTAGTACTTGCTTATTATTCAGTTTATATGAGTGTCTGTAAAAAATTTCAGGTACAAAATATTTCGTAGGTGATATGAGATTAAAGATTCTGTAGGTGATAAGATTATTAGTGACAGAAGTTTCATTGGTAATATATAATTTTGGTGTGAAAGATTTCGTAGGTGAAAATAAAATTTCGTAGGTAATAATGGTAACTGAGACGGAATAGTCCGTAGGTGATAACATTATTGCCTATGGATATTTCCGTCTGGAAAAGTGCATACTATCACCGACATAAATTATTTTCACAGACGGATTAGTATTACCGACCCGTTTATTACAGACGGAAATTTCCTACGGAATATTCCTTCTCTGATTGTCATTACACACGGAATTTTAGATTTTACATACAGAATATTCCGTCTGTGATACTACAGTTTTCTTGTAGTGTTTGTGTAAGGTTTTCTAGAAGAACCCTGCTTGTAGAACTTTTGTTGCAGTCCTTGCCGGCCCATGATGCCCTCCCACTTCAAGAGAGTGGCAATGGGTGAGAATGTTTTGCACTTCACTCAGGGGCACACATCTTCTTATCACCCCATCAACACAAGTCTTAAAGAGGTAAGGAACATCCCAGAAATAGTGCTTCGAGTCAGCGAAGAATTTCTTCCTCTGCTGGTAAGTCAATTTATGGGGCACTACTCCTCTTGCCAAGTAGTTTGCAAGATCAACATACCAAGGATCATTAGCTTCTTTGATCAAGAAAATAGTTTATCAAGAAAGAACTCATTTATAGGCACACCTTCATCGGGCACTTCCATGCGGGAGAGGTGGTCGGCCACTACATTTTGCACACCAGGTTTGTCTCTGATTTCGATCTCAAACTCTTGTAGCAACAAAATCCATCTCAACAACCTTGGTTTGGCATCCTCTTTGGTAAACAAATATTTCAAGCCTGAATGGTCCGTGTTCACAATTACTTTGCTTCCAAGGAGATAGGACCGGACCTTGTCCAAGGCAAAGACCACTACCAGAAGTTCCTTTTCAGTTGTGGCATAGTTCTTTTGGGCATCATTCTAGGTCTTGCTAGCATAGTAGATGGTTCTCAAAACCTTGTCTCTTTTTTGACACAGAGCCGCCCCAACTGCGTAGTCACTGACATCACACATAATTTCGAATGGGAGACTCAAATCCGGTGACACTACAATGGGGGCTGAGATGAGGCATTCCTTTAGAGTGTTGAAGGATTCAAGACAGTCTTTGGTGAAGTCGAAATTTGCATCCTTGACTAGGAGGTCACAAAGCGGCTTAGAAATTTTCGAGAAATCCTTTATGAACCTCCTGTAGAATCCGGCATGCCTGAGGAAGCTTTTAATGTCCTTGACTGAGGTCGGTGGTGGGAGCTTCTCAATAACTTCTACTTTAGCTTGATCAACTTCTATGCCTTTGGAGGATATCTTGTGTCCAAGGACAATCCCCTCTCTAACCATGAAGTGGCACTTCTCCCAGTTGAGCACCAAATTTGTCTCCTCACATCGGGTTAGTATGACATCTAAGTTGTCCAAACAAGTTTCAAATGTGAGCCCGAACACCAAGAAATCATCCATGAACACTTCGATGCTTTTCTCCAAGAAATCGGAGAATATGGCCATCATGCATCTTTGGAATGTGGCAGGGGCATTGCATAGGCCAAACGGCATCCTCGGGTAGGCAAATGTTCCATATAGGCAGGTGAAGGTGGTCTTTTCTTGATCTTCAGGGGCTATGGGGATTTGAAAGTACCCCGAATAACCATCAAGAAAATAGTAGTAGTCTTGACCCGCTAGCCTCTCAAGCATCTGATCAATGAATGGTACGGGGAAATGATCATTTCGAGTGGCGGCATTCAGTTTTCTATAGTCTATGCACACTCTCCACCCCGTTGTAGTTCTTTGGGGGACCATCTCACCCTTATCACTGGGGACTACTGTGGTTCCTCCTTTCTTGGGCACCACTTGCACCGGACTCACCCACTTGCTATCGGAAATGGAGTAGATGATGTCGGAGTCAAGCAGTTTCAGCACTTCCTTTTTGACTACCTCTTTCATGTTCGGATTTAGCCTTCTTTGTGGTTGAACAAAGGGTTTGAAGGTGTCCTCCATGAATATTAGGTGAGTACAAAAGTTGGGATTGATACCCTTTATATCGGAGATTGACCAACCAATTGCCCCCTTGTGGTTTCGAAGCACCTTCAACAAACTGTCCTTTTGTGCACTTGTGAGGGAGGAGGAAATAATGACAGGTAGATCACAAGGTTCAGTCAGATAAACATATTTTAAATGAGAAGGTAGAAGTTTCATCTCCATGGTGGGAGACTTCTCGACCGAAGGAGGTATTCTTTGCTCGCTTCTCTCTAGTGATTCAGGTGGTGAGTAGTTCGTTCTAAAGTATCTTGGAGCTCTATCCAAAGCAGCTACCATTTCATTCACCTCCGGATCCATCTCATGTTCATCATCAGACTCAAGCAAAGCAAAACTTAAAGCATCATAATTAGACGGAGGGGGTGGATTATTTTGCAAAATGGAGTTGACATGAGATTTATACTATCTTAGACATGTCAAACTCAAGCTTTTCATCATGGAGACGCAAAATAATATTCCCTTTCTCCACATCTATCAAGGTCCTAGCAGTTCTTAAAAATGGATGGCCTAAAATCAAAGGGACCTTGACATCTTCTTCCATGTCATTCACTATGAAATCAGCGGGGAAAACAAAGGTTCCCACAGTCACTACCAAATCCTCAACTTTTCCTTTCAGAAACACTAGAGACCTATCAGCAAGTTGTAATTGTACAGTAGTAGGTGTGCACTCACCAATCCCAAGTTTATTAAAAATTAAAAGTGGCATGAGATTTATACTAGCTCCTAAATCACATAGACCACTACCGTAATTAAAATCACCAATAGAACAAGGGATGATAGGCAAACCAGGGTCTCCAAGCTTTAGAGGAGGGTGCCTTAGTAGGATCACTGAAATTTCTTCAGTGAGATGCACCGTTTCAGCTTCTCGTAAAGATCTCTTGTTTGTGAGAATGTCTTTCATGAACTTTGCATAGATGGGCATCTGTTTCAAAGCATCAGCAAAAGAAATGTTAATTGACAATTTCTTGAAAATACTTAGAAACTACCCAAATTGCTCATCTAAATTCTTTTCTTTGAGCCTATTTGGGAAAGAAAGTGGAGGGAGATGTTTAGCAAGAGTGGAAGAGATAGGTAATTTAGGGGATTCCTTCTCCTTGGAAATATTTTTCTATGGAGATTGAACTTCCTCAAGTATCTCTTGGTCCTCCTCTTGATTTTCTTGACTTTGCTTCTCTTGGTCATTAATTTCATCTTGGGGAGAGGGTTCTTCTAGGAGCCTACCACTTCTCAATGTAACCGCCTTAGCTTGTTCTCTTGGGTTAGGCTTCGGTTGACTTGGGAATGTGCCCGGTGGTCTCTGAGCAAGTTGTTCCGAGATTTGATCAACTTGAGTTTTAAGGCTCTGATTAAATGTCATCTGGTTGGCATTGAAGGCCTCTTGCTCGGTGAACTTAGTTTGGGTGGTAGTCATGAAGTTCATCGTCATATTTTGCATGTTTTGTATCATGGCTTCCATCCTAGCTAAGTTACCATCAGAAGAGGAGGAGGATGGTTGTTGTTGTTGTTGTTGTTTGAATCCCGGCGGGCCAACCTTGAGGTCTATACCCCATTTGAGAATTGTTTGCTTGGTGTGGCCCTTGAGGTTTATAACCCATCGAGTTGTTGGAAGTATTACTCGGTCCTCCTTGGGTTGAATCATTGTTCCTCCATGAGAAATTTGGATGATTTCTCCATGGAGCATTGTTATTGTTATAGTTGTAACCAGGGCGGTTGCCAACAAAGTTAACATCTTCTTGTTCCTCGATGTAACTTCTTCCTTCGCAAAAATGGGTCTCATGGGGACCCGCACAAATTTCACACCCCTCTTGGATTGAAGTGAATGCAGATGGAGAGGGTGATGATGAAGAAGCTATAGACTTTGTTGTTTCCTTTTGAGCTATAGCTAGCTTCTCCACCATCTTGGTGAGTGAAGATAGTTGAGCAGAAAGATGGTCGGTGGGCTCAACATGTAGGAGACCCGCTGCTCGTGGTGCTCTTCCCTTATTTCTAGCCTATTGCCTCGTGTTGATAATCATTGTCTCAAGAAGTTCCATTCCTTCTTGAAGGGACTTGGTCATGAAGCTACCCCCCGTAGATGAGTTCATAAGCAATCGGTTGCTATCGTCAAGCCCGTTAAAAAAGATAGGCATAACAATTGATCATCCAATCCATGGTGAGAGAAATTCATCAACATCTCCTTGAACCGGTCCCATGCGTCGTACAAGGTTTCTCCAAGTTCTTGGCAGAAGGTATTGATCTCTCCAATTAGTTACCTCATCCTGCTAGTTGGGTAGTACTTGGCAAGGAACTTCTGAGCCATTTGTGCCCATGTGTGGATCGATCTGGACGGTAAGCTTCTAAACCATCGTGATGTGGAGTCGGATAAGGAATGAGGGAAGAGCTGCGACCGGATTCTCTCCTTTACCGTACTGGTTTTCCCAAAGGAGTTGCAAAAGTCGAGGAAGAGACTTAAATGGTTTGGGGCGTCATCCGGATTCACTCCACCGAACTTTCCTAAGTCCCGGACTGCGCTAATGAAATGAGTCTTGAAGGCCCATTGTCTCACTTCCTCCGGTGTCAACACTGGGAGGACTATAGCCGAAGGCCTCCCTTCGGTATCCGGCTGATGGTAATCAGAGAGGGCTCGGTGTTGCTGCTGCCCATTATCCTCAATTTCTGGTGGTTCTTGATCTGCCATGTTTAAATCTCTTATGCGTCTTCTCAAAGTGCGCTCAAGTTCGGATCTCGGACTAGCAAGCGGGGAGCCAATAGACCGAGTGCTTGGCATACACAGAAGAAACACAAGGTACCTAATCAATCACAAGAACAACCAGCACTACAACTTAGCAACAAAAAATATAAACAAAGATAGAATAAAACAACAAAAATGAAAACACAATCAAAGAAAACAAAACACTAAACTTAAACAAATACTAAAACTAAAATACCGAAACTAGGGAAATTGATCAGTAACGGCGCCAAAAACTTGTTGTGCAAAAACTATAAAACGGGGTATATAAATAAATGCAAGGAATAGGCAAGTGCACCTAATCGGTGTAGTACAACAAGTGCCGTATCCACAAGGAAATTGGTCCTAACTTCCTAGTCTCGGTACTTAGTAATTGAAATGAAAACAGTAAATTGGGGTTTAGCCGGCGGCAAGCTCGATTGTGTTGGTTAAGTAATTGCAAGAACAACAAATGAACTAAAGGTAGTAGTTTAATGGATTGGATGGAGAAGTACTTTGGGAATTTGGCAATCACCCAACCTACCTAGATATGCTAGCAACTCTTCTTATGTCATAGTTGTCTTTTAGAACAATGATAATAACCCTCTAAACCAAAGATGGGTTAATTCTTACTTAGTTAATTTTAGCCTTCAAAATCAATTAGGGCTAAACTCACTAAGTAGCATTAAGCAAGTTCTAGATAAGAACCCCAAATCATACCCACTAATCCTAGGAGCATAAATCAAGGGTCCTCTCTCAATTTGGTCACAAACCCTAACTCAAAACCAAATTGTAGAGAGGGTTCACCACAAATGCACTCAAGGGATCAATTTAAGAACATTGAATGATAATTAAGAGAGAACCAACTATATTAAGGCATAATCAAGATTCACAAGCACATTCTAGGGTTTGGGGTCAAAAACCCATCCCAAAGCACAATAGAGTTCTACTCAAGCATGGAGAAAAGAAAAACTAGAAAAGAGTAAGAAGAAGCCATTATTGAAGCTTGGAAGCTTTGGAGAAGGTGGGCTCTTCCTTCTTCCCTTCTTCCTCTTCTTTCTCCTCTTATTTCTCCCCTTTGTCGTTTTCTTTCTCCTCTTGTGTGTATGGAAGTGTAGAATGAAAGAATGTCTCAAAATGGAAGTTTTCCCCGTCTTTAAAATGACTTACTGGGCAAAAATTCCGTATGGGGCGGTCCTCCTGGGGCGGTTCACACCAGAGACGGTTCTAGATGCTGAAATCAACCTGACCGCCCAATGGGGCGGTCCACACCAGAAGCACTTCTTCTGCATCAAAATCGTCCCGTTTGACCCCTTGTCTTTGACACACTCCTCGGGGCATTAAAACTCGGCCACAAAGTCTTGAGAGTCTCCCAAAAATCATTGCTCAAGTGAGCTTTTACCTATATTTTAATCAAAACTGTATGAGTTCACCTATATTAATGAAATGCTCTATAAAGTGGTGAAATAGGTCAATAGTTGTACGAAATAAAGGTAAATAAAGACCTTAAAATTACATCATTTCACCACTTATCAACTGATCAACCACAAAGTTGTGAGACATCTACTGCCAACTGAAAATGAATATGGATGGAGATTGTGTGTTGCGATAACGAAGAAGCACCCTATGTCTATTTATGATCACCATTGTTGAAGGCCCGTACACTTGTCAAACTCCATCTTTAGTCAAGATCATCCACACCTTGGCTTGAGAATCATGGCTTTCATATTCACCAAATATGTCAAAGAAAATCCATACATCAGAGCTGGTGATCTTAAGACAGTGAAAGTTGATCAGTTTCATTATTTTGTCAAGAGGATGAAGGTTTGGGCAGCAAAGGTGAGGGCTATTGAGATGGTGTATGGTGACCGGGATGATTCGTACAACATGCTACCTCACTTATTGCGGGAAATTCAACACACAACCCGTGGCACAAAGGTTGAAATTGAGTGGCACAACAATGATCCTGGCTATGGTATATTTAAGAAGATTTTCTAGGTGTTTGGACCTTGCATTGAAGCATTCAAACATTACAGACCACTGTATTGATGGCACTTTCTTGTACGGGAAGTACAGACACAAACTTCTCGTAGTATGTGCAAGCGACGCTAACAAACACATAGTGCCTCTTACATTTATGCTGGTGGATGAGGAGTCGTACGCATTATGGACTCATGGTTTCTCTCTTTTCTAAGGGTGCATGTGATATCGGCTCGCGAGGACAACTCTCCCATGTGTTTGATATCTAATCGTCATGCTGGGATCCTCTCTGTTGTTGATCGGTCTAACGGGGTGTGGCAACCCCGAACATGCATTGGAGGTATTATGTTCGCCACATTGTTAGTAACTTCAATAAAGTAGTAAGAAGTGCAGCACTAAAGAAGATAACATCAAGAGCAACACTAGTGTCACAACCCCATAAGTTTGATATCTGCATGGCTGAGTTGAAGAGTGCTAGTGTCACAACCCCTGATTTCTTTGACTCTATACTGAAAGAATAGTGGACATTTGCACACGATGGTGGACATTGGTTTGGTATGATGACTATGTACTTGAATGAGAGTAATAATGTTGTCTTGCTTGGTGCTAGAAACCTACCGATTGCTGCATTGGTGAACAAGATCTTTTACAACTATGTCAAATAACCAGAAGAGGTCAAGCGTCGGCATCTGTTGCTAGAGAAGAAGTGTATGCTGGGTGGGCAATGAAGAAACTGAGCGATGGAGACTATCGTCTAATGCTCACAGTGTTACAAGATTCGATGCACCGAACAAGTTATTTGAGGTGACCACTGCATCAAGAGCACCCATGTATGAGTTCAAGGGTGGTAACCGACACACCGTGGAGCTGAGGGATGGTCATTGTACTTGCCTGAAATGAAAAACTGTCAGAATTCTATGCCCACACGCATGCGCAGCTACTGCCTTCATACATATGAATTGCATTACTCTCATGGGAATATGTGATCGTGGTACACATGCCAGAAGCAGCTCAATGTGTACAACTGACTCTTCATCTCATGCGGTGATCATCATTTGTGGCCTCCTTCAAATTGTCCTCTCATTCTTCCTGATCCGTCTCGTTTTTGAGGAAATAGAAGACCTCGTTCCACTCGTATTCTTAATGAGATGGATTTGAAGAAGCTGAATAAGAGGAATCGGTGCACCAACTGTGAGCAAAAGGGTCATAATAAAAGAAGATGTCCTAATAAGAATGATTCTTAGTGTTTATTGTTTAATGCTTGTTTATTAGTGCTATACTTGAACTCATTTGTTAGACATCGTCTTTCATTTGTAGTTTTCATTGAATATTAATGCAATGATTTTTATCTTTTAAAAGTTGCATACGTTACTTTTTTATACATACAAGCTCTTAATATAGTTGAATGCTTGTTATTATATATTCAGCCACACATGGATCCTGATCCGCCTCCTAGTTCTATTCTTAGACATCAGCGCAGTCATAGATTTAGGTCCGTATAGGATGGGAATGAGTACCAGGTACTACATTGTCGCTGATTCGAAGCTAGTTTACGATGTGGCTCGCACGTGCCTTATGAAAATAAGATGTGCCCCTATTTAGAGTCTTAAAGATTCTACGGTGTAGCCAGTATAGCATTCATCTCCCTGGATTGGCATTTGACCACCGCACTAGTGGAAAGATGGCGTAGAGAGACACATACTTTCCATATGTCGTTAGGGGAGACCACCATCACTTTGGAGGACATAACTCTGCTATATGGGCTACCTATAGATGGACAAGCAGTCACTGGTAGCACACATAGATATTGGGGAGCATTTTGTGATGATCTTCTTGGAACTCGATAGCGGATATCGGGCATCACAGTAGGATCAAGCTCACTTGGTTGGGCCCTACTTTTAGTTAGTTACCTCGTGATGCGGATGAGGTGACAGTGATGAGGCACACTCGAGCGTACATATTGATGTTGTTGGGTGGCGCCGTATTTGTCAATCGGTCAAGGAACCAGGTCCCTTAATGTTCTTGTAGCTCCTGCAGGACTTCGATGAGGCTGGTTAGTATAGTTGGGGGTCAGCCTGTCTAGCATGGTTGTAACGGCAGCTGTGTCTAGCGTTGGATGTTGGGGACAATGGCATTGCTGGTGCGCTAGTCATTCTATAGGTCTAGCCATGGAAAATATTTCGTTACATTGCTCCCATTTGTCGCCCTATCCATCTCGCTCATACACCTGCTTTTCTTTCGCTTACTGCTCATGGCAAGTCGACTTTAATATGACCGGCCACTCTACTTATGTCCTCACTCATTATATAAAGGCATTTGACAGGCAAATACCGAATCAGGTTAGTGTTATTTTTTTGTTTAAGCTTGTTGTAGTCACTTCATTTCTTTAACATAATGCCTCTAACTTTTTATTCCTTCTTTCAGATTGTCTGGCAGCCCTATATGAAGGAGATGATACAGTCTCTACCTTCATATTGTTTGGCTAGTCGTCACATTGCACAATCTCTGGTACCACTTATATGCTTTCATATAGTGGAGTGGCATCTCCCAGATCGTGTGATGTGGACGTTTGGCGGGATTCAGTTTCCACTGGTTGATCATAGCACAGAAGGGGATGATCCACTAGTAGATCTGCACAACATCGACTTGAGAGGCCGGATTGATTAGAACTGGGCAACTCACCATTCAAATTACATTACCCTGTGGAACCAACACGCTGAGAGAGTGGTTGATATTCAATTGGATGATGCCGGTGTTGCGTACGAAGAGTGGTTCGGTCACAACATTATGAGGTACATAGGTCGTACGGGAACTTTGTTGGGATTTATGGTGAGTAAACTTGACTTGACTTGTTTTATTTTAATATCAGGACATATTATTTTAATGAGTTCATTTGTTGAATTGTGGTGCAGGGGGAAACCACAAATGAGGTCATCCACATGCTTGAGGCGATGCAAGTCGATGACGCTCTCACTAGACTACGGGTGATGAGAGACGAGTACAAAAACATGTACTATGTCCTCCCACTGCACAACAAGTCCCAGCAAATGCCCTTGTCGATCAAAATGCAAATGCCCTTGTGGATCATGGTGGAAGACAAGGGCGTGGTCATCGTGTGTGTGGTCGAGAAAGAGGACGTGCACGTGATAAGTGGTGAAATAATGTTATTTTAGGGTCTGTATTCACCTTCATTTACCTAGTGCATAACCTATTTCACCACTTTATAGAGTACTTTTGTGATTATTTGTGAACTTATACTTTTTGACATAATCTAATAGGTAAATACTCATTTGGGTACATTTGGAAGACTTAACAAGAGGTCACAACAATGATCTAACACTTTGGGAAGGATGTCAAGCTAACGGGGAGTGTTGAGATGATTTTGGAGGAAATAGAGGCTTACTGGAGCCGACCGACCCAAGGCGACTGACCCAGGCGGGTCAATCAAACTCGTCTCCAGGCTACTAGATCCGACTAGCCCAGGTGGGTCGGTCGGACTTAAAAATCATGCATGTGGCATCATCTTCAAAAGGCCGACCACCCATGGGACCAACCTAGGTGGGTCAGTCAGACATAATTTTTGCCCAGATTTGTATTTTGAAAAGCTTATTTTTTAGGGGAATTATATTCATTCATCATTCCACGATACTCTAGCCCTAAAGAAGAGAGATAGAGGCAAAAACAAGGAAGAAAAGAGAGGAGGAAAGAGGAGAATAAGAGGAGGAAGAAAGGCTTGAAGATTCTCCCTTCATTGAAGCTCCAAAGCTCATCTAATGGCTAAATCACTCTTCTTTCTTGTCTTTCTCTTTTTAATGGTTGAGTAGTCTCATTTTGTATCCTAGAATGGGGTTTGACCCTAGTTTACTCATTGAATACTCTTGACCTAACTCATTAAATACACTTATTTTATCTCCTTCAATGTTCAATTAATGCTTTAATTTGATCAACTATTGTATTTATGGTGGTTCCTTTCAATATATGGTTTTGAGATTGGGATTTGATCAAGGAGGGATAAACTTTAGCTTTTGCACTCTTGATTTGGGGTGAAACCTTAGGGCTATTGTTTAATAGCTTGTGTTTAATGCTACATAGTGACTTTGACCTTCTTTAATTAAGAGGTTTGATTAATTATGTAAGAATGGATTGTTCCATGATTTGGGGATTCTTGATTTTAGCTCTAATCGACATTGTGGGAATGAGTTATGTTCATGAGTTTTATTAGGTAATTTAGGTGATTCCCCCACTATTCTAGGATACTTCTTCATCCAGTATATCTAAACCACTTTAGTCACTTTTTAGTGTTTTCCTTATGATTACAAATAACCAAGCTTGCCTCTGGCTAACCCCCACTTATAGTTTTTAATTGCAATTTACGAAGATACCGAAGCTTGGGAATTAGAAACCGATTTTCTTGTGGATACGACACTTGTTATATTACAACGAATTTGGTGCACTTGCCCATTGTAGCTAGGTCTTTACTGCTTATAGTAGTTTTTCCTCCACAACACGTGGTCGAGCTGCTGAGCCAGACCATCATGAAGAGGGTGAAACGACGGTCGGCTCCATACTAGGGCATTCGACATCGCCTGTAGCATGCCCATATCTCAGGTCGACAATGTTCCTACACAGCAACTCGACACCACTGGATTTGCATACTATGGGAGCAGCTCAAGCTTTTATGGGGCATCATCTTCCAGTGTTGGGATGAGCATGGACGTACGCCGGCTGCAGACCTTGGCTTGGGTTCCACTTCTACCCCTGGAGCCCCTATTAGAGATAAAGATCCTAAGCATCACCACGATGTAGAAGATCTTAGTGGTCGTGCGCTTGATCCCAGTCTTGCATCAGCGGTTGAGGATCCTGCACCCAGTGGGCTGAGGACTTATGTTCGTCGTAGACGTAGATGATGTTAGATTTGCATTTTGTTACATTTCGTAAACAGTTGCAGTTAGGGATTGTATACTTATCATTTAATGCATTCTATCTTGTAAACTATTATCATTGGTTTATATTTCAAATTATTTTGTTCATGTTACGTTATGTTTGTGTTAAAGTGGTTATGAATATCACGATTGTGTGGAAGTTCATAATATGTGCAGATTTGTGTTGATCAATTGTGGTGTTCCAACACTTGAAATTTTTTCCAAGTGCTGTAAACAGATATTGATTTCAATATAAATTATTTCTAGAAGAGACAATTTCACCTGTTTAAAAAAAATCGTTCGACCGCGGGTCAGTCTCATGGTAGGTTTACAACAGAAAGCTAAGTGTCGATTTGGTCTATGAATCCATAAATCATCTCTTGAAGAGATGATTTCAGTACTCATAGGGCATGATTGTGAAATCGTCTTCCTGTCAAATCGTTTTTACAAGAAATGATTTCACCGTTCCTCCGTTCTGCTGAGTCAGCGGGTGATGTGGCGTTGATCATCTCATGAAGAGACAATTTCAACTTCTATAATTAATGAAATAGTCTCTCCAAGAGACGATTTCTCCCGGGAGTGTTATTTTAGGAATTAGTTTTGGGGGAAGGCTAATAAGAGTAATATTTTTGTAGAGAGGTGTTATTTTGGATTTTTTTTTTCTCGCTAAAATAATCCCAACAATACATGACACAATTTAAGTTGAGATATATTGTATATGATATGAAAATGTTTTCGTACATGAAATCTTGAATAGGATAATGAAGTCCATAAAACTTTGTAAAATGAAACAAAATATAAGACACTAATTCGTGTATACACGAATAAATGAAAGAAACAACTAACACGAAAGTAACTAACATACTAAAACTGAAACATACTTCATATGGATTTAGTCCGACTCAAACTCACTAAAAAGTACATAATTTTCTATTTTCTAGTATCACAAGTAATAATGATTACACTCAAACACTAATATTTGTGAGTCAATGGATCAAAACAGTAAAAATTTAATCAATATTTCTTCAATGTTCACCGCAAGCTAGAGATGAAGTTAGAACAATAACAGAACTTTTTGTCCACAAGTGTGAGTTCATTAAACTCATTCGCCAACTCATCTTCTTCCTGAATCACTACAACCATTAAATAAAATAAATAAGTTACTCAAAACATTACTAATATTTGAAACTAGATGAATTCCTAAAAAAATTGACAAGTAATATATACTGCAATATGCATGTTTATACATACTTTTGTTAAATAAATTAGTTGACTTGTAAAGAAAATTATGTATCAAGCTTAGTGTAAAAACAAAATATACAGAACTTTGTGTGCGACACAAGATTTTATATATAACCATATGAAATTCATATTATACCTTTAAAACAATACATTCGGTGTCAAACATCCAATATTTTGTCATATTTCTACTGGTATCACAACAACTACAACTAACTATGACTGATAAGTGTAAAATACATCTATTTTTAGGGCTTTAATTCTTCCAATTTTCATAACAAATCATGTCATATTTTACACTTATCATATATTTTTTATAAGATTTATGTTTAAATGAGAGCTGATATATTTTATATGTTAAATGCAGAAAAATTACAATACACCGATTATATATATCACATGCACGATTGATTTCAATATATCAACATTGCTACACGTCAATGACATCAATGACATGGAGAAATATATATAGTATACATTCATCATCTCATGAGCGACCAGGGGCGGAGCCAGGATTTCAAAATTAGGGGGCCAAAATTTTTTTTGGCTATATATTTAATATGAATACTAAATATATTCTGAAAATAAATAATAAAATTTTAAAATAAAAATACTTATAATATGGTTTAAAGGTTTATATTTTAAATATAGATATATCTTATTAAAATATACTCTATTCTATTTTTCATAGATAATTTTTACAAAACACGGAAATTAAAGAGACAATTTTTGGACTAATTTATCCTTACTTTTTCATAAGAAATAGAGAAGTTGTGAGTGAGAGAAAAAAATAAGAGGGTATATGAAATTTGAGTGATAAAAAGTCCAAAACATCTTATATTTTGAAAAAATTACAACTTTCAAAACATCATTTATAAAGAGTAGAAGGTAGTACATAGTGACAATTACAAGACTCATTGACTTAACTTTAAACTAAAATTTGATCAACCCAATTAATACTTTAAAAGCAAGTTTTTCAGTTCAAATTATGGTTATAAAAATAATGATATATAAAATATAAGACACTTAATAACATCAACTAATGTATTAAGTGTAATTTATTATTTCTATTTATAACACTAAACAATTTAAAATGGACTCATATTAATTAAAAATAATAATATCATAGATACTTTTAGACAATTTTAATAAATTCAACTTAATTTATAAGCAAATAAATTATATTATATAAAATTATTAATAAAAAAAATGATGTCATCGGATAATTGGAGGCAGGCCCCCTAACTTCTAACGTGGCTCCGCCACTGTGAGCGACTGCACATGAGTATTATAAATATGCTCATGATTCATTCGTTGAACTCATATTCGTACTGAAGCAAACCATCATTGACGGCGGGAGTTAATTTTTAAATATTTGATTTGATTAATTAATGAGGCTGCTTTATAAGTAGAGCTCATCAATTGGAAGGATGGGTCGGGTTCGGATCGGGCTAGACATAAATTTTCAGTCCAACCGGGCCATGGGTATAGCCCAAAAACCCGCCCAATCTAGCCAATCACCTAAACCCAACTCGTTCACCTAAAAAAATACTCATGCCATAGCCCGGCCCGTCCAACCTGTTTTTAATTTAAATTTATCTATTTAGTAACATAGATCTTAAAGTATAGATACGTAGTATAGATTTTGAAGAGTGTGCACGACACAAAATAAATTTTATAAGACAAAGTGTATGTGGTCCATTCAGTTGAATAACTACTATTGTATTATTGTAAGTATTTTATTACTTTTGTTTACATATTTACAATAACATATACCAATGTAAGATGTACTATGACATTCGGGTCGGGCCGGGTCATCAACTTGGCAAAATATTTAGCCATAACCCGGCCCAAAAAATATTCGGGCTGCTTTTTTGTCCAAACCTGCCCAGTTATTTTTTCTACACATGCCCATTGGTCTAATTTACAGGCCGGGCCGGGCTGGACGGTTGGGCTATCCTGATTATGATCGATTCAATTTATAAGGAGAATTAGGTCGCGAGGGGTACGCTTCATTCACGCCATACGGCTGCGTCTTTTTCTCGGGGGCTTCGGCCTCCTCTCTTTCACTCCCACACAAGTCCACCATTGTTAGCACTTCACACTTCCGACGGAGTATTAATGTAGAAACGCGTGACGACGGCGGAATAGGGATCTTCTTAACAGCGTTTCTTCTCCTTTTTTTATCTAATCAGTCAACGTGTTCTTTCTTTGTTCTTTTTGTTATTTTTATAGCCATGTTAGCGTAGTTAGTTTAGCTCCCCGGATTGGGGTAGCAAACCAGATCTTTATATTTATTTTGTAAACTTTCCACTAATTCACTAATGCAATAGTTTAATTTAAGTTCTTCATGTACTTTAATCTTCTGCTCAATTATTAAAGCAATATTTGTAGTTTTCTAATCAAAATGTGGCGCTGGGCTGAGATTAGTTAACAAGACATAGAAAGTTAAACCGGATTAACGACTAGAAGCATGGTTTGCCTATAGATTAATTTGTCTTCATTAGGAATTTGTTATAAGGCGATTGGTTAGAATTGACATGGACATGGTTTGCGGCTTGTTATTTGTGCCAGTTATGATTCATTGTACAGGGACCGGTCAACGGATTAATTAAGATTACTGAGTTTGTCGTAGAATTAAGGAAGAGTTTATTAATAGATTTGTAAAGTGAAGGTTTGTAGAACAATCCGGGGTGCTTCCTTTTATTTAGAGTTTTAATCGTTATTTATTTACTTAGTTTATTTTAATTTATTTTTATTATTTTACATTTGTTTGTTGAGTCAGTCTTTTCATTAAATTAAGTAAACCTGAAAAAGTGACGTTTTCTGTTTTCTTAGTTTAGTTTCTCAGTTAGTGAATAAATTGTCAAGTAATTGAACGAGGTCCCTGAGATTGACAACCCCACTTAATTCACTATACCCGCAAAACGATAGGTACACTGCCTAAGTAGAGATAGTAACATATTTCTGCTACAAGTTTTTGGTGTCATTGTCGTGGACCTCTGAGACGGTTAGTTGAAAATTTTTATTTTTATTGAGATTTAGGATTTGTACTTTTTTATTTTCTTTAGGTTTTTGTGTTAGGAAGTTTGTTTTTACGTTTTTGTTTAATTTTAATTATATTTTGTTTTTCTGGTATTTGAATTTCCAGTTTTATTGTCGGCACTCGGCATTAGGTTATAATCTTTGGGATTTAATTTTAGTTACGTTTTAGGAAGTTTTTATTTTATTTATTTGTTAATTTGGGATTTGGCTTTTTCTTCTTTTTGTTTCCTTTTTTGTTTAGTTTTATTTTAATTAATTTCGTTTTTGTTTATTTTAATTAGTTTATATATGTTTTATTTCTGGTTTTGAATTTTGTGTGATTGTTTAGTATTTACTTTTTATTTTATTTTTTTCCTTTTGGTTACTTTTCTCTTAGTTTATTGTTTAGTTTATATTTTCGGTAACTTGACCTTCTTTGTTTTAACTAATTCTCTTTGTATGTGTTCTTCTTTTGTTTAATATATTGATCTTAGTTTTATTTTAATTAGGAACTTTGTTTATCTTTGATCTTTATTGTGATTTTTGTTTGATTGATCTTTTTTATTTTATTTTTGTTTGTTTAATTTCACTGTTTTAATTTTATTTTCGTTTTCTTTTTAATTTTGTTTTGGTTAGTTGCTTTATTTTATTTATTTAGTAGTTCTCTTTTATTTATATTTTGTTCTTCTTTGCTTTTCTATTTAGTTAATTTTGTTTTTGTGTTTCTTTTCTTTTTTTCTAGTTCTATTTTACTTTGTATTTTTAGTTTTGTTTTTGTAAGCTAGATACTGAGAATGGAGAGCAGTTATGATGAGGAGATGAGATTGATGGTGGAACAAGCTTTGCAACGCAAGTGGGAAGTTGTACTTTCCTTTCAATGACTGATTGGATATCAACCACCACAACAATCTGATTGAGAACATTATAGGTGGGAAAGTCCTCCGTTCGCAGAGCAGAATATCTTGCCTGAGCCTAACTCTGAGCCGGTAGAGGCACCAGTATGTTAGGATAGTATAGTCTTTTCCCTTATGCCCCTTTGACCGTTTGTCAACGGTCATTAGTAACGTTTTATAACGTTTCTTAGTTGTAGTTTATATTCGGGTCCTCTACTCTTGACTCGATAAGCTTGTAAGACAGAATAGAGAATATACAGATTTATCACTTCCTTTCTCCCGTCTTCGTTCTTTCGCTCTCGACTTCTCGTCGACTTCTCTCTCTCGATTCATCTCCTCCTCAACGATTTTCCTTCTCTCGAATCAAATCGTACATGGTATCAGAGCGGTAACGACCACGGTTAACCTTAATTCTCACAAATGGCGTCGGAATCTGATGAAGAGGAAGATGACGCCCACGACAGTGAAGAAGATTCTTCAGAAATTGAAGAAGAAGAGGCAACCGACAAGAAGAGAACTAAACGACGCTACGACTCAGATCCACTACTGGTCTCGAATTCAGAAACCCCTGGAGTCCAACTTACTTCCACGAAATTTGACGGAAAGGGCGGATTCCAGAATTGGAAGAAGAAGATAGAGATCTGTTTGCTGGCCAAAAACAAGATAAAAATGATCGACGGTACTTTGAAGAAATCGAAGGTTGCCAAAAATCGCAGAGATGCGTGGGATCGGTGTGACGGGCTGGTACGTTCTTGGATCCTTGCCTCTGTAGAAACTAGTATAGGAGATAGTCTCGTTTCCTGCTCTACCGCCTTCGATATGTGGAAACGTCTCATACGGAGGTATGACCAAATCGATGGAACTAGGTTATTTGAGCTTAATCGTGATCTGTCGAAAATGGAGCAGGGAAACTCTTCTGTCACTGAATATTTTACGAAATTGACTAGTATCTGGGATGATATATCTGCAATGACAAACATCGACACTTGCGTTTGTGGTTACAGTGAGAAATCTGCTAAGCATGCTGAGAATCAAAAGTTATTTCAGTTCTTGTTAGGGTTGCGTGAGGATTTTATTAATGTTAGGGGAAACCTTCTCATGAAAAAACCACTTCCTAGTTTGGATTCGGCTTATGCCATAATACTCCAAGAGGAGAGGCAGCGAATTAAGGAAAGGGAGAGAATGAAACCCCTAGCATGTCCTTTGCAAACAACACTAGCAGAACAAGTAAGTTTTAGTGAAAGGAATAAATCCAGAAAGGATAATGCTGCTAGAAAGAGCACAAGCGTTTGTACTCACTGTGGGAAAACAGGCCACCTCAAGAATGGATGTTTTGAGATTTGTGGATATCCAGATTGGTGGAAGGGGTCAAGAAATACCTCCTCTGTGAATTCAGTTGGTAAGAAAGAAGGAATGAAAGGTCTGTCTGCATCAAATGTTGATAAGTTGACTAAGCTTTGCAGTTTACTTGAACAGTCGGGGAAGATCTCTGATAAGAATGTTGCTAGTAATAGCGTGTCATGCAACAGAAGTGAGTCACAATTTGCAGGTATTGTCTATCTTAAATGCAATAATTCCTTTCATAAAAATGCTAGTCATCAGTGGTTGTTAGACTCCGGTGCTAGTGAGCATTTGAGTGGTGATGAAACTTTACTTAGCAATAAGAAACAAACTGCTGATATTAGCTATGTTACATTACCTAATGGTCAAGTTGAAGCTGTTAATGTTACAGGCACTGCTTTGCTTACAGACCAATTTAAACTAGAAAATGTTCTCCATGTTCCAAGCTTTAAATTGTCCCTTGCATCTGTTAGTAAAATAGCACAGCAGAACAATGGCATTGTTTCCTTTGATTCTGATGCATGTTATTTTCAGGCCCATACTTGGAAGAATAAATGGCGTATTGGGCATCAAAGGGATGGGCTTTACTTTCTTGATAATAGAATGCTGTGCGGTTTTTCTGATGACTGTAATAATGATAACGCTGTTGGTTTTGCTTATTCCTGTAATTCTCATGTGATGATGTTGCATAAAAGGATGGGTCACCCTCCTTTGAATAAGATGGTTCAAATGGGTCTTGTAAACAGAAGTGAAATACCCGACAATTTCATTTGTGACATATGTTTTAGAGCAAAAGGCCATAGGTTACCTTTTTCTCGTTCCAATAATAGATCCAAATGCTGCTTTGATCTTATTCATGTCGACACTTGGGGGTCGTGCGCTATTACTAATCATGACGGTAATCGGTATTTTTTAACCATTGTTGATGATGCTAGTAGATGTACTTGGGTCATCCTCATGAAATTTAAATCTGATGCATCGCAGCATATAGAGAACTTTATAAACATGATTGAACGGCAGTTTGATAAGCTTGTTAAAGTTGTTCGTTCCGACAATGCTTATGAATTGGGCTCTTCAAAAACTTTACAAGATTTCTTTCATAAAAAGGGTATATTGCATCAAACCACATGTGTTTATACTCCGCAAAAAAACAGAGTTGTCGAAAGAAAACATTGTTATTTGCTTGAGACTGCCCGCGCTTTATTTTTTCAATCCGGTCTTGACATTACTTTTTGGGGTGAAAGTGTTCTTATGGCCACTTTTCTTATCAATAGATTGCCTTCTTCCACTTTGAATGGTCTTTCCCCCTATGAATATTTGTATGGTTCTCCACCTGATTTTAGTAGTGTCAAAACTTTCGGTTGCCTGGTTTATCACACTGGACCCACAGTCAACAGAAGCAAGTTCGATGCCCGTGGTCACAAGGGAGTGTATCTGGGTCCAGGAATTTGCAAGAAAGGACATCGGGTCCTTCTTCTCGATGACAACAAAGTTATCACAAGCAGGGATTTAACTTTCTTTGAAGAAAGTTTCCCTCTGCAAGATCGGGCCCCTCAAAATGATGGATCAGCCCAGTCCACTCCTCCTACCTTCCCCGTCTCTTCTCATGAAGACCACGACGATGATTTTCTTTATGAAGACATTATCGAGTCTGGTCCAGCTAGGGGAAGCGCTGATAATTCTGACGAAAACACGTCCATCACCCCCGATGACCAAAATGAACCCACCGAAGGAGACCATTCCCAGGCCCATCTTCTATCACATCCTTCGAGTGATGCGGAACAAATCGTTTCTGACCAGGACACTCCTGCAGATGTTCCGACTGCCAATGATCAAGTTCACCAAGACTCTTCGGATTACATTGGGCCGCCTAATCCTCGTCGGTCCACCAGAGTGAGACGCACCCCTAATCATTTAGAGGATTACGAGTGCAACAATGTTGGAAAAGACCCATTCACGTGTCTGTTATCCACCAGACTTAAAAATTCCAAGCCCAATCTTTTTCCTTCTCTAAATTCTATTACTGATTTTACTCCTTCTAAAGTGTTGTGTTCTCAGGTTCAAATGAAATGTCCTCTCGAACCCTCTTCATACCGCATTGCTGTTCAATATCCCGAGTGGAGGGCTGCCATGAATGTCGAACTCAAAGCCCTTGAAGAAAATAAAACATGGATTCTTGTTAAACTCCCAAAGGGAAAAAGGTGTATTACTTGCCGGTGGGTGTATCGTACCAAGCACAAAGCAGATGGTACCATCGATCGACACAAAGCTCGTTTGGTTTTTCGTGGATTTACACAAAAGGAAGGAGAGGATTTTCATGAAACTTTCTCTCCGGTTGTCAAGATGACCACCATCCGAACTTTAATCAGTGTTGCCATAAAACGACGTTGGAGGATTCATCAGCTCGACATCAACAACGCCTTCATTCATGGGGACCTCCACGAGGAAATCTACATGAAAGTTCCTGATGGTTTAAATACCCCAAATGGTTTAGTGTGCAAGTTGCAAAAATCTTTATATGGCTGAAAACAAGCCCACGCCAGTGGTATGCTAAACTTTCAACTAGTCTCACTAATCTCGGTTTTGTTCTTTCAGATAATGATTACTCTCTATTCAAATGGAGCAACGGAGACTCCATCCTCTTTCTTGACGTTTATGTCGACGACATCCTCTTGTGTGGCAATGATGATACCAAAATCCTTCAAGTCAAAAACACACTCCACAATTCCTTCAAAATCAAAGATCTTGGCACTCTCACCTACTTTCTTGGTCTCGAGTTCCACTACACTTCTAACGGGGTTGGCATAACTCAAACAAAATTTGCTTCTGATCTTCTCAACGACTACAACATCTCCTCCAAGCGGACCGGTTGCTAGTCCACTCGCCCCGGGCTCCAAACTTCAATTACAAGACGAGTGTCCTCTTTCTGATGCAACCGAATACCGTCGTCTCATTGGCAAATTGAACTACTTGATCAATACACGACCGGACCTCAATTTCAGCGTCAGCTCCTAAGTCAGTTCAACCAAAATCCTTGTCAAAGTCATTGGGATGCCGCCATACATGTTCTCCAGTATATCAAAGGGACTCTCGGTTATGGGATTTTCTTAAACAATACCCTGACTTCTCTCTTTTAGCGTATTGTGACTCTGACTGGGCTTCATGTCCTATCTCTCACAGGTCAGTCAGCGGCTATTACATTTTATTCGGAGGTTCCCCCATCTCTTGGAAGTCAAAGAAACAAGCTTCGGTCTCTCTCTCTTCCACCGAAGCTGAATATCGTGCCCTCCAACGAGTCACCACCGAACTAGCTTGGCTGTTCCGTCTCCTTAATGAGCTTGGCATAGACGACATCACTCCTATTCCATTGAAGTGCGACAACAAATCAGCAGTATACATCGCTCATAATCCGGTTCTTCACGAACGTACAAAGCATATTGAAATTGATGTTCATTATGTTCGTGATCAAATCAAGGCTGGACTTATTGATGTTGTGCACATCTCAAACTTGCATCAGAAGTGGATATGCTTACGAAAGCCTTATCGGGAAAGGACTATCAACATCAACTTTCATCGATGGGAATGTTAAATACTTCAAACCTAACGAAATAACTCTTTCTTAGGTTTGAGAAGGGGGTTAGGATAGTATAGTCTTTTCCCTTATGCCCCTTTGACCGTTTGTCAACGGTCATTAGTAACGTTTTATAACGTTTCTTAGTTGTAGTTTATATTCGGGTCCTCTACTCTTGACTCGATAAGCTTGTAAGACAGAATAGAGAATATACAGATTTATCACTTCCTTTCTCCGTCTTCGTTCTTTCGCTCTCGACTTCTCGTCGACTTCTCTCTCTCGATTCATCTCCTCCTCAACGATTTTCCTTCTCTCGAATCAAATCGTACACAGTAGTGGATGATTTCGTAGCAGATGAAGGGTTTGATGCGTCTGCTGCAGTTGTCTACGAGCAGGATTCCACAATTGAGCCTCACCAACTGGAAGAGGATATTTGTATCCTCAAATCTGAGAAGAAAGCGCACCACCAATTGATCCGCAATTTCAACCTTGCCTCCAGGAGCCTCAACAAAAGGAGAGAAGGATGTTTATGTCCTCGAATTTGAGGAAGAGGAGTCATTCGTACCTGGTCTTCTGATAGAGCAGAGTTACCGGCAATATCTCCTCAAACACCAGGTTTTGTGGAGTATTTATTTTCCTCTTTTATTTGCCAAAGTAATGTTTTGCTTTGATCCGGGTGGTTTGATAATGATTGTTATACACTTTGTTTTCCTGGAAATGCCGTTGTCCACTTTTATTTTTGATCCAGGATAACGAAGCGGGAGTCCAATCAAAGACTATAAAGACGGGCAGTTTAATGGAAGGCAACCCAATGGTTAAATTTTGTTTTATTTTTACTTTTGTTTTAAT
This sequence comes from Limonium bicolor, assembly GCA_023374045.1. Classification (NCBI taxonomy): domain Eukaryota; kingdom Viridiplantae; phylum Streptophyta; class Magnoliopsida; order Caryophyllales; family Plumbaginaceae; genus Limonium; species Limonium bicolor. Next base: position 153,346,436 of record CM041780.1, read on the forward strand.
TTTTTATGTTTTATGTTTCCTGGTTTCATTTTTGTTTTTATATGTTTATCTTTGTTTTACTGAGAAAAGGAACAAGGTACGCGGACAGAGTAGATAGCAGAGCCAGATGATACGTTCGAACATATAGTTCCGGACACATGTCCAGACAGACCTATAATTGTGTAAAATTTGCTTTCTCTCATTTTTCAGCATTACTTTGGTATTAGGTAGTTTTTATTTACTGAATTTTTTTCTAGGTTTATTTTATTTTATTTTATTTAGAGATGGCAGTGGTGCCTGTGCTTTTAATTCAATGCTTTCAGCGTTTTATGGTAGTTGTGAATGTGTGGAGGTGAAATTTTTTTTGATCTAAAACGGGACTTTCAATCATTAATCAATACTGTCATGTACAATGAAGTTTCCGCAACTAGCAGGGGGCCTCTCCATCACAGCAAAACCCTCCTACTACCCAACCCAACCTTTGCTAACACATCAGCAAGTTGGTTCAATTCCTTACTCACCCTAAGAATCGAACACTCCTCAAAATCAGCCATCAAGCTCTTACAAGCTTTGATAATACCCTCATGAAGTCTACTACTACACAGCTTATCTACCAGAAAGGAAACAGTTGAAACAGAATCAGACTCAACTACAACTTTCCTAATTGATAGGTGTTTTGCCAGCCTCAACCCATCATAAACTGCCCACAACTCAGCTTCCACTACATTCGACTTTCTCATAAGGTGAGTGAAACCGCCGCACCAGCGTCCTCTGTAGTCTCTACAACACCCACCAGCCGCAGCAATTCCTACTTTGGTCACAGCTGCATCCACGTTGATCTTCCAAGTCCCCCTAGGTGGAGGGGACCATCTCCGGGCGCCGCTGTTTTCCTCTCTTGCTATCAAGGAAAATGTCTTGGATCTTTGCATCAGGAAAAACTGCAAATTAACATGGAGAAAGTTTAGTGGCATTTCTGTTTCTGACAGATTCTCATGGTATTTAATATTTCTCCATTTCCATAGTAAGTAACAGGTTATGGCAAAAAATTTACTCCAGCTAGCAGAATACACGTGAAGAATAGTATTGCAGTTAATATTTAAAGAGACCCAGTCCAAAAAACCAGCAGAGTGCCCAGCCCAAGCCTCAAAATTTGAACCCATATCAGTTTCCACACCTTCTGGCTGACAGGGCAATATCTCAAAATATGCTCAATATCCTCTACTTCCTTACAAGCGTCACATTCATTAGACTGTAAGACTCTACGGCTGAACAAAAGATGTTTCGTTTTAATACTCTGGTGGAAGACTAGCCATAAGAAGGTTTTAATTTTCTCCGGGATAACTAGTTTCCAGATGCGACCCCAAACAGCACTGCTGTCCCCTTTCCTCCTCATAACATTATATGCCGAAGCTACCGTGAGCTGGCCAGATTTATCATGGGGCCAAATAATAGAGTCCTCAATACTAGGATCAAAAATTGCCTTGCCAGCAAGTGTGTCAAGAATATCATCAGGTAAGTGCAACATTAACGTAGCCCAATCCCACCCCCTGTCATCATTCCAGAATTTCTCCACCGTATCACTACAATCAATACTAGTTTTATTGCTAGCAGAATCCAAGAGGGGGGGGGGGGAGTTATCCAACCAAAATATGTCCAAAATTTAATGGTCCTACCATTACCTAACCTCCACCTAGCCTCCTTGGCAATTAGATCCCTAGTTCCTATAATATTTTTCCAAGTACTCGAGGCAACTCTAGTTTCAGGATTAGCGTACTTACTCCTCAAAACTCTGCACCAAAGATCACCATGATAATTAAGGAGTTTCCAAGATAATTTAGCAAGACAAGCCTTGTTCATTATTTTGAGGTTCCTAACACCCAAACCCCTTCACTCTTAGGCAAACAGATCTTATCCCAGCAAATAGTGTGGATCTTCCTCTCATTCTCACTATGACCCCACAGAAATTTCCGGCTTAACTTCTCAATCTTTTCGCAAACAGACAAGGGGATTTTCTAGGACATCATATTGTAGACCGGAATAGCATTCAAAACTGAGTTAACAAGAGTCAACCTCCCTGCTAGAGATAAGGATTTAGCTTTCCAGCCACTGATCTTGGACTTAATTTTCTCCACCAGATCCGAAAAATTACCCTTCCTGGATTTCCCGTGAAAAATATTAATTCCTAGATATTTACCTAGGTTATCAGCTAACGGGATAGCTACTTGACGACTAATCTCCACTCTCTTTGCTGGATTAACATTCTTAGAAAACAGAATTTTTGATTTTCCTAAACTGACTTTCTCCCCCGAGACAGCACAAAAATCCTTTAAGACTTGCAGCATGTTTTTCACATTAGACATTGAAGCACTCCCAAGAATCAAGTCATCCGCAAAAAGAGGTGACTAAGAGGGGGACAATTTCTCCCCAACCTAATGGGTTTCCAATTCTTACCTAAAACAGCCTCATTAATGAGGTGCGAGAGCCTTTTCATACATATCACAAATAAATAAGGAGATAAAGGGTCCCCTTGTCGCAGACCTCTAGAGGGGAGAATTCATCTGATTGACATCCCTCCCAAAGAACTCTCATACTAACCGACTCAACACAAGACATGATTAATTTCACAAAACTGGCAGGAAGATTCAGACAGTTTAGAGAATCTCTAAGGAAGCCCCAAGAAATCCTATCATATGCTTTTTCTAAGTCAATCTTGAGAATAGCCCACCCTTCTCTACATTTTGTCCTATTCATAGAGAAAATCATTTCCTGTACCAAAATTTGGTTATCCTGAATGTGTCTACCAGGGATGAAGCTACTTTGTAGAGGTGAAATAACCTTAGGGAGGAAGGATTTGAGACGGTTAGCCAAAAGCTTAGATACGATCTTATAAATAACATTGCAAAGGCCAATGGGTCTAAACTGAGAAATGCTCTCCGGATTATGTATTTTGGGGATAAGGCAAATCAGAGTGGTATTAATCTCTCTAACGACCTGAGCCTCATTAAAACCTTGAAAACCAGATCATAAACCTGATCCTTAACTAAATCCCAATGATTTTATAAAACCACGCGTGAAAACCGTCAGACCCGGGGGTTTAAAACTCCCCATATTGCTAACTACATTAAAAATCTCTTCAAGGGAAGGAATCGAATTACAAAATTCCCTATCAGCTGAATCAATAAGAGGAAGTCATTACCCATGGGATGATTTGATAGGCCTTCCTCTTGGTGATAAAGACCTTTAAAATAATCATATGCCAGTTTAGAGAGATTATCAGCCCCCTCAATCCAATTGCCCTCAGAATCGACTAGTTTGAGAACCTTAACTTTGGCTCTCCTAAGCCTAACCCTTCTATGGAAATAGCTTGTGTTTTTGTCCCCACATTCTATCCACTTATCCCGAGCTTTTTGAAACCAAAGAAGCTCCCCTCTAACCTGAATCTCCTCAAGCTCTTTCATAAGACTCTTTTCCAGATTTCTCAATCTACTACTTTGCCTCTTTTCCAAACATCTTTGAATACCCGCTATCCTAGCCTCCAACTCTTCTTAGACCGAAAGATATTACCAAAACAATGTCTGTTCCAATGAGTCAGAACACCTTCTAAGTGATCCAGGTTTTGAATAAGGCTTCTCTCAGTAAACCAATTACTATTAACTGTGGATCTATAGTTTTCATGAGTGGCCTACGCCACCTGAAACCTAAAAGGTTTAATCCTCTTATTCTGGCGAAGACTCTTATCAAAACAAGTAATGATAGGTGAATGATCCGAACCGATTCTAGGTAAAATTTCTACCCAACAATTAGGAAAAAAGTCGAACCAATTACAAGAAACCAAGGATCTATCAAGTTTAGCAAAAACCGAACCATTACTCCAAGTGAACCTATGACCACAAGAAGGGACATCAATTAAACCTCTGGCATGGACCCAGTCCTGGAGGGCCGCACTACCCCTATTCAATTTTCTAACACCCCCTTTCTTATCCTCTAGAGATAAAATGGAATTGAAATCCCCCGTAATAATCCAAGGGCAATTATTAGTACTAAGCCTATCGAGCTCGCTCCAGAGTCTAATTCTATCCACATCAGGAGGTTTGGCATAAACAAAAGTAGCAATAAAATTCTGGGAGTAAGCAGAAATGTTAACATGAATAAACTGATCGCCATGCTCAATAACCTGAATATTCACACGAGAGTCCCATAAAAGCCATAGACCCCCGCTAAAACCCGAAGCATCCACAATAAAGTGATTAGGTAATCCTATCTTATTCGCTATATCCTCAGCTTTCCCCCCACTAACCCTAGGCTCACAAATGAACACAATTTCAGGATTGTGGTTCACAATAATACTCTTAATGCACGGTAAAAAGCTTACCTTAGCCGCACCTCTTACATTCCAAGAAAACACTTTCAAGTTTAGAAACATAATAATAAGAAACAGAAACACACAGACAGACTAGCACTCAAAGAAACTCATCCAAGTGCACCACATTCTTATCAGCATCCAGACTACCAGAGCAATCATTCGAAGAAACAGAATTAACAGAATTAGAGGGAAGGAGTGACTTAGCTGGAGAGTCAAAGGTATCCTTCACTCTCTCCGTGTCCGCAATCTCCTCCTCTTGGTCTTCCTTGGAACCACCGCTGGATTTGGGTTCTTGATCACCACTGACTTCGACCATAACTGAATCCGTTGATTTGGCCTTCAGTCCCGGCAACCCCTTATCCCCCTCATGATGTAAAGCTTCAAATTTATTCTTAATAGCCATAACACCTTGCTGAATATTCACCAGCTTATCCTTCACGGTTGGATTGGCATGTGAATTTTGCTTCCTTCCTTCAGTTGTAGGAAACTTCCCAGATTCTGGATTCTTCACAACACCACTCACCCAGCTGACTTCTTGGAAATATTCCTCCTTCGCTTTTCAACCTTCATCCAAGGACCAAAATTCTCCTTGGCCAAATCCTCACACACATTTTTTGTTTTGCACCATTTTGAAACCTCCTTCGTTGACTATAGCCTCCGCATTGACCAAGGTCGGACACTTCTCTTTGAGATGACCGTAACAACCACAACTGAAACATAATAAGTGAACTCCCTCATACACGATCCTCTGAATCTCCCCCTCCACCTTGAACTTCCCGATTAGAGGCTTCGAGAGGTCAATACCAATACAGACCCTACCAGCATAAGCATTCCCTAACTTGGATTTAAAGAACTCGATCTTACGAACCAACCCTATCTTACTCCCTATAATACGCAAACAATCCTCCTGCAAGTACTCGGCCCTGAGATCAGGAAATCTAACCCAGACATCTAAGTTTTTCAGGGCCTCTGAGTTGATATCAAAGTTCCTTCTCCATCTCCTAACCGTGAGGTAATGATCCGCCAATTTCCAAGGACCACCATACAAGATGTTGTCCCTGTCCTCTCTCAATTCAAACTTGACAGAGAAGTAGCCATTACCCATAGAGAGAACATCAAACTTGCCTTTCGTTTTCCATCTCTGGTATAATCTCTCTGACATGATTGGTAGGGAAAAGTACTTACCCAGAAGCTTGATTATCAACGCATATTTCCACTCTCTGTTAATATCGCTAATAATCTTCTTGGGGAATCTGATGACTGGGCACAAAGGGTTATCGTCCTCTGCTGCCTCATCACCTTCTTCAATTTCATCATCAGACATTTCTTCTTCCGGCGAATCCACAGACCGCCCAAACTCATTCCCGCTCACCACTGGAGGTGAAATTTTATTATGGTGTTTAATGTTCCCCAAGGTTGGACACTTGCTTGGACGCAAGTGTGAGGAAAGCTACTACCCTAATGTTTGAGCTTACGTGTGAGGAAAGAAACCTTTCTCAATCTACAATATCAGAGGAGTTTTAGTTTCTTTATTTTTAATGTTTGTGTTCAGCCTACAATGCTTTTAATGCTTGTTTATTTAATCAGTCTTTTTTTCTTGAATGAAATTCTTCATGAGTCGCGTATATTTTGAAAGGTCTTTTCTTGACTATTATTTTTGAACAATGAGGACATTGCTTCTCTTAAGTGTGAGAAAGTGGAGACCTTTCACTGAAAATATACCAGTTACACTTAAATGTCACACTTGTTTTTGTTTATCCTATTACGTTGAGAGAATCGCTTCTCTAAGTGCTTATAAATATTGAATTCTTGGGTGAAAATTGGTTGTGGAAGTTTAAAGTTGAGCCAGGTGACAACCTCAAGAATTCTGCTGCTTAAAGTTGTTTAACTAATCTAACTCATTTTTATTCAAATTAATTCCGTTTTCACGGAAATTGGTGGATTAGCTGATTGTGAAATATGAATTAGTTTATTTTGGGAATTTGGAAATGATATGAAAGTTTGGAATGAAAGGATAAGGCAAGGTACTCTACTGATCAGAAATTTTTCTAACAAAAGCAGACCTCGTCTATCCGGTTATTAAGTCTTAGGGGTGCCTTAACACCTATCTACCTAAGGTCTCGGGATCTGGGATAGTTGGCCCAACACTGTTACAGGGATAGAGAGAAAAGTATGGGTCACAGAGTAACTCTGCAATTCATAATAATTCATTTGTTTTGTATTTATTTCTTGAAGAAGAAAGTTTTTGCATGCGAAAGAAAAGTAAATTGCAGTTTAATTTGTTGTTTCTGATCATGAGTACATGGTGTTGAAAGGTATCACGGAATAAGGTGTCACTTCACACCCTTTGTCATCCAAAGGTTAGAGGAAAGAAACTGGTGGAAGATCCCAAGCTATCCTGTATTTAGTTTATGCAATCGAATTTCTTCATGCTTTTACATAATTGTTCTTTTTCACTGTTTGCAAAAACTTACAGCTAATAGCAGGATTATTCTTTTGATTGTCATTTCGCTTGATTTTCTTTTGCACTTATTTGATCCGAAGGTTTGACACTACGACCTTAGAGATAGTTTTATTTTTTATTTGATTGAGGACAAGCAAAAGCTAAGTGTGGGAAGTTTGATAAGTGTAAAATATATCTATTTTTAGGGCTTTAATTCTTCCTATTTTCATAACAAATCATGTCATCTTTTACACTTATCATGTGCTTTTTCCAAGATTTGTGTTTAGATGAGAGCTGATATATTTTATGTGTTAAATGCAGGAAAATTACAATACACCGATATATATATATATATATATATATATATCACATGCACGATTGATTTCAATATATCAACATTGCTGCACGCAAATGACATCAATGACATGAAGAAATATATATAGTATACATTCATCATCTCATAACGGCTGCACATGAGTATTATACAATATGCTCATGATTCATTCAACTCATATTCGTACTGAAGAAGAAAACCATCATTGACGACGGGAGTTATCAATATTTGATTTGATTAATTAACGAGGCTGGTTTATAAGGAGGAGAATTAGGTCACGAGGGGTACGCTTCATTCACACCATATGGCTGCACCTCTCTCTCTCTTGGGGGCTTCGGCCTCCTCTCTCTCACACCCACACACGTCCACCATTGTTAGCACTCCACACTTCTGACGGAGTATTAATGCAGAGACATGTGACGGAAGGCAAAGCGAAGATCTTCTTAACAAAGTTTCTTCTTCCCTTTTTATCTAATCTGTCACTGTGTTTCTTTCTTTTTTGTTTTTGTTATTTTTATAGTCATGTTAGCGTAGTTAGTTTAGCTTCCTAGATTGGGGTAGCAAACCAGATCTTTATATTTATTTTGTAAACTTTCCACTAATTAACTAATGCAATACTTTAATTACAGTTGATTATGTGCTTTAATCTTCTAATCAATTATTAAAGCAATATTTGTAGTTTTCTAATCAAAATGCGGCACTGAGATTAGTTAACAAGACATAGGAAGTTAAACCGGATTAATGACTAGAAGCATGGTTTTCCTATAGGTTAATCTGTCTCCAATAGAAAGTTATAAGGTGATTGGTTAGAATTGACTTGGGCATGGTTCACGGCTTGTTAAATCTGCCAGTTAGGATTACCGGTCAACGGATTAATTAAGATTCCTAAGTTTGTTGTAGAATTAGGGAAGAGTTTATTAATAGATTTGTAAAGTGAAGGTTTGTAGAACAATCCAGTGCTTCTTCATTCTATTTAGAGTTTTAATCTTTATTTATTTACTTAGTTTATTTTGATTATTTTATTATTTGACATTTGTTTATTGAGTCAGTCTTTTCATTAAATTAAGTAAACCTGAAAGAGTGACATTTCCTGTTTTCTTAGTTTAGTTTCTCAGTTTTAGTTAATAAATTGTCAATTAGTTGATGAGCGAGGTCTCTGAGATCGACAATCCCACTTTATTCACTATACCCGTAAAACGATAGGTACACAGTCTAGGTAGAGATAGTAACATATTTCTGCTACAATGACACTTACACCATATATGTCAAACCTTTTTCTCTGCTAACTCCTAAGTTAGGTGTTAAGTCACTATTTACAACAAAATATAGAAGGGGTTTGAAAAGATTACATTACAACATCTTTCTCTAGCTTTCTCTTGAGTACTCAAAGAAACTTTCAGCTACATGAGTCGTAACTTGACTACTCTCAAGCTCTGCATATCTATAACCATAAATACTCTGAATCCACTCCTCATAAGTGACTTTAGTTACTTCAGGCACCAGCTCCTTGCTATAAGTGTAGTAAGCACTTATGTAAAGTATATCCTGCTTAGTATCTTCATGCCACACAATCTCACCAAAGAACTCATCTTGTAACCATAAATCCACATATACACACAAAGGGGTTATAGATAAAATCAGTGAAACTGAGTAACAAACACCACACCCTGTTAAATTCATTTCATCTTAAAAACTCTTTTACTTAACAATGAATAACCATCCAATAATCATCACACAATTACGTAACCAATAATAACACACACACAGGGTCCACCTTTCATAAATTGACATACCTGTTAATCTTCAGACGTTCCGTATCAAGTAATAGAGTAAGAATCTCAATATGAATTCCACCACCACCACCACCCAATCCTATGTCCTTAAGTATGCACACCCTCTGAGGCTAACCATAGCTGAGTAGATCATAGTGGCAGCTCTAATTCATTGGTAGGAGCTTAAATTGCAGCCAAAATGGCTAGCTCAAAGAGCTTAAGAATAGGGCTAACCATAGCCTTGGATAACATCATCATTCAATAACCATTCATGTCCACCATCACAAAATACCAAACATAATATCATTCCCAATTTAGTAACCATGATATTATTCAACACATATAACTTGAAAGTAAATCAACTCCACATCCATATAAATAACTCTTTAAACTTCAAACATAATTCATATTTGAACTATATTAATCATAAGAACCTTTAGAATCAGTATCCAACACTTGTTACCACCTATAAAGGCTTAAGATACATTTTTCAACCCTAAATGTTTCCCACTATTCGAATGACTTCCCAAATGTAACTTTTATTTATTTTTAGACCATATTCTTAATACCTAAATAAAAGATCACCCCAAAACTTTCAACTTAAAATGATTTCGGTAATTGATCCAACTAAGGCTCATGGCCTAAAGCACAATTTCTCCATTATGACCATTGATTAACATTTTTCTGATCAACCATGAACCCAACCACCCATGATGACTCATAATGAGCCTAAATAGTAAGAATAACTCAACAGACTCATCAAATTCCCACCAGTTCCACCCTAGGAAGCTTAAAACATATTTTCCTCTCTAAATGTCATCTAGAAGTTACCCTACTCCCCAAAGGTATTTTGATCTTATTTTCTCATAATATCACGTTATTATCAAGATAAGAATACTGTAATATTTTTAGCTCAAGATAAACTAGGATTCACAATGAACTAATCTTAAGAAATTAAGGTGAAAAGCACGCTTAAAGGAAAGATTGGTGTGCATAAGTGTTACCTGTGCTGTTATTACCATTTAGATCACTTAGATAGGTAATTCTACAGAATTTGAAGCTATAATATCTACCAAAGAAATCAACCCAGCCTCTTGAGTAGTTTCCCTCCTTTAAACCTTTTTTCTCCTTCAATTTAAGCTAGTTTAGCCTTGATTTCCCTTCCCTAATGAGCTCTTATGGTTTCTCCTGGTTTCCTTGAGTGATCTACAGATTTAAGTGTTGCAAAGAAGAACAGAAAATACCAGCTCCTCTCTCTTCTTATTTTGGCCGAGAATATAGCCTAAAAAGGCTTTTAATTTTCTTAATTATATGTCATCATGAGTTAAGTGATATTTATCTTCTTCCAACCCTTAGATTATGGAAATTTTTCTAATTTAAATCCTGAACATTCAAATAGGGCTGGTTGCATTAAATGAAGAGGGACAAGTGTAACTAGCTTTAATGAGGAAAAGGATAAAATAGTGAAAAGTAAGGATATGGATAAGCATATCCAAATCGGCCCCACCTAGGTCTTGTTTGGCTTGAAATTTTCTTAGGGCATTATGACTAGATATGTAAGTAGATAAATGCAAGTATGGATAATCAGGTGAAAGGAATTTCCTAATGCTATTCTTGTAGCTCTCCTAAGGCCCTGTTTGCCAGAATCGCTAAATGTTGAAAATGTAACTAAATTAACCTAAATTGAAAGAAGAAAGATTTATTTGTTTTTTTACCTTTATACATTCTCAAAAGTCCCTAACACAACTCCTAAGGTTATTAACTATCCTCAGTTCCTAAAGATTTTAGTAATTTCCGGAAGTTTCAAGAATCCTGAGAAACTAAGGTTTCCCGGAAAATTTCCGACAGTTAGGGTTTCTATTATCCTCTAAGAACTTATAACCATAAGGACATCCAATATTTCTTAGGAATTAAGGTTCCTCTTTAACTTAAGGCTCTCAAATGATTTTTCAGTCGATTTGTAACACCCCTACCGTTAATACTGTCATTCCCGTCCAACCTCCTTATACAATCCAGACTCACGCAGCGGATACTTACATACTCAACGGTGGGTGATACAATGTCGTTAGCCACCCGCGTGACTAACCAGGCTACTACTACCACTGCATACAACATCGGTCTGATGGACCGGAATATCCGAGTACTACACACTTACAGTACATACTCCAATTACCAAATCAAATACTAGAACTTCCCATTCATTACAATACTCCATAAGTTCAATACATTATAATACACCGAGTTTACTAAGATCCTTATACAAATACAACACCTCTTTCAATTTCATAGATACTCATTAAGAGTCTATCCACTACCCATTCCTCACAAACTACTTACTTTCTAAGTACAAGGGGTGTACCACTTAGTGCGCTTCTACATTCTACTTCTAACTATCCAAGTGTAGCCACCGGTCACTTACCTTGACCATATCCGCTTCGGGTACCTGCACACTAAAAACGTTCCCCCTAGGGGGTCAGCTTACGCTGAATATGATAACCGCATACCCCACGTACTAGTGAGGGTATGCCGACCACTTGGTCGAATACATGCAGTTCATTTTATTCATACATACATGCATACATGCTTTCATACATAATACTACAATACTTTACGCAATGAATACATACATACATTTCAATACATACAAGTAGTCCATACAAGCCAATTGATACTTACTTACATTTCCTGAAATGCGCATACACAATACATACTCAATACATACACCATACATATTCCATACATACACAATACATGTTAGCTCCTTTTTGTCCACCCGGGTTAATCGGGTGGAGATTACTCTTTTACTCGTTACACAATACTTACGCATACATACTCATACTTTACTTACTTACTCAAGTCAAGTCATCGGGACCTCCGGCCCGGGGACTACTCTGTCCCACCACCAGGATTTACTTGGTTCACCAATCCAGGATGCTACCCATTTAAGGGTTTGGGCCGTGGACTAGTTTAAGAACCAGAAATCGGATCCAACCTCTTGTGTCTCCTCATCCTCACGCGTGGCCGAAGCTATATCGGACTTCTACTCATTCCAATTTACTTATTACTTACGTTAGAAGTTAGGTAGTTAGGAATTAGTAGAAGTCACACATCCAAGCCACAATAATACAATACATTGCTCATATATACATCCATACGAAATACAATATAATACACAAGTACACTACAACGTACAAATACACTTCATCTTCATCCACATATTTCATGAATTATAAAAACTAGTGTTCAAGACAATAAATATCAAGAACACATAAATCAAGCACAAGTAAGTGCAATATAGTCCGATTCATGCATTTATCTTATTTAGGTGATCAAATAAGCACACAAATCGGGGTAACCAGATTAGGATACAGGGCATGAAGAAATCATACCTTTTATCGGAATGTACTTCACTGGGTGTTCCCTTGTTCCTTTGGTTCACTCTCGTTCCTCGAGTCTTATTCTTGAACCAATGACTACATGCCAAATGTTTCAATTAATACTATGTATTACAATACATATATAATTACTACTCCTATACTTACCCCGTTATCCCATTGTTTCGGTTTAACTTAATGTTCTTAAACTTACAACTTTCTTAATTACTTCTCAAACTTGTTTACACTTCTTAGGACCTTAAAAAGTCACCAAACAAGGCCTTAACAACTTCTAAAACCATTACCAATCAATCCCCCATGTTTAGAAGCCTTAAAACAATTTTTTTTGCTCTCTGGTCTGGACCTCCCCACAGGGGCGGTCCGAGACAGAAACGAATCCGTCTAGCAGAATTCGACTGGACCTCCCCACAGGGGCGGTCCACAACAGACCCTGTTTTTAAAAGTGTTTTTTCTACTCATTTTGGACTTCAAATTCACTCCAATCTTTTCCCACTCATTCCACAATCTTTCCACATGTTTCCTAAATGTTTAAACACCTTAAAACACTCCTTAATCATGCTCTAAACCTCCTCAAATCCATGGTCCAATACTTACTCATCTTCTTGCTCAAATTCTACAAATTTCCATTCTCATTTTCACACTTTGCACACTTGTGCATTCCTACACCTCTCTTTGCATCTTACACTTTGTTCTAATTCCATTTTACCATTCCAATTCATTCCCAAGCAACTACACTATCAATCCACAAGTCCAACACTCATTTCACCAAATCTTGGACACTAGTTCTTCCTAGATTTTTCAAGGCATTACTACACTTCTTGCTACAGATTTTGCTCTCCTCTTTGCTCATTCCTTGTTCCACATTAATACACTCAAATACACAACTTACATCATTCATCATCTCCACATTCACCCAAGTACATCGTTCTCTTCTAATCCAAAACCTAGGCAATTTAGCCACTTAAATTCACCTCTACAATACCTAGTTATCCCTAGGTTCCTTTCTTCTTATTAACACACTTAAGTCATCAAATTTCTAGAGCAATTTCGACAGAGTCTCCCCTATAATCTTAACTTTTCCCACATGCATATTTCAGCTCTTCAACACACTTCCCATTTCCACATCAATCTTAGCACTAACAACATATTACATACCCTGCACATATACTCTTAATCAAGTAGGCTCCAAGGCCTTTAACCAACAATGTAAACCATCCTAAATACTCCATTTCTTTCATACTACTGCAGTAGCATTATACAACACTAAAACAATGTAAATACTACTTACTACAAAGCATTAAAATCTGTTCAAGGTAAGCTCCTTACTTTAGTATTTTAGTTTCCTTTCCTTTCTTTCTTTCTTTCTTCTTGTTCTCCATTTCCTTGTTTCTTGATTCCAAATTGGTCATGTGGGGATTCTAATCACCAATGCTACTGCCATGTACAAAATATACACACAACACTAGTAAATACTTAATTCTAGATTTTAACCCTAGAATTTCAAGAGAGTTTTGAATCTCATGGACGAGGGATTACCTTCCAACTTAGATGAGTGTTTGAGCATTACCACAACATTCCGGCACCTTTTTGAAGGCTTAAAAACCGGCTGGACACAAAGAACAAGGAGGCTCACAAACTTGGAATTTTCGGTTCCAAAAAAGAGCTAGAAAGATGAATTTTTGAGTTTCTTTTTACCTTAGATTAACAAGGAGAAGAATGAGCTTCAAATGGTCACCTTCAAGCTTCAAGAATGGCTACACCCATGGAGATGAAAGTGGAGGTTTTCGAATTTTGAAAAGAGGGAATTGATCTCCTAAGCGAGAGGAGTCCAATTGTATAATTTTGTAATTTTTGGAGGTGATTTAGGCCTTCAAAAATGGAAGAGAAGTGTGGAGCTGTGGAAGCTTGTTGAAATCGCCATTTTAGGCTGGGAGGAAGAAGAAGATTCAGAAAAGAGGGAGTGATTACGTGAGAGAGTGTAGAATGGGAGGAGAGAGAAGAGTAAAGCACCTTTTGTACTTTATTTACCTTTTCTTATTTTCATTTTTTTTGTTTTCTTGTGTGTGTGTGACGGAGAAATATGTAACTACTTCTTCCACTTAGGCAGTGTACCTAATCGTTTTGCGGGATAGTGGATTCGTGGGGTTGTCGTACTCTTGGGGACCTCGCTGTGGATAACTGAAAGTGGATTAAATTTACTGAGACTTCTAATAAATAGATTTTATCATTTTTTAAAGGAGAAGAAATAATCGAAAACTTTAACCTAAAACAATAATAAATTAGAATAAAACAAAATAATAAAAATAGGAATTATAAATCTTTTGTTTTTGAGAAAGCATCCCGGGTTGTTTGCTCACCTATTTTATCAATTATATTAATATAAACTTTACCGCTTAAGTAATAAACTCAGAAACTATAAATAATTCGTTGACGACTAAATCTAACGAACCCTAACCAGTTGCTAGAACTAGCAGCAGACTAATGCTCTAATCCGGACACAACCAATCGCATAAAGAACAGCTTCTATTTGAGACTAATTAACCTATAGGCCGGATCAGGCTTCTAGCTGTTAATCAGGTTTAATTCCTATGTCTTGTTTACTATCTCAGCTCTCGCGTGTTGATTAGAAAACTACAAATATTGCTTTAATAATTGATCAGAGAATTAAAGCAGATCAAGAACTGGAATTAAACTACTACTTTAGATAAAATCATAGTGGAAAGCTTAACATAACATAATTATATAAAATAGGCTCGCATCCCAAACCTGGGAGGGCTTAAGTTTATTAATTAAACATAACTATATATAAACAACGTTTAAACAAAATAAGAGAAAGGGTAGAGAAAACTCCAGCTAGCAAGTTGACTCTGAATCCTAGCTCCGCCTCTGTATCCTCGTCGTCCGTAATAATAATACTAATTAATGGCAGAGATGTGGTGTGGTGGTAAAACAAATAAAAATGGAGAAAACGGGGAGAAAAGAAATGGATGTGGTCGATGGATAGTGGAGAACGTATGTGGTGAGCGCTCCGAAGAGCTGATGAAATGTGGGTGAACAGCTTTGGATTTGAAGAAGGGATGATTAATACTGAGGGGAACGTAGCTTATTTATAGGAAAAGGTGAAGAAGTGTGAATGGAATAAGATGGCGGTGGAGTCGGTGAGCAGATCCGTGAAGATTGTAGACAGATTTAAATCATGGTCGGGCAGCAGCAATCACAGAGGCGGCGTCACGCGTGAGTGAATTAAGGTGGGCGCCGTCTGCAATTAATGAAGGGAGCAGTTCGAGTGCGGCGCCGCGAAGGAAGAAGAAAACTGTTCGCGTGCGCTGATGTGCTCTTGTCCGCCTCGTGTCCGCGTCTCCTCAAGCGGTCTTCTCCTCTGTCGTCCGCTTCTCCGTGCGCTTCAATCCGGGCGGACGAATTGTTGTCTGCGCCTCTCTTGTCCGCGCCATTTCAGGCGGACGAAGCCTGTGTTGTCCGCGCCAAACCAGACGGTTGCAGCCTCTACCGCCCTCCTGTCCGCCTTGTTGTGGGCGGTTGTCTCACGGTCCGCCTTGTTTGCGGATGTCTCACAGCGGACAAGTGTATGGGGTATTATATATGTATATATATACGAGTGTACTCCAATCTTCAATCGGCTCCATATTCTTCATTATAAGTCCGTTTTAGTCGCCGTTTGTTGCATTGGAAAGCTCATGAGATAAACTATGTGATTCCAAGACTTTTTACTGCATTTGACACATAAAATGTATCAGTTCATATCAAAACATAAATCTAAGGAAAACATATGATAAGTGAGAAATACGACACAAATTGCTATGAAAATAGGAAGAATTAAAGCCCTAAAAGTAGATGTATTTCTCGCTTATCAAACTTCCTCACACTTAGCTTTTGCTTGTCCTCAAGCAAATAGAGAATAAATATATCTCTAAGGCCGTAGTATCAAACTTCAGGATTAAACAGATGCAAAACAGAGCAAGCAAAGTGACAATCAAAAGAATAGTTCTGCTCCTGGTTGTAGGTTTTCGCAAACAGTGAAAAAGAATAATTTTTTTTAAAAGCATGGATAAGTTAGACTACAAAATCTGAATGTAGATTAACTTGGGATCTCCACCATTTCTTTCCTTTAACCTTTGGATGACAAGGGGTGTGAAGTAACGCCTTATTCCGCGATACCTTTCAACACCACATACTCATGATCAAAAACAAAAATTAAACTGCAATTAACTCTTTTCGTATGCCAAAAACATTCTTCTTCAAGAAATATATACAACACAATTGAATAATTGCGAATTGCAGATTCTTTTCGTAACCCAGACTTTTCTCTCTATCCTTGTAACGGTGTTGGGCCAACTATCCCAGATCACGAGACCTTAGGTAGATAGGTGTTAAGGCACCCCTAGGACTTAATAACCGGATAGACGAGGCCTGCTCTTGTTAGGAAAATTTTTGATCAGCGGAGAGTACCTTGCCTTATCCTTTCATTCCAAACTTTTATATCATTTCCAAAATCCAAGATAAACTAATTCAGTTTCCCCAATCAACTTAATCCACCAAATTTTTGGGAAAGCAGATTCATTTGAATAAAACTATATATACAAATAACCTAAAGCAGAAAGATTCTTGAGGTGGTCACCTGGCTTCACTTCAAAATTTATGCAAAAATTTTCACCCAAGAATTCAACATTTATAAGCACTCAGAGCAGTGATTCCCTCAATGCAAGAAGACAATTAAAAACATGTGTGGCATTAAGTGCAACTGGCATATTTTCAGGGAAAGGTCTAAACTTCCTCACACTTAAGAGGAGCAATGTCCTCATTGTTCATAAAATCATCAAGAAAAGACCGTTCAAAATATGCCAGACTCATGAAGAATTTCATTCAGGACAATCATGGACTGATATAATAATCATTAAGCGTGATAGATTGGACACAAACATTTAAAATAAAGAAACTGAGACTCCCCTGATATCGTAGATTGAGGAAGGTGTCCTTCCTCACACTTAAGTGCGAACAATGGGGGTAGTAGCGTTCCTCACACTTGCGTTCAAGCAAGTGTCCAGCCTTGGAGTTCTTCAGATACCATGATAAGAATTTCACCTGCACATACTACCAAAAATAGACGCTAAAAAGCGTTGCATGAAAGCATAGACACCATTTCCACTTCTTTTTTTGTTAAAAATTAAAATTAAAATAAAATCATAAATAAAATAAAACCATATGCTCCCCTATTAATTGAAAATTTTTGTTTAATTTTTTTTTGAAAAACATAATATAGAAATAATGTGGGGTACAAAATTAAAATAATAATAATAATAATAGGATAATAAAGTTTAACCACTGGGTTGCCTCCCAGTAAGCTGCCCGTAGTTTTAGTCTTTGGCTAGACTCCTGCTTCGTTATCCTGGATCAAAAATAAAAGTAGACAATACCTTCGCCAGGAAAACGAAGTTAGTAATAGAAAGCAAACCACCTGGATCAAAACAAAACGTTACTTCGGCAAATAAAATAGGAAAATGAATACTCCACAAAACCTGGTGTTTGAGGAGGTACTGCCGGTAACGTAGTTGGAGCAGGAGACCAGGTGGTGATGACTTTTCTTCCTCAAATTGGAGGATGTAAACATCCTCCTCTTGCTGTTGAGGCTTATGGAGGCAGGATGGAAGTTGATGAGAGACCGGCGGTGGTAGTGGTGTTCCTTCCTCAGATTCGAGGATGTAAATTTCCTCTTCCAGTTGGTGAGGCTCAATAGGATCACCTTTCTCAAGCTCGCAGACCGGCTCAGACAACTTATCTTCATATTTTAATTGCTCCTCTTGTGTTGGGGATGGGGATGGAGGAAGATTGTAACTCTCAGACATTTGTTCTAACTCGGCGTCAGAGAAAAATGTACTGAGAAGTTTCTTTATCTCCTCATCAGAACTTGCTGCGTCGTGAATATCTGGCTCAGTTTGCTCTTCACTCCTTGGAGTCACCACTGGAATTTCTTCTGGTGGCTCGACCATACTGGGAGGAATTCATCTGGCCCTTGTGTAGATTGCTGCTCGTTCTTATTGAAGTAGTAATACCCCAACTGAGCTTCGTTGTATTGAGCGTTAGCCTGGTTGACTTCCCACCAATACAGCTCTCGATTTGATGGTTGAGGTGGTTGATAATCCTTGACCAATCTTTGATATGAGGATATTTCCTCTTGCATTCGTGTCCATTCCAGATTGATCAACATCTTCTCACCTCATCGTGGCCGCTCTCCATTGTCAGTAATTATCCTACAAAAACAAAAATAAAATACCAAGTAGAAAAGAAATAGAAACAGAAAAGAAAATAATAAACAAAATTAACTAGAAAGAGAAATAAATAAGAAATAATATAGATATACAAGAATTTTTTTTAAGTAAAATTAAATAAAGCGAAAATAAAATAAAAGTAAATAAAAATAGAAATCCCAATAAAATTTAAAAACTATCAATTAACCGTGCTGGAGGTCCCCGGCAACGGCGCCAAAAACTTGATGGAGAAATATGTAACTACTCTTCCACTTAGGCAGTGTACCTAATCGTTTTGCGGGATAGTGGATTCGTGGGGTTGTCGTACTCTTGGGGACCTCGCTGTGGATAACTGAAAGTGGATTAAATTTACTGAGACTTCTAATAAATAGATTTTATCATTTTTTAAAGGAGAAGAAATAATCGAAAACTTTAACTAAAACAATAATAAATTAGAATAAAACAAAATAATAAAAATAGGAATTATAAATCTTTTTGTTTTTGAGAAAGCATCCCGGGTTGTTCTGCTCACCTATTTTATCAATTATATTAATATAAACTTTACCGCTTAAGTAATAAACTCAGAAACTATAAATAATTCGTTGACGACTAAATCTAACGAACCCTAACCAGTTGCTAGAACTAGCAGCAGACTAATGCTCTAATCCGGACACAACCAATCGCATAAAGAACAGCTTGTTATACCCAAAATTTCAACCCCCTCAGAGTAGTCTCTAAGACATACGTGTTACAAAGGGCAAAATGGTCAAAATGCACCGATGCAGGATTTTCCAAGGACATTCTCGGGATTTTCTATTTTCATATGACTTGTTCATCATCTCCAAACACTTCCAAATATCATGGTCATTATGAAAGGTATTTCATGATTCTCTGATAATATTTATTCTGGAAATTTAGCTTTTAATTCATATTATAAGCTAATTCTTTAATAATTAACACATGAAATAGCCTCAAAATAGAAATTAAAAGGTTTCCAAAATTAAAATAAAATTGTCACATGGTTACCATGACTACTTTCAGTCATAAACCTGAAACTATTTTATTGGGAACCTTATCCCAAAATTTAAAAGAGAAATTCAATTATTTTTGCAATTTTCTCTCTCCTCTGGAAAATACCGAAATCAAAACCAAATGTCATGAAATTTTAACACAGGGTAGAGGATGATTATTATAGACTAATTCGTTGGAATTTCGTAATTTCGACTTTCCAATAATAAGTTATTAATTTTGGGAGATTTCAGATTGTGAGATTTTTATCTAATCGGTTATTTATCAAAATAACCCGATTCCAACTCTCACAATTCCTAAAAATCATTCTTTACCTTCAGTTAAATTTTCATAATTTTTATCGGCACGCAACATATTTAAAAAATCAGATTCTCTTAGAGCACAAAATCAAGGTTTTAGATAAAAATTCTGTTCTATCAACTTGGCCATGCTCTTTCTATAAAAGGCCTTCCAAAAAACGACCTAGGGCAAGGTAGATGATCCCCATAGTCAGAAAACACAGCCGTCTACTTGCCTCCCACGTTTTCAACACTCCCACACCGAAACTCTACCGAAATCATCTCAAAATCACCAAAAACACATTCTTCTTCTCTCATTGAACTTCCAAGCATCAAAACACCACAAATACAGAACCAAAACGTGCTTAACAACACAAGGAAGAAGAGGTCAGAAGCTCGGGTCAAAGTCGAACCGGATCGGCCACCAACGAAGCTTTCAGAGATTCCCGACGTGAAGGAACAACAAGTTTTCGAAATCAAAACAGGGTAAAAAACAAATTCTCTAACCCTTCTGGTCAAAATACAATTCTGGTTGAAATTGCTAACCGAATTGATTTTTCCTTGCTTCTGAATTAAGGTTTGTTTGTGTTTCTGCCTTCTAACTTGTTCGTTAAGTTTTGCATTAAAATTCGATTTCAAATTGACAACTTTCAATCACTAACGTCTTGTACATCTTTCAGGCTACACACCCATAAAATTTGAGCCAAAAACACCTTCGGGAACAGCCTCACGCCGCCGTCCGAGGGCGGTCCGCACCCACGGACGTCATGTCCGGGGTCCCGGACTCCCTGTCCGTAAGCCCGGACGCCCACGGGCGGCGGCGGGATTTTAAAAAAAAATTCAAAATTTAGGTTTTCTAAAATAATGTCCGGGCCCACGGACATCCTGTCCGTGGGCCCCGGACCTTGCAAAATTGTGTTTTCTGGTTAATTCGACTTTTATGTACGTAGGTTAACTGGGTCCGTTGGCTTCGGACATTAGGTACGTGGCTACGGACGGAAACAAAAATTGACCTAATCTGCCTCCGAATACCCTAGTTTAGGTATTTAATTTCCACTTTAATTTTCTGTCAAAAAATGCTAAAAAACACAAAAAACAGAAGCGCGCACCTAGGTTAAAAAGCAACTTTGTAGAAAGCCGTAATTAAACTAAGTAGAGGAAAAACGACCTAGGAGGGGTAATGAAAGTAATTGAGCCCTAATTAAGTCGAATATCGAGCCCCCGAACCCGAACTCTCCTTTCCTAATTTGATCTAGGTTAAAATTAGGTGGCGACTCATAATAGGTTCCAGTGAGCTAGCTTAGGTTTTAATAATTATTGTTATATGACATAGTTATTAATCTTAGGCTATAAGTGGACCTAAAACCCGGTTAGATCCTAATCAACTTTAATCAACATAGGATAGGGTTTAAAATCGAGGCTCACAGACTGGCGACTCTGCTGGGGACAAACTTCTTAATTTTAACTTGTTAATTTTAAGAAAGAGGGCTTAACTCGAAATTGTTTATTTATGGCTTTATTACTTTGTTTGTTTACTTTTGTGTGCACTTTAATTTCTGCACCTTTGCATCATATGAGAGCGAGGGTCCACACGAACCGATTTCACCCGGGACCCGTTTGAGGGTCCCCTGTCAGGGACTCACACCTTTTAGGTGATGTGAATAAGCGGGGGAAAAGAGGAGGATGTCGTCTAACCACATCCCCTTAATACCTGGGCTTTAGCCCCAAGCGTTTTCCTGGCAGTGCCCTTACCTAGCCCATTGTTTGGTCAGTCAAAGACCCGACCGTAGACGCACACCTTCAGGTGATGTGAAAAAAGTGGGGAAGCCCAAAGATAATAGCGTGCAAGCCCTATTCCTTTGTGGCGACCTGGGCCCATGCCCCAAGCACCTCTCCGGATCGATCCGTACCTGGTTTAATCTTAACACTAGTGAGGACATGTTGAATTTGTGTGGGCCTTGTTTACCTGCATGATCGGCCCACTACCCAGCCTAGAAATTGATAGAAATTTCTCCTACATCAACTCAGCCCAACCCAATATCGCGGCTTTATTGTTTGCGGCCCAAAGACCCTGCTTGATTTGAATGTGTGAGTTATTTGTTCGGGCTTCGGCCCAAAAGTTTAGATTTAGGTGATTTATCTTTCAGCTCAATTTGAATTACCAATTTAGTTCTAGGCCACGGAAAACAAATCCACCTGAAGCAATCCATAAAAATCCATCAGGCTTTCCATTTCAAGGCCCATTCTAGTCCAGGAAGACTTTTCACTCGGGCTTTGACCCACGATCCTAGACACGGGTATCATCTTCAGCCCCAATCATAATTACTCGGCCCAAATTCCAGTTCACATCCAGAACATGGTTTAGAAATCACTTCAGCCCATGCGCTTTACTTTTAACCCAAACACATTCTGGCCCAAGCGCCCAATTCTTAGAACATTTCAGCCTAGGTACCAGTTCACAGCTCATGAATCATTCCGGCCCATGTGCCTCTCTTCCAACTCATTTCGGGCCTCAGTGCCAACCCACAATTTTCAAAACATCCCAGCTCATGTGCTTTTCTTGCAGCCCAAACAAGTCTTGGCCTGAAACTTCTTTGCGGCCCAGAATTTTAGCTCAGGTCACTTTTCGTTTTCCAACAGATAAGCCCAAATCTCAAAGAATGGCAGAGGGAGGAAATCCAATCAACATGGATGCCCAGTTAGCCGAAGAATTCAACGGGATGCTGGAAAAGATTGAGCGCATGGAGAGGGCCAACAAGCCAGCCGGTTTTGACTACTTTTCCACTGGATTATATCCCAAGGTTGATCTCCCTCCAAGGTTGAAATTGCCAACACTTCCTCTATACAAAGGTTCCTCCGACCCACAACTTCATTTGGCAATGTTCGATAGGGAAATGTCCATCCTTTCGCTAAACGACATGCAGAAGGCCAAGGTATTTGCTCACTATCTTGATGAGACCCCTCAGCGTTGGTACATAACTCAAAGGATAAATACCAAGACCTACGAGGAGGTATGTGAAGCTTTTCTGCATCATTTTGAGTACGCTAGAAGTTTTGGAGTCACCAGGGCCGATCTTGTAGGCACACAACAAACAGAAGGTGAATCAATGTCTGATTTTGTTAAGCGTTGGAGGATGAAGGCAGCCGCAATGCTCGCACAGATGGACGAACAAGAGCAAATCCGAATGGTAATTAAAAATATGCGGAAGCAATACAGTGACGAGCTGAAATTCACATACTTTCCTAGCTTCAACATGCTGATGGGACAAGTTAATGTCCTAGAAGAAATGATTCACCAAGGGGAGTTAAAACTTGGGAACTCAAAAACACCGGGAATGGCTCGGGGACACAGCCTGTATCCAAAGTGGCACCCGAAAGAGAACTAGGCAGCATGAGGTAAACACCGTTCGACAGGTAAAAGGACCAGGACAAATCGTTGGGGCAGTGGAATCATCCCGAAAGAGCTCCCGTCGAAGAGAGTTCACAACATCGGTCAGCCATTGAGCCAGGCTTTTGGAAGACTCCAGGAACGAAACATGCTGCAACCTCTCACCCCTCGACAAAGGGACCCCCAAAAAGGAAGGAATCTGAACCAGTATTGTCAGTATCACCAGCTTCCCGGTCATGACACCGACAACTGCAAAATTCTGAAGCAGCACATCCAAGATCTTATCAATCAAGGTTTTCAACTCCCCGAGTAGGAATCCCATGTCAAGCACCATCAGAGAGTGCTATCTTCAAGTGTTTTCTCCGATTTATTCTCTTTACTAGTCATTTTTATGTTTTCCAATGTTTGTAGTAGTTAGTTTCCTTTATCACTTTCGGTAGTTTCCTTGAGTTTGTAATTTCCAACATTCTTTTTGTGAAATAAAACATAGTTCCGTTTTCATAATTTTTGTACAAAGCATCATTCGTTTATTCGAAAAAACTTAAAAAAAGAGCACTCACGAAGTAATCATTTTCTGACTATGCGATGGAACGGCTTGCCTCTTGTTTCTAAAAATTTGAACATGCCTAACCAAACACCACAACTCACCACATAATATCCAAACAACCCACAATGAGGTTCAAGGCCCACATCTATCAAACTGTTGTCACAAACCCCAAATCAATACTGGGGGCAATCTGAGTTTAGAATCATTGTCTTCGAATCTTTTGTTTAAACGTGTGAACTAGTCTTTGAGTGAATTCGCGAGAGTTCTGAGCGAGTTGAGCGGAAAAACCATGAGTGAACGAGCGTGTCATTTTTACACGACTCCGGTGAGTCCACATTC
The DNA here is from genome assembly GCA_023374045.1 of Limonium bicolor. NCBI lineage: Eukaryota > Viridiplantae > Streptophyta > Magnoliopsida > Caryophyllales > Plumbaginaceae > Limonium > Limonium bicolor. The sequence goes on from CM041780.1 coordinate 153,370,566, forward strand.
AAAGGTGAGGTAAACGGTATAACTCCGACCGAAGGAGATAATTTGTAAATTTACGCTTAGACCTGTGAAAAGTAACAAAGAACGGATATACAACTATCAGGAATGACGAAGCACCTAGGTACAGCACCGCATAGCCAAAAGCTTGTAAACCCTGACATTAAACCCTAGGCACCCCCGCTGAGCCTTCCATATATCCCTTTTCGACATTATGAACTCCACAAAATAACCCAGCCAATGATGAATGTCCGACCCGGTGACCAAAGGACGCAAGGAGCCCGACTCTCAGATAACATTCTCATCAGTCCAAAGAAGCAATGCCGCTATCAGCATGACAAAGCGATCCGCAAATGGTCCCAGAGTGACACAGGATCAAAAGAGCTCACATCAAAACAGCTCTCGAAGCCCAAAACCGGGAAACACAAGAACCCCGAAGGCAAAACCAAGAAAGGATAAAACAAAAGGCAAACCCGAAGTGACTCGAAGAAATCCAAATGACGAAAAGAGAAATAGTGTAAAGGACAACTTCAAAAGTCTAGGTCCAGAAGCTCGAAAAACAACGTCAACATGAAGCAGCCAGACGACTTCAAGACAAGGAAGATAAATCCGAGAGAAGACGCAAGTTGCAGCTTTGGTCACCCATTTAAGCTCCACATACCTCAAATATCCCTCCATGATCCCGTCGTCTTTCATCACACCCTATGGCCACGTTATAAGCCTCGAAGACTTCCGACTTGGTAGTTGTGTATCCAATCACGTGAAAGTAACAGATCGAATGCGTAAATTCATCAAATATCAAATTCAATGGTCTAGAAGTTGTGACCGTAAGTGAGAAACGAGTGTAAACACCAAACACGTCGAGTGTAGGTTAGGAAGCACCAAATCAGAACATAAGCCTTGACCCTGTGAGGACGAGACTCGTTCGCACGTTTGATCAAAGAAAATACTGGGGGCAATCGATCGGAGCGATCGATTGCCATGAACTTTAGCTCAGATTGTCTTAAAGGAAAAATACTGGGGGCAATTGTTGGTTCCAACAATTGCTATGACAACACCAATTGGAACCCAAAGCTCAAACATCTCCACCATCATCCCACCACAGGCACACATAAGCCCTTACCACCACATCAAGCACCTCAGGCACACATAAGCCCTTACCACCACATCAAGCACCTCAGGCCCACACAAGCCCTTACCTTCACTTCATACACCACACTGGCCCACACAAGCCCTTACCTTCACTTCATACACCACACTGGCCCACATAAGCCCTTACCTCCACACCTCCACTACACAGGCCCACACAAGCCCTTACCTGCACATCAAACCACACAGGCCCACATAAGCCCTTACCTTCACATCATACACCATACCCCACCGACGGCATGTTCATCTCGTAGAAGATAAATTACAAGTCCGAAGTCTATAGTTAGGAAATGATAATTCACTTTCCTTTTCACTAAACAGAATTTTCTTCAAACACTGCCACGTTTGGCACCTCTTTCAACAATTTCTTGTCTTGAACAACTTTCCTCTAACCACTTCGGTTTCATAAACCTCATCATGGCCACATTTGGCACACTTTCTAGCAATGTCTTGCTTTGGACAATTTTTGATCCATAACATTGCCATGTTTGGCACATTTTCCAACGATTTCTTGTTTTGGACAAGTTTCCTACATACACTTTGATTGTATTTTGACATGCACATCATCTTTGCCACGTTTGGCACTTTCATAATCAACTTTCATCATGATCATTTGCATAAAGTTTACCTTGCATCCGTCCGTACGAAGCTCCTTATCATAAACCAGAGATACAGATTCTCAGCCGAAGGTACAGATTCTTCAGAGATACAGATTCTCGCCCCAAAGATACAGATTCTTCAGAGATACAGATTCTCACCCGATCAGAGATACAGATTCTCAGCCAAAGATGCAGATTCTTCAAGGATACAGATTCTCAGCCAAGGTACAGATTCTTCAGAGATGCAGATTCTCAGCCAAAGATTCAGATTCACCAGAATAGATGGACCCAACCTCAGGCTCGTCATGAACCCAATTTCCTACCATTCCACCTAGGCACCCATAGGTCCTACTTTACATTCGTCAATTTAGGCACACATCACATCGATCTCATTACATCTTTTCCAGGTTCCCGACACCTTATAATGCTCGGCGTGTCCCATTCAATCTCAGGTTCCCGACACCTTATAATGCTCGGCGTATTTCATTCGCTTTCAGGTTCCCGACACCTTATAATGCTCGGCGTATCCCATTCAACTTCAGGTTCCCGACACCTTATAATGCTCGGCGTATCCCATTCAACTTCAGGTTCCCGACACCTTATAATGCTCGGCGTATCCCATCCAACTTCAGGTTCCCGACACCTTATAATGCTCGGCGTATTCCATTCAACTTCAGGTTCCCGACACCTTATAATGCTCGGCGTATCCCATTTAAACTTCAGGTTCCCGACACCTTATAATGCTCGGTGTGTTCCATTTAATTTTAGGTTCCCGACACCTTATAATGCTCGGCGTATCCCATTTAAACTTCAGGTTCCCGACACCTTATAATGCTCGGTGTGTTCCATTTAATTTTAGGTTCCCGACACCTTAGATGCTTGGTCTAGATTATTCACTGTTAGTTCGGTCCACTTTTTCACATTTTTGGTAGTTGGCGCCTCTTAATAGCCAACACATTTAGCTTTTTCTTTTTGGTAGTTGGCGCCTTAATAGCCCAACGCATTTAGCTTTTTCTTTTAGGTGGCTGGCACCTCATAATAGCCCAATAATCTCAGACTTTTCTTCTAGGTAGCTAGCGCCTCATAATAGCTCAGCACAATCAACAGACTCGGTAGAAATCTAAGACAAGGAGTTTATTCGGTATCGGACAAAATTTTGGGGTATCACTCAAGCATCAACTAGTCTTTTCATATTCACTACAAAGTCTAGTTGACGGGGGGCAATCTGTTATACCCAAAATTTCAACCCCCTCAGAGTAGTCTCTAAGGCATACGTGTTACAAAGGGCAAAATGGTCAAAATGCACCGATGCAGGATTTTCCAAGGACATTCTCGGGATTTTCTATTTTCATATGACTTGTTCATCATCTCCAAACACTTCCAAATATCATGGTCATTATGAAAGGTATTTCATGATTCTCTGATAATATTTATTCTGGAAATTTAGCTTTTAATTCATATTATAAGCTAATTTCTTAATAATTAACACATGAAATAGCCTCAAAATAGAAATTAAAAGGTTTCAAAATTAAAATAAAATTGTCACATGGTTACCATGACTACTTTCAGTCATAAACCTGAAACTATTTTATTGGGAACCTTATCCCAAAATTTAAAAGAGAAATTCAATTATTTTTGCAATTTTCTCTCTCCTCTGGAAAATACCGAAATCAAAACAAAATGTCATGAAATTTTAACACATGGTATAGGATGATTATTAGAGACTAATGCCGTTGGAATTTCGTAATTTCGACTTTCCAATAATAAGTTATGAATTTTGGGAGATTCCAGATTGTGAGATTTTTATCTAATCGGTTATTTATCAAAATAACCGATTCCAACTCTCAAAATTCCTAAAAATCATTTTACCTTTAGTTAAATTTTCATAATTTTTATAGGCACGAAACATTTTAAAAAATCAGATTCTCTTAGAGCACAAAATCAAGGTTTTAGATAAAAATTCTGTTCTATCAACTTGGCCATGCTCTTTCTATAAAAGGCCTTCCAAAAAACGACCTAGGGCAAGGTAGATGATCCCCATAGTCAGAAAACAAAGCCGTCTACTTGCCTCCCACGTTTTCAACACTCCCAACACCGAAACTCTACCGAAATCATCTCAAAATCACCAAAAACACATTCTTTCTTCTCTCATTGAACTTCCAAGCATCAAAACACCACAAATACAGAACCAAAACGTGCTTAACAACACAAGGAAGAAGAGGTCAGAAGCTCGGGTCAAAGTCGAACCGGATCGGCCACCAACGAAGCTTTCAGAGATTCCTGACGTGAAGGAACAACAAGTTTTCGAAATCAAAACAGGGTAAAAACCAAATTCTCTAACCCTTCTGGTCAAAATACAATTCTGGTTGAAATTGCTAACCGAATTGATTTTTCCTTGCTTCTGAATTAAGGTTTGTTTGTGTTTCTGCCTTCTAACTTGTTCGTTAAGTTTGCATTAAATTCGATTTCAAATTGACAACTTTCAATCACTAACGTCTTGTACATCTTTCAGGCTACACACCCATAAAATTTGAGCCAAAACACACCTTCGGGAACAGCCTCAACGCCGCCGTCCGAGGGCGGTCCGCACCCACGGACGTCATGTCGGGGTCCCGGACTCCCTGTCCGTAAGCCCGGACGCCCACGGACGGCGGCGGGATTTTTTTAAAAAAATTCAAAATTTAGGTTTTCTAAAATAATGTCCGGGCCCACGGACATCCTGTCCGTGGCCCCGGACCTTGCAAAATTGTGTTTTCTGTTTATTCGACTTTTATTGTTATGTAGGTTAACTGGGGTCCGTGGCTTCAGACATTAGGTCCGTGCCACGGACGGAAACAAAATTTGACCTAATTCTGCCTCCGAAACCCTAGTTTAGGTATTTTATTTCCACTTTAATTTTCTGTCAAAAAAATGCTAAAAAACACAAAAAAACAGAAGCGCGCACTAGGTTAAAAGCAACTTTGTAGAAAGCCGTAATTAAACCAAGTAGAGGAAAAACGACCTAGGAGGGTAATGAAAGTAATTGAACCCTAATTAAGTCGAATATCGAGCCCCCGAACCCGAACTCTCCTTTCCTAATTTGATCTAGGTTAAAATTAGGTGGCGACTCATAATAGGTTCCAGTGAGCTAGCTTAGGTTTTAATAATTATTGTTATATGACATAGTTATTAATCTTAGGCTATAAGTGGACCTAAAACCCGGTTAGATCCTAATCAACTTAATCAACATAGGATAGGGTTTAAAATCGAGGCTCACACAGCTTCTATTTGAGACTAATTAACCTATAGGCCGGATCAGGCTTCTAGCTGTTAATCATGTTTAATTCCTATGTCTTGTTTACTATCTCAGCTCTCGCGTGTTGATTAGAAAACTACAAATATGCTTTAATTATTGATCAGAGAATTAAAGCAGATCAAGAACTGAAATTAACTACTACTTTAGATAAAATCATAGTGGAAAGCTTAACATAACATAATTATATAAAATAGGCTCGCATCCCAAACCTGGGAGGGCTTCAGTTATTAATTAAACATAACTATATATAAAACAACGTTTAAACAAAATAAGAGAAAGGGTAGAGAAAACTCCCAGCTAGCAAGTTGACTCTGAATCCTAGCTCCACCTCTGTATCCTCGTCGTCCGTAATAATAATACCAATTAATGGCAGAGATGTGGTGTGGTGGTAAAACAAATAAAAATGGAGAAAACGGGAGAAAAGAAATGGATGTGGTCGATGGATAGTGGAGAACGTATGTGGTGAGCGCTCCAAAGAGCTGATGAAATGTGGGTGAACAGCTTTGGATTGAAGAAGGGATGATTAATACTGAGGGGAACGTAGCTTATTTATAGGAAAGGTGAAGAAGTGTGAATGGAATAAGATGGCGGTGGGTCGGTGAGTCGGAGCAGATCCGTGAAGATTGCAGACAGATTTAAATCATGGTCGGGCAGCAGCAATCACAGAGGCAGTGTCACGCGTGAGTGAATTAAGGTGGGCGCCGTCTGCAATTAATGAAGGGAGCAGCGAGTGTGCGGCGCCGCGAAGGAAGAAGAAAACTGTTCGCGTGCGCTGATGTGCTCTTGTCCGCCTCGTGTCCGCGTCTCCTCAAGCGGTCTTCTCCTCTGTCGTCCGCTTACCGTGCGCTTCAATCCAGGCGGACGAATTGTTGTCTGCGCCTCTTGTCCGCGCCATTTCAGGCGGACGAAGCCTGTGTTGTCCGCGCCAAACCAGGCGGTTGCAGCCTCTACCGCCCTCCTGTCCGCCTTGTTGTGGGCGGTTGTCTCACGGTCCGCCTTGTTTGCGGATGTCTCACAGCGGACAAGTGTATGGGGTATTATATATGTATATATATACGAGTGTACTCCAATCTTCAATCGGCTCCAGATTCTTCGTTATAAGTCCGTTTAGTCGCCGTTTGTTGCATTGGAAAGCTCATGAGATAAACTATGTGATTCCAAGACTTTTTACTGCATTTGACACATAAAATGTATCAGTTCATATCAAAACATAAATCTAAGGAAAAACATATGATAAGTGAGAAATACGACACAAATTGCTATGAAAATAGGAAGAATTAAAGCCCTAAAAGTAGATGTATTTCTTGCTTATCAGTGTGTTGGAGAGGGGGCTGGTACCAAAACGTGTACACACCACACACAAGGAGGGAGCCAGCATTTTATTTTTACAATGGAGAAGTATATTTTGCTCTTATTACAATTTATACCCCCCAAGTACTCCTTTTTGTACTATTCACTAACCGGAACCCGTTTTCCGGAATTTTCTCGTTTAATAATTTTATTGGATATTAAGCTCCCATTAATGCTTAATTATAGTTATTTAATGAACTATAATTTTTACGGGTTCGTTTGACCACTTAAGCTCACGTTTTCAGGTTTTCTCGAAAAACGTGCGATAAAGCTCTATAGCGTTTTAATACATTATTTGGATCCGTTTTCTTCGGGAGTTGTTCCCATATATTATTTAGGCCTTATTAAGCCTTAGGAATCCACATAATACGCTAACCGAGGTCTCATACCTCCTATGGTCATTTAACGCCTATTTAGCGTTTTTTTTGCTTTTTAAGCGTTTCTTGTTTCTTTTGGATTTATTTTTCCTTACCATATATTACCTAGGCACCATTAGGCCCTTAAATACCTATTAGATAAATTTAATCGCTATATTAAGTTCGGGGTATTTCACGATTCCCAGTCTCCGAATAAGGATTCCTAGTATTTCCGATAATTTCCCCTTAACTAGGGTTTCCATTAAGGTTTGCAAAAATTCCAGGATATTACAGTCAAGTGCCATTCCTTCACTACTAAATGCACTATCTAATGCTACCATTGAAATGGGAATGTTTAGCAGATCACGAGCCATTAAACCTAGAGCTGGATATTTCATACTGGTAGCTCTTCAAAATCCATCACATCTAATTCACTCATTAAATTATGCCTTAGTTCCTCCAAATATTGATCAAGTTGAGACTACTCACTACTGACACCTTGGGTACAAACAACATACATTCTTGTAAAACGCAACAAATGTAAGAATCAGAAATACACTAATAAAAGATCAAACTTTCCATAGAAAATGACAAATATACCTCATCCCATTGTGGGGTTTTTCATAGCTACTATTTTTCTTCAATGATGTAGAACTAGAAGTTTTATTCTCAGTCGTAAATACATCTGAGTATTTAACAAATAACAAGTTATGTTTTTTTTTCTCAAAATAGAGCATAGGGTAACTCCATCCTTCTCATACACCTTTCCAAAAGCAAACTGAACAAATTCGAAATATAGTGGATCCAATATGCACACTATAGCCATCATATCACTGAAATCTTTCCATTACTTGTTGAACTTCAGAAACATTATTTTAGCCATAATTTGCAATAATGGATAACTTCCATCCTTTTCTTTCTTAATAGACACATATATCTCATATGCCAAAGGAAAAGGTTGGCAGTGGGATTCTTCACTGCTAAAACTTTGACAGTGAAAGTATAAAACACCTTCAAGAAACCACAAATTTATTTCACATTTTTTCAATCCTCAATAGTAGGGAAATGTACGCGTCTAGTTCCCATCAACGAGCCTTAAACTTGTAAACCTAATGTTATACACAAAATTTGACACTCGGAAGGAGTCCCATTAAGCAAGGATGCAACAAAGGCAAACAGTCAACAAAAGACTTGGAATCACGAATTGTTAAGGACGTATTCGGTACTTTTTACCTTTACATGATTAGCCCATGCACCTCAAAACGGTCGTGACAACTTGATCATTATGAAGGGCATTTTTCATAATTTTGGGAATTTTTATTCTAAATTAGCTTTAAATAGATATATAAGCTATTTTTTTTATAATCAAATCCCAAAATCTTTGAAACTTAGAAAAGGCTTTCATCCATTAAAAAGTTGTAATCTGGTTATTTGGCCCATCCTTGACCGAAAGCCAGTAAATTTGATTTGAAACCAAAGCCTAACAAAATCAAAGGAAAATACAAGTCAACTTGTAATTTTCTCTCCTTTGAGAATGGCCCAAAAAAATTTGAAATATCATGAAATTTTAAGATATGATAAGGGATGCTATTTGGAGCATACTGGTATTGGAATTTCAAAATCTTGATTTTCCAATAATTATCTTTTAGTTTCTAAACATATCTGATGATAAATTGATTTAAAAAATATTATTTTATCAAGTTAAAATAATTTGCATTGGAAAATTCAAAAATATCTTCATTTACATACTGGTAAATTTTCATAATTAGAATCTACCGGGAAGTTACCCGCCTAGTTTCGGTCAACTTAGATCTTTTACTGAACTTTGTCTATCTCATTTGTAACCGATATAAGGAACCTTCCCGACTGACTCAACAGGTATTCAAAAACCCAAAAGTCTGAAAACCTTTTCACAAACCTGTCTCCCATATTTTTCAACTTTTAAGCACTGAAATTATACTGAAATTCTGCCAAAAACCACAAATGAAGTCTTTACACTCCTAGCGAAGATCCGACCATCAAAACACTAGAAGATCACTACCAAGGCGTGAAGGATACCATCAAGATATGTAGTCAGAAACCCAGGTTCAAATTCCATCGGAGCAGTCCTCAACAGATCAATCAGAAAATCCTGACATGAAGAAACCTCAGTCTACCAAGATCAAAATTGGTTAGAAACCCAATTTTCTAACTCTCATAACTCTAATATGTTCTCGATATAAATTTGTAATCAAATTGAGGTTTACCAGCGTGTTAGTTATGGTTTAATTAAGTTTCTGTCTAATAACTTATAGATTAAGTTTTTCATGTGAATTCAACTTAAAATTGAAATCTATCACACACTAACTTGTTTAAAATCTTCTAAGGTACATACCCATAAAATTGAGCAAAAAAACTGTAGGAAAATGCCCGAACGCCACCGTCCAAGGGCGATCCGCACACACGGGCACCGCGTCTAGGGTCCTTGACGCCTTGTTAGAAGCCACGACGCCCCCCAGAAGGTGGAGAAATTCTTTATTTTTTTTAATTTTAAGGTTTTTTTAACACATTTTTTGGGCCCACTGACTCCCTATACGTGGCCCTCTTTAAAAATTTATATCTTTGAAATTTAAATAAATATTCGGCTTATTTGGTAGATTGGGGGTCTGTGGTCACGATTAGGTCCATAGTCACGAACATTAAGAAAATTGACCTAGTTTGGCCCCCAACACTCTAGTTTAGGTAATTCTAATTTACACTTTTAAATTCAGTCAAAAGATGTTAAAAAATACAAAATATAGAATCTTGCACACTTTAGGATAATCAACTTTATAGTAAGTCATTCATGACATAAGTAAAGGAAAAATAACTTAGAAGGATAATGAAAGAAATCTGAACCCATACAAGTCTAATACCAAGCCCCTAAACCCGAACTCTTGCCTTTCCTAGTTTACTATAGGTTAAAATTAGGTGGCGACTTAGCTTTATTGGGATAACCCTAGTTTTAATGATTATCTTTTTATAACATAGTTATTAAACTTAGGTTATAAGAGAACCTAGAACCTGAATAGATCTTAATTAACCCAATCAACATAGGATAAGGTTCGAGAAACCAGGGGCCCACACCCACACTCATAAGAAACAAGCACTTACAAGCATAGTTATGTAGAGTTTCACCTTGTGGGAACATCTTACCTTAACCCCCTTTTCTCATCAACACCATTTTGATTGACCAACTCAAAAACCCCATTCTACTTTGAGAACTCTTGACATACTTAATGCTTTCACCTATTTTTTTCTTGATGTATCAGCCTCTTTTAACCCATCTTGAACTATTAAATTGACAATGTGGTAGAAAGCCACCATTACACAAAAGTGCATTTCTTAAAAGCAACCCCACCCTACAATGTATCCACAAAAACATCATTAGTGGAAGCATTGTCCAAGGTGATAGATAAAATCTTTTTCTCTATTTCCCTTTCAATCAAACAAGAATGAATCTTTTCTCACAAAGATATACCATTGTGAGAAGGAGGCAAACTGAAATTCAATATCCTCTTCTGCAAAATCCAGTTTCATCAATAAAATGAGTAGTTAAGATAATATATCCATCTATTATTATTAAACTCCAAAAATCTCATGTTAGGATGACTCTACCTGGCAAAACCTTAAATTGTTTTACCCCTTTCCTTTTCTCTCTTATATAGGCTAAGACAATTACTCTTGCAAGTATTTCTTGTAATAGTTTGGACATCAAGATGCATATAATGAAGCAGATTCTAATAGCCTTATACTCCAAAAATCTGAAAGGCGGATCATGGATAACCACAAGAGAAACCGACTTTTCTCTCAATGTTTCATGATCAAAATTTGAAATCATCATCACTTCATTACCATGACGTGACAATAGGAGTTGTCCAATATCCACAATGTTCCTTTCAGGATATGATTTCATTTTATTTTTCAAGTTACTAGTTTCATACTTACTGTCGTAAGTCACACGTCTTTCATAATGAATGCATTTACGCTGTCTTTCCATCATCTTCTTTGCATAAAATTTTAAAGTGTGACCAAAACTCAAACGATAATGATCTTCTTCTTTTTGCATAAGTTATCTTTTTTACTTCTCCATCTTGTTCTTCTACGTCATTGGATTTTTCTTCAACATCTAAATCAAGCGGTAAGGTTTCATAATTATTCATCTGGAAACAAACAAAACTCTTTAAATAAACTACCATATTTCTAATTAACATAGTTAGGAGTGCAAATAATGAATAGTAACCTTCAAATGAGAAAAAAGTAGAAAATATTCATCTTAGCTGCCTCATTTCCAAAGTTTGTCACACCGGTATGCGTTACATCACCACGCTTCTTTTTAGCAGAAGCGGGGGTGGGCGTCGGCCGTTAGGGGTTGTTGGCTTTGAGACCAGGGTTCTGACTTTGGATGCTTCCACGTGGCACACTCGAACGGCTTGTTGATGACCTTTTGCGGTGGCTATTTTCCTAGAACACATTAGGAACCTTAGCCTTAGGCACCTGGCGCTTGCACTGAGTGGAAGTGGATGGATCGGGATGGCCCAAGAAGCCGTTGTGTGGGTTAGTTCCCCATTTCCTAATGTGACTCGTAATTCCATCGACCCCTTTGAGTGAGCATCTATGCCTCAAAACCCCATGATGCTGCTACTAAAGTTGTTTACCCACTCCTCTGTGGCGCCGAGTTATCTGAATGCGCTCAAGGTGATCAAACTAAAACTACTATCATTGTCCACCAGTATGTGGTGTACGTTTGATTGTGTACATATGTCGTGGTGATAAGGGGGTTGTTGTGAGGGAAGCATATGTCTTTGAAGTTGTCATCGATGTAACTAATGGTCAGCGTATCTCTCTTGGAAGGTTCGCTCAAGTCGGCAAGGTACGGCTCGTGGAGGGTTCATTTCTGGTCTTTACAGGTGTTGTAACCTCTAATGGCTCTCATGAAGCCGAGTTGCCCTGCGTCTTCTCAGAAGGTGATCGTCAATGTCAGAACCATTGTTTGACTGAGACATTTTCACTTCATCTCTCCCACTAGGTGGGGCGTTCGGTCGGTGGATAAATCGGTCTAGGTTTCCATGATGAGAGGCTCGGTTGAGTTCTTTGTGGAGTCTGTGGTAGTCTTCCGTGTGGTGGCCTGTGTGGGCATGGAACTCATAGTATATTTTTAACCTTTAATTGTCAGGGAATAGGGTGGCCAGAGGTTCCCCAGAAGGCCGTCTTTCAAGGCGACCGCAAAGACTTCAGTCTTTAGTCATGGGCCGGTGGAAGCGCCCAAGTGCTAATGCGCTGGGCTGCTTCTCTTTTTAAGACTGGTGATCTTCGGTCAGGTTGTCTTGATGGAAAGTTTGGGCCAGAGCCATGATTTTTATTATAGTTGGCACCTTCGGTGCGGTACCCGACATCGTGATTTTGGTTGTGGCCTCTGGGCCTACTTGCCTTTTTGGTGGGTTCGTCTTCATCGTCGAAGTAACTATGAGCCGCCTTGGCTATTTCCCTAGCTACGTAGACAAATTTCTCCCATTTCATGAAGTTCTTGCCCTAAATAACCAGCTAGTCATAGGACTTGGGAGTTGTCATGGTTAGTTCCCTTATGAACTTGACTTCAGTCAACCTGTGTCGATAGGAAAAGACAATGACCGAATCTTTGTGTATGTTTTTGTGTGACAGTGTTACGGAACCATTTGTTGTAATCTTTTACGTTCTCATGTGGGTTTGGCGCACCCCTATGAGGTAGGCATACGTCATCTTAGTTTTCCTTTCAGCATCGAAGTAGCCTAGGAAGAGTCGCCCGAGCTGTGCGAAGTTGTGGATGGACTTGTTTGGTCAATGCATGAACCACGTGAATGCTCGTCCCACCAAATATGACAGGAAAAGGCAATAAAAAGTGTGGCCATCAATGTGTGTCGCACTCATGGAGCGGATAGGTGCTCAATGAGGTCTCTTGAACAATCATACATGAAGCTATTCCTGAAGAAGTTGGCGCGGAGGGCGGCCTAGTTTATCTCGTTAGAGAATGGGCCGTTGTCCTCTACCCTTTCCCTTTTCAGAGTCTTCTGTCATTTGTTGTTATGTGAAGTGTTATGCCAGGTCAGCCAATTGTTGCTGTACAACTAGGAACCTATCTATGAAGACAGTTTTGAGGTGGCTTCGGGGTTTTCATCGAGTGTTCATTCGTTTGATGGTGGTGGACTCGGTGGGGTGTGGTACCTCATGGTTTTTTTTACTGTGAGGTGGCACCATTCGAACTATTTCGAGAAACGGTATGATAAATAAGGGCTTTGAAGTGATGGTGAGAAGGTTCCCCAGATGGCGTTTAATGTTTGGAGTATAATTTGTGTTGTACGCTTAGACTTATCTCTATTATGCGTTGGTAATCGATATGTTAGAGTGTAACCCACAGATTTAGGAGTAGGGATACTTTAATCTGTGATTACAATGGTGTTTCGAGTGCGGTAATGAGTAAGGAAGATGATAACAAGATTTACGTGGTTCAGCCGTAATGATCTAGTCCACGAGGAGTTTTGACAGAGGTTCTTATTAGAATCGAGTGAGTGCAAATGGAGGGACAGGGGAGAGTTCAGGAATTTGATGATGTGTCTTCACTCCCTGTGTCCCATAAATATGGTATTGATTGCTATTTATAAGGAAGATGATGAAGAAGTTTGTGTGTCTTCTGTTTTGTCGTTCACTCACTAGCTAGGCTGATGCACTTGGCATGCATGAGATGAGGATGACGACACCCTAGCAGGGTTGCTTTGTTAGGGATGAAACTTCCTCGCTCTACTTGGCTGCCCATCCTTAATTGTGAGAAGCTTGCTATCTTGGGGGCATTGATGGCATGTTAGAAAGATGTGTGAGTTGGTAAGCAAGGGTGCCTAAAGTGGTAATGATGGGTTGTCGGGCGAGCTTGATTGGATAGAGTGTTAGAGGGACGAGTACTTAGTCATGAGTGTTTCCTTTGGAGTGAAGGGAACCAATTGGGGTTTTGGCTGATGGCACCCAGGTTCGATGTCTGGAGAAGCTAGCTTCCTGGATTCAGTGTCTGCCAGCCGGGATACTTGCTATCCGGGATTTTCATACCCTCTTTATTGGCTTGTCACGCGGGTACATGTGATCATAGGAGGGAGACATGATTAATACTTTCAATAATATGGTTAAGTTGTGACTAATTACACCTTATTAACAATGGGAAAACTAGATGACATCAGCCCTGCGTCATCTACCAGGCCAGTGAGCGACTTAGCGAGCCGGCTCCCGCCTACCGTTTTGCCTATAAACTGACATCCATGTTGATCATGTAACACAGGTTCACTTCCAGTCATAACATACTACTATATGCTTGTATTCTCTCCCAACTCATAGTAAGAACCTCCGTAGCATCCATGTAGTAGATCATGCAAGATTAAACCACGTAAATCATCGTCTCATCATTTTCGTTCTCAATCATCACCATATAAAGCTCTATCCTCACATTCAAAAGATAATCAAAGCTATTACAAGATTATACTTTAACACACATAGTTATATAAACAAAATTTGTGAGCCAATGTTAGGTGTTTAGTAATAATAGTAACATGAAAGATTTAGGAAAGAAGAAATATACTGTTCGAGTAGAAAACTGTCCCATGCCTTGCTTTTCAATGGGCAGAAGAGATCCATCTTTGATGCCGACAACATTTGTTTCATCATATGGCTCGGAGTCAATATTTAAATGAGATAAGTCTTTTGCTAAATGGTCAGTTGTTGTTGTGTCTGGATACCAGATAGTGGTATTAGCCCTGTGTCAAGAAAATTGAGGGTGATAGTTGTTGTTGAAGGGGTGATAGCACACTGAGGCATCATGGTTGGGTTCACAGATCTAACAAAAAATATTCTTCCACTTGAGTGATCTGTAAAGAGACTAGAAGAGGTCATTCTTTGTCGTGGTTACGACCATTGTTGTAACAACCACCTCGACCTCGGTTTGAATATCGTGACCACCACAACCATGGGATGAGGAGTCAAAGTCACGAGGGTGATTTGGATTTACGGAAGAGTGAACAGAGGTGTGTAGGCACTGAGAGAGTTTGAGGAGTTAAATTGGTTTTTGAATGTGGATACGTTCCTCATAGTGAAGAAAAAAGTATAAAGCTCATGTGGGGTATATGGGGGTAGATTGAGTAAAGGCTATGGAAGTAATAACATCATACTCATGAGGGAGATCATGGAGAAGAGTGTTTGTGAAATCTGTGTGTGGTAGCCAGCAATTGGGCTCGATTGAAAAATTCAGTAATGGAGTTAGTATTCTTTTTCAGAGAAAATAGATGGAAATGAAGTTGCTGGACCCTGGACACAGCATGAGAAGCATACATTTCTTATAAAATTTTCCAGGTTTTTTCCATAGAAGCCCAAGTCATAACTTGTTCGATAATATCAACGGTAAGATGAGTTAATAAGAGTAGTGACCATCTGGTCTTTCTGCTTCCACTCAACATAGTTGGGATTTACCTCACCATTAGTGTACTCATCAAGAGCATTGTTGGCTCTATCCTCAATGTCAAAATAGACCTAAGCCACAAACATATGGCTCGATGTATCTATGCTTAGTGGGTAATATTGTCTCCATTGAGTTTAAAGAAATTTGACACAAAAGTGATAAGAGTAGGGATAGCGATGGTGGTAGAAAATAGGGATGAAGTGGAAGAGGTTGACAGACTAGTTTCTGTGTGTGACTGAGATTCATTCGTCAAGGGAAAAATGGAAAGAGCTCCTTTTTTCAAAGAAGGTAGCTCTGATATACGTAAATCAGAGAGTACATAAGTATAAAGAAATCATCGCACATTCATTTTTTATGTGTCTGTATTTATAAAGATCTGTTATTTTATTTAGGCACTACTGTATATGACTCATCCACTAGTATCTAGATTCTGTAAGCATTTGTTTACATGACACGTAGATATTTATTTACAAGACAATACGGGCTTGACTACTCTTTGGATCAGGTGGTCTGTTGGGTTGGACTATTATTATTTGTACTTATGACACCCAAATTTGCACTATTTCATTTCCAAAAATGTTGCCTATCAAAACCCATTGTTCTAGGTAGATATAACTACCAACCAACAACCAAGGTTGTCTCCCTTCCCACTTTTTTGCATTATTGAGGTCTTGTGAAGTTGTTGTGGTGATGTTGTAGTCTTCGGCCTTGTCTTTCTTTTGAAGGATAACATCAACAGTGGTATTCTAGCTTACATTAAGTGAGATTAAGGGAGGTGAAGGCACTAGTTCGAGTGATGCTAGAGAGCTGTTGTGCAAATACTATATAACAGAATATATAAATATATGCAAGGAGTAGGCAAGTTCACCTAATCGATGTGGTATAACAAGTATCGTATCCACAAGAAAATTGGTCCTATCATCCTTGTCTCGATAATTGGTAATTGAAACAAAAAAAAAATGAAAAGAACAACAAATAATTAGAGATGATAATTTTTCGGATTTGGTGGAAGAGTACTTTGGGATTTTGACAATCACCTAAACCTCCTAACCATGCTACTAATTCCACTAATCTATAGTTGTCTCTTAGAACAACAATAATAGCCCTCTAAACCAAAGATGAGCTAAATCTTACTTAGTTAATTTTAACCTTCAGAACCGATTAGGATTAAACTCACTAAATAACATCAAGCACAAGTTCTAGATAAAATCCTCAAATATATGAACTAACCTTAGAGGTATAAAGTAGGGTTCCTCTCTCAAATTGGTCACAAACCCAAAGCCAAATTGTAGAAGGGTTCACCATAAATGCAATAGGAGATCAATTCTAGAGCATTGAAGGAATATCAAGAGAGAAACCAACTATGTTAAAGCATAGTTAGAGATTTGAGGTAAAAAACCCATCCTAAAGCACAATGGAGTCTACTCTAGCATTGAATAAGAAAATACAACAAAAGAGAGAGAATTAGCCATTAATGAAATGGTTAAGCTTTAATGAAGCTGAGTAATCTTATCCTCTCCCTTTCTCTTCTTACTTACCGCCTTTGTTTTCTTCTTCTCTTCTTTGATGGGTGTGGTGAGTGTGCATGAAAGAATGAGAGAAACAAATGTCTCTCACTCAATTTTACTGATGCGAGGCCTCTATATGTGTGGTACAGGATTACATCTGGCTAACAACCTGGACCATACTTATGTGGCCAAATCTCGTGTGTCGATGACTGGTCCGGGTGTATTACCCGGACACATACCCGGACCAGAGTAAAAAGAAGGCAGAGAGTTCAGCGCTGCGTTGGTCCAGGTTTACAGACTCAAACGCATACCCGGACCAGGGTGAAAAATAGGCAAAAACTTTGGCGGAGTGTGGTCCGAGTTTACAGACTTGGACATAAACCCAGACCAAGTCGAAATCTTGGCACCCGGACTAGGCATGAAATGCACCAGAATGTAAGTTTTTCTCCCATTTGGTCCCATCTTGGTCTCTAGCCTCATGAAATACATCCCAAAGTCTCATCCAAGCATCTGAATAGCTCTTTCTCATCGTTCTATCATGCTCCAATGAGCTTTTACCAAAATTATAACCAAAATGTATGTATAAGTTCACTAATAATTATAAAATACTCTATAAAGTGGTGAAAATAGGTTATAACCCAAGTAAAATGTAGGTGAATTATGCCTCATAAATGCAATTTTAACCACTTATCAAGAGCAGGGGTTGATCTTGATTGTGGTGGTCATATGTGTCGACAAGATAGACTTGGTACAAATTAAGATCCTAGTGGTGATGCCAAGATCCCTACACAGGTGAAGGTAGTTATTTTCTCTCCCTCTCCCTCTTTGTTAGATCATATTATAAATTAATATTAAGTAGTGTTGGTGATGTTAAGGTTGGTCGAGAAGTGTTCAACGACAGCCTTACCGATGAGGTTGAGTAGAGTACTAAGAAGGTTACGTGCCTTTAGTAGCATGCTCTTAATTAATTATATGCATTTGTTTTCCCTCTATCCCCTCACTCACCAGTGGTCGTTGGGCTTAAATCACGTGCGCAAAGATGCAAATGTAGTTTTGTTGTTCGCTCACTCCACACCATCATCATACTCCTTCAGTGTGTGATTGATGAAGTCATTCCTGATCGGCTTGTGAAGATTGGCAATGAGAGAAAAAGTAGGATAGTGCCACTTAAGAAGGTTGTTATGACCCCAGCCCCAATTATAATTTGGAAAATTGTTCACGATATAAGGATTTAATTTGAAGTGTCGTTTGTCCATTAAGTGAGATGACCATGATCTATTCATTGCTTCGGTGAAGAGTTGGGTGAATTTTTATGCAAGATTAATACATTTCAGTTTCTAGTGTACATTTATTGTTGATGAAGTAAATTAATTTTGTGAAGTGTTGGAGCATGAAGATGTTGATGAGATAGTCAACCACATCAGTATAGTCAATCACTTATCTCAAAACAAGACAGAGTCAGTCAGTCTTGAAAGATCGAGAGATTCCATTGGTTAGTTGCGAAAGCTAAGGAGCAATAAACCTCAACTTTTCAACGGTCCAACAGTCATACTTGAGCCGAAATTATCTCAACGTTGAAGTCATCTAAAGACTGGGCTAGTGCTGCCGAAACTCACGCTTTGAACGATAACTCTCTACAACGACCATGTCTAGCTTTTGTATAAATAGGGTTGTAACTTCCATTTGTCCTTAGCACTTTCTAAGAGATTATACTGAGAGAAACATTGTAGAGAGCTGCGTCTGAATTATAGAGAGAGAAGTACTAGTTTTAGTTAGCGCACATTGATAGACTCATTCTAGGTAGGTCCTAGTCTCATCACACTTGTCACTGAGCTGATTAGAAGTTGTGCTAGAGTGAGAACCGCTAAGTAGATCTCTTCTACTTAATGGCAGTGTAAGTTGTTTTGTTTGACCAGGAAATAAAATAACTTATATTGTGTATCTTGTTGAGTTCATTTAAGTCTTTCCATCTTTTGAGTATATTTTCAATTAGTTCGCTCGAGTCTTTCCACGTTTCAAATTTGAGTAACTGCTTCCGCATACTTAGTCTGATTGAGTCAAACCATCTCATAAACTTACACCTGAGTTGATTTGAGTCAGCTGTCTGATCTTACACGTGGTATCAGAGTCTCGTCTAGCTGACATTCCATCTAGAAGAAAAGGCATATCTTTTCGCCAACCAAACAATAAAATGCACTTCGAGCATCCAAGACTTACTTCCATGAATTATGATCATTGGAAGAATGAAATCGGGCAACACATTGAGTCAGTCAACTTTGAATTATGGGAGATCCTTATTGGAGATGTTAAGTCAAGGACTTTTAGTTTTGATGATAGCAAACAGTGGTGTTTATCTAACATGTTTTTCACCAAGCTTATCATTTAGATAAACAAGAAACTAGTGGCTTATGCAAGATAAGTGGCTTAGCATGCAAGGTTGCAAGCGCACTTAAGTCATGAGTAGCTTAGCACGCAAGGTTGCAAGTGCACTCAGCCCACGACATGTGCCCAACCAGTCGGGCACCTGTCTGTGAGAGCTCAGGAGAACTTCTAGTAACACACAAGTAGTCAAAAACCATACTATCACATATCTCATACATCAGACATCAAACAAGGATGGAAATGTGTTAGCAACTTCGACAAACTCACTCAGATATGTCACACCCACACAAGCAACTAGCTCACGGCAAAAGGAGTAGCTCATTAATGTGTGAGATAACAAGATAAGCAAAGGCTATTAATGAACATTATTACATAGCTGTGATGAATTCAGAAGAGAGCATTTATGAGCATTAATTAACCAGACAAGGTCAGACAAGTTGAAGTGTGCTAGTAGTGACCGACCACTTGGGAGACGCACCACCAACTTGCTCGATCACAAGGCAACACGTGTGCTGATAGCTCCAGAACAAGTTGGAAGATAATCTACAGTAGAGTGCGGCTATTATAATCAGAGAAGAAGAAGTAATCTACTTCTAGAGTCTACATATTCATAGGCCGTTAGTTACACCTTAACTAACGTGTATATATATGAGCATTTATGTCCTATGTAATTCAAGCTTGCGAGACAAAAAGAAGAGATACAATTGAGCAAGTGTGAGTCAGACAAGAGTGTGTGTAAGTACTAGAGAATTGGTGAGCTAGTGAGGACTAGGTTAGAGTGTCAAAACTTTGGGTATTTGATAGACCGACAGGTCGAGGAACGGTCGGTGAAACGTAGGCCGATAGTTAGGTGAGGGTTAAGGACTTTAGAGGTAAAGTCGAAACTGTCCCGGGAGTCCGTGTGTGGGGCGAGGGAGATTGAGTGAATTTCATGTGTGTAAATTCTTAATTGAAACGGAGTTTCCAGTTTAAGTTTATCTCGTGTCTCTCCTTGAACTATCAAAGTTTATTTGAGTCAACGATACGTCCATGACTGGTTGGGGACGCATCAGGAGCGCCAGCCAGTTTCAATTGGTATTAGAGCGGGTCTCTTCTAGAAAGCTAACTGCTTTAGGAGAGGATCAAAATGACTCATGCATCCCTACTAGCGTCAGAAGAAGGTTCTGCACCAAATAGACCAGCACTTTTTAATGGAGACAACTACACTCACTGGAAGAATAAAATGGAATTTCATATCAAGTCTGATGAACCCAGGATGTGGAGGGTTATATCACGTGGTGAGTATACCTTCCAAGATGCTCAAGGACAAGACATATCAGTAGACAACATGACGGATGATCAAATCAAGAAGTTGATTTTCAATGCACGAGCAGTAAGAATCCTACACTGCGCACTACTACCTGAACAATACCAAGGTAGTTTCAACTAAAACGACTCAAGATATTTGGAAAACTCTTGAGGTCACATATGAAGGGAATGATGAGATAAAAAAGACTCGCATTGAGCTGCTGTTGACTCACTGGGAGCTATTCAAAAAGAAAGAAAAGGATAGCATCTCTGAAATGCACACAAGGTTTACCAAGCTCATAAATGAAATGTTGGTACTTAGAAGAACCATCTCAAATGAGGATCAAATTCGAAAGTTCCTCATATCTCTCCCTGCCTCCTTTGATAGCAAAGTCAATGCCATACAAGAAGTACATGATCTCTCCAAGATGTCTCTGGCAGGCATGCTAGGATCTCTAATGACTTTCGAGTTAAAACTACAACAAAGAAACTAAGAAAGTTCATCAAGAGATAGAGGAAAAGGCATAGCCCTTCAAGTAGCAGAAAATGAAAGATCCAAGTCAGGAGATGACAATGATGAAATGGTCCTCGAGGTACTTTCAGAAGTTCATAAGAAATAAAATGAGGAAAGGCAAGGAGCCCAAGGAGTCGGATGATCAGAAGAAAAACAATGACAAGTGTTTTGGGTGTTCAAAACACGGACACCAGATCAAAGACTATCCTTAACGACCCCGAGAGGATAACGACAGAGTCAAGAAGTCTGTCCGACGATCATTCAACAAAGGGCCAAGGAAAGAAGCCTTCATTGCTGCATGGCGAGACTCTGAACTAAGCGATGACAACCAAATATCAGATAGTGATATCTTAGAGGATGAGAAGGCTCATCTATGCCTTGAGGAAGTTTACCTAATGGCGCAAGACAATGACACATCAGAATCAGAGGAAGAAGGTCAAAACAAGGTAAACTACTCTAAACTCAAACAGAAAATTCTAAAAGCTGAACTTCTAGGACTTAGAAAGTTCTCTCTCATACTAGTTGATCAACTAGAGGCATTTGAAAATCAAAACAAGGAACTCTTGGAGGAAAATGAAGAATTAAAGAAAAATTCAGACAAAGACAAGGTAGATAACCTCATGAGGGCACTCATGAAAATGCAAATCGACTATAGTGAAATTCTCTCCGCTCATGAAAAGTTGAAACTAGAAAAATAACCTGAAATCAATGAATTGATTGTTGCGCTTAACGCAAAAGAAAAGGAACTAGCTACAGTTAAAGAAAAACATGTTAAGCTACAAGCTGTTCCTACGATACCCATGAAGAGAACCAAACGACAGGTTGGATACCAGTCAGAGACCAGTCGTAGAGGTATCTGCCATCTATGTAGACAACCTGGTCATCATGAATCCAAATGCTATAGAACGCGATTCATGAGGCACTAGCAACTCAAATGAATAAGACTAAAATGGGTAGTCAAAAGTGATCCTAGAACAATGGTAGTTTGTGGAACTGGGTCCTACCCTTCTGTGAACCCTAACCCCACACCACTAACGTGTTAAGTGCAGGATCGAGTAGGAATGGACCCCTGCTGGTACATTGATAGCGGGTGCTCTAAACACATGACTGGAGACAAAATGAAGTTCTTCTCACTCGAATTAGGAAGCCAAGGAACAGTTTCCTTTGGCGACAATAAGAAAGGAAAAATCATCGGTATAGGTAAGGTTGCTTTTACTTCAAATTATGTCATAGATAATGTCAATTTAGTTAGCGGCTTAAAATTCAATTTGCTTAGTGTATCTCAAATATGTGATAAAGGCAACTCAGTTCGTTTCTATTCTACACATTGTATCATAGTAAATCAGAAAAATGGCAAGGAGTTGTTAAAGGGAAAAAGATGGAAAAATGTGTATGTAACCAGTCTGGAGGATATTAACAGTCTAAATCTTTCATGTCTGACTGCTTCAATGGATGACTCTACACTATGGCACAAAAGATTAGGGCATGTTAGTACTTCCTTGTTAAGAAAACTTGTCAAGAAACAGTTGGTAAGAGGTCTCTCAGAGATTAAGAAATCTGAGACCAAACTTTGTGATACATGTGTTAAAAGCAAACAAAATAAGACTTCTTTCAAATCAAAGAACATAGTTAGTATATCCAACCCACTTGAATTACTTCACATGGACTTATATGGACCTATGAAAATCAAAAGTTTTGGATGAATTTGGTATGTGCTTGTGATTGTTGATGATTACTCACGATTTGTTTGGACACTCTTTATTGCTTCCAAAGATGAAGTCTTTAAGAAATTTCAAGTCTTTGTAGGAAAAATCCAAGTACAACTCAACCACAAGATCAAGGCTCTCCGGTCTGATCATGGGTCAGAGTTTGAGAATCAACAATTCATGGATATATGTAAACAACATGGAATCAATCACACATATTCAGCACCAAGAACACCCCAACAGAATGGGGTAGTTGAGCGTAAGAACAAAACACTACAAGAGGTAGCTAGGGCCATGCTATTGGGGAGCAGTCTTCCTCAGGTCTTCTGGACAGAAGCAGTGGCAACTACATGCTACATCATAAAATAGGACAAATAGAACGCTCATACGACCTATCCTCAACAAAACTCCCTATAAGCTAATCAAGGAAAGAAAACCAAACATAAGTCACCTCAGGGTTTTTGGCTGTAACTGTAAATGCTATGTCCACAACAATGAAAAGAACCCTCTAGGAAAATTCGATGCCAGAAGTGATGTGGCTAACTTCCTTGGGTACTCTGAAAGGAGCCGGGCATACAAAGTTTATAACAAAAGGACATTGAAGGTGGAAGAAAGTGTGCATGTGGTCTTTGATGAGGCTGATGTTCACAAAGTCAAGAAATTTGAAGAAGATGAAGGACTTGGATTTGATCTAGCGGATCAGAATCACACAGATCATCCCAAAGATGAATCACCGACTGAAGAAACTTGCCCGACAGGTCAGCGACAGGTCAACAACATGTCATCGAAGAAGACAATGATATCGAAGATCCTCTATCCCATCAACCATTCATCAATCTCGTGCCTTGTTGTTGTGCAAAACAGTGGTGAGACTACTCTGCTAACTATGGGCAGTGAACCCAATCATTGTAGTACAACAAGGTCGTATCCACAGGGACTTCGTAACTGTCTAGCTAATTATAAGCTTAGTAAATATGCAAGAGGATATATACAAAAGTGCATAAATGTAATTAGGGGTTTGGGTTTTTGGGTTGTAATTGGAGAAATAAAGAAAAGCAATAAACACTAAACTAACTATCTAGGATAGGTGTAGCCCGGGATGGATATTTGCACCCGTCCTCCCCTTACTACCGATTGTCGAACCTCGAACTCATAGCTAAACCACGGGAATGCTTAATTAATTAGCAACCTAATCTAGGCCTACTAATCCTAACCAATTAATCGAGACTTCTCATTCAGCTAAGCCCCGGGTCAATCGATAGCACTAAGCTCAAGTTCCACTAAGGTTGCAATGTAGTCTAATCTCAAAATTATCGAAATCAGAGTACACCGTTTTAGTCTCTAACAGTTTAGGATTCTATCTCTGAATACCATTTTGATAGAATCCCACAATAATGCTAAACTAATCGGTAGGCCAAACCAACCAATTTAACACATAGAAGACAAATTGAGCAAAACCCTTAACAAATCCCCAAATCATGAGCAACAAGTTTAGAAGTCATAAACACTCAATAATCATCTTCATTAAGCTCAAAGACTAAAATAAAGCATAAAAATAAGTTCAAGATTCAACAATGGAGGTTTTAGGGATTTTGGGCAAAATCCCCATCCCAAGCTACAAGGAAACTACACAACCATTAAAGCACAAAAGAGAGAGAAGGGAGAAGAAATAGCCATGGGAGATTGAGGAAGAGCTTCAATGGAGGTGAGCCTTCTCCTCCTTCTTCTCTTCTTCTTCTTCCTTCCCTTCTTCTTCTTCTTCCCTCTTTTCTCTTTTGTTTTTCTGTCGTTTTTTCCGTTCTGTGTCGAATACCCCTCTTTCCTGTTCTTTTCCCCTTTTAAAATCTGATTTCTAGGCAAATTTTACGACCGACCGAACTTGCGACCGGACTTGCAAGGTCGGTCGGAGTCAGTAGCGATTTTCGGACGCGTTTTTAAGTTCGACCGACCTTGCGACCGGACTTGCAAGGTCGGTCGATTCCAGTAGCTTGCAAAACGCAATCTGGGCAAAATTTCGACCCGACCGACCTTGCGACCGGACTTGCAAGGTCGGTCGGAGTCAGTATAACTTCAAAACGCTGTATCTTCTTCGTTTTAACTCCGATTTTGGATCCGTTTGCGCCCACGCGTTCATCTCTTCGTCTACTTTCCTCCTAGCTATGTTACTCCTCCTGTTTAAACAATAAATGTGTAAAACACCAATGAAACACAAAACTAGAGGAAAACAAGCTAGAGTGGAGAAATGAGCATGAAAAGTGTTGATTAAACATATGAAATACACCCCTAAAACATGCTCATTTGGACACTCATCACACCCCCACACTTACCTTTTTGCTTGTCCTCAAGCAAACCAAGCCCCCAAGCAAGTAAGGAATGCTCAATACTAACAATACTAACATGAATTGTAGGATAAGAGAAGAAGCAAAAAGTGATTAAAACCTTTGAGGAGTGTGAACCATCTCTTAGTGGTGGCATGGGTGTACTTAGGGTAAAAACAAAAACTAGAGTTTCGGGTATGATCCAGAGTGCTTCAAAGTTCTAAAGATTAGGTAACTTGGAGAGCTTTTACCATGGCCAACTTCTCTCAAGAATAGGCATTGAGAAGAAAACAAAGGAAAATAGATTTATGCATTTGTTTCACTTTTGCATAAGAGATGAGAGGATAACATTTTGGCATCAAGCCTTTGCATTTAAGAACACTCAACTCTCATTGTTGGTTACCAATGGCGTCTCACAAGTCCCTTAAAGGATTTTCACGAAGAAGCACCCCTTAGCAATCCCTAAGAAAGAAGACAGAAGGAACCCCAAAGCAATAAAAATCCAACCATATAAGATCACTTGGCCACACCGCATGTAAAATGCTCCTCAAAAGCAATCAAAAAGAAAAATTTAAGCATTTATCCCACAACTCATAATAGTATTTGTTCTTAATGAGAACAACTCACAACACAAGGGTCCAAGTTTTTTATTTTGGACAATCGCAAGATAAGCATGAAGTATTAAGCATTTAAGCACACAATTCACCGAAAAGGTCACTCCCCCACACTTAAATTGAACAATGTCCCCATTGTTCACCAATCAAAACCGGGGAAGGTTCCAGAAGACCTTTGTGGGAAGCAGACAAAAGAGGAAACACAAGGGACATAAACACCATTATACCACAGCA
Source organism: Limonium bicolor (assembly GCA_023374045.1). Classification (NCBI taxonomy): domain Eukaryota; kingdom Viridiplantae; phylum Streptophyta; class Magnoliopsida; order Caryophyllales; family Plumbaginaceae; genus Limonium; species Limonium bicolor. The sequence continues at coordinate 153,396,360 of CM041780.1, forward strand.
GCTATCCCCAGATTTGTAGATTCAAAATTAGAGAAGAGAGAACGAAAACTAAAAGAAACTAGTACTCCCCTAAGATTGCTATTGCTATCAGTTTGTAGAACTCCCCCACACTTGAGCTTCAGCCTCAAGTAGCGTAGCTTGATTGCGGTGTGGACTGGAAGTTGCACCCGCATAAAACACTAGAAGCAACCAAACTACAACTGGAGTTAAGGGTTAGCAAAACAAAACCAAAGGAGAACGAAAACAAAACAGGAAATAAAAATAGTGGAGTCATTGTGGGCAAATATTAAAGGGTGAAACGAGTACTCCCCGGTAAGATGCGGATGGAAGATAGGGTGCCCGCACAATTGCTAGTGGGAGGGGTCGTTGAGGTGCTACCTTCAATCGTTGGAGATGAAGGTCCTCTTGGAAAATTTCGCCAGAGGTTCCTTTGTAAATGTTCCTAATTCCATCCCTTTTTCAGAGGGGCTGACTTGTTTCCAAAATATTCACAACACAGACGCCACCAATTGGGCATAAAAGGGCAAGTCCAAAGAATGCCAAAATAGCCCATTATTGAAAACAATGCAAAATCTAAACTAACGAATTTAAAAGACAAGACACGAAATGAAATCCGGGTTGCCTCCCAGTAAGCGGCCCTTCTTTAAGGTCTTTGGCTAGACCATACCACCGTGAAGTCATCCGGGATCGAATATGAACGTTGAAGTCGGCTTCAACGGGTGGGTTGGGCGGGCATCATCTAGCAATGAAGAACGACCCGGATCAAAGGAAATGTGGCCTCAACACTTAGGATGTGAAAGTGTAAACTCCACCGATCGTTCTTCAGGTGGAAGTGTTGAGGTGGGTGATCCTTGGTACGAGGATCAAATTTTGGTGAAGCCTCCTCTTCAAATTTAAGGATGAAGATATCCTTAACTTCATTTAGCGGTGCAGGGAGAACTCCGGGGCGGACTTTGTCTTCTATCTCTGGTCCCGGATCAAATGGGAAGGTGGCCTCCACACTTAGCAGGTGTACGTTGAGCTTCCACCCAACTTCATTAGTGCACGGGTGGGGGCCTTGATCCTTCAAATGAAGATCAAAGTTAGTGGGCTCCTCATCCTCAAATTCAAGGATGTAGACATCCTCGACCTCGGGTGAGGCTCATAGGAAGAGCCGAGGTGGACATCAACTTCAGAGGGGGATGACTCCTTGAAGTCGGTGGTGGTACTCTCCTCTGAGGAGTCAGAGGGAGACAGTATCGCCTCCTTCTCAAAGTTGAGGATGTGAGCATCCTCGTGATCTTGATGGAGCACAGAGAAGGCGGGGAAATATTGGTAGCTGACTTCAGAGGGAGAAAGCTCCTTGAAGTCATAGTGGAGACTCTCTTCTGATGAAGTGTCTTCATAGTCAAGCTGGGGATGAAGTGGTGCTGGGCTTTCAGATTCGCACAGGGGAGGAGTTAGAGAGTAGCTCAAGTCCTCAGCAGGCTGTTCCACATCATGAACTGTTTCGCTCTCAAGTTGTTGCACAATCTGATCGATCTGAGCTTGAACATTCATGTTGAAGGTATTTTGCTTCATGATAAAAGTATCTTGCATAGTCGAGTTAGGCTTGCAAGAAGAGATAAGATCAGACATGAGCTCCTCCAAACTGGGTGAATCAACCTCTACTGTGATCTCAGGACAGTGAACGCTCTCGTGGTCTCCTCCACACTCTTGGCACACAAGCCTCCGGTAGACATATGAGTTGAGGTCCTCCATAAGAGCTCTCAATTCTGCCATTGTTGTTGGACATTGGGGGCTCTCATGGTACTCTCCGCACCTTTGACATACATCCCATTTATTGTAGTTCTCTGCGCCATAGGAGTAACCGTACCAACCTCCTGCTTGATCGTAGTGACCATCCATCAGAATTAATACCTAAAAAAAAGAAACAAAAATTTATACACAAAATGGGCAAATAAATGAAATGAAAATCTGCACAAAAACTAAACAGATAATAAACCAGATAGTTGGACCGAAGTCCCCGGCAACGGCGCCAAAAACTTGTTGTGCAAAACAGTGGTGAGACTACTCTGCTAACTATGGGCAGTGAACCCAATCATTGTAGTACAACAAGGTCGTATCCACAGGGACTTCGTAACTGTCTAGCTAATTATAAGCTTAGTAAATATGCAAGAGGATATATACAAAAGTGCATAAATGTAAATTAGGGGTTTTGGGTTTTTGGGTTGTAATTGGAGAAATAAAGAAAAGTAAACACTAAACTAACTATCTAGGATAAGTGTAGCCCGGGATGGATATTTGCACCCGTCCTCCCCTTACTACCGATTGTCGAACCTCGAACTCATAGCTAAACCACGGGAATGCTTAATTAATTAGCAACCTAATCTAGGCCTACTAATCCTAACCATTTTAATCGAGACTTCTCATTCAGCTAAGCCCCGGTCAATCGATAGCACTAAGCTCAAGTTCCACTAAGGTTGCAATGTAGTCTAATCTCAAAATTATCGAAATCAGAGTACACCGTTTTAGTCTCTACAGTTTAGGATTCTATCTCTGAATACCATTTTGATAGAATCCCACAATAATGCTAAACTAATCGGTAGGCCAAACCAACCAATTTAACACATATAAGACAAATTGAGCAAAACCCTTAACAAATCCCCAAATCATGAGCAACAAGTTTAGAAGTCATAAACACTCAATAATCATCTTCATTAAGCTCAAAGACTAAAATAGCATAAAAATAAGTTCAAGATTCAACAATGGAGGTTTTAGGGATTTTGGGGCAAAATCCCCATCCCAAGCTACAAGGAAACTACACAACCATTAAAGCACAAAAGAGAGAGAAGGGAGAAGAAATAGCCATGGGAGATTGAGGAAGAGCTTCAATGGAGGTGAGCCTTCTCCTCCTTCTTCTCTTCTTCTTCTTCTTCTCCTTTCTTCTTCTTCTTCCCTCTTTTCTCTTGTTTTTTCGTCGTTTTTCGTTCTGTGTCGATTACCCCTCTTTCCTGTTCTTTTCCCCTTTTAAAATCTGATTTCTAGGCAAATTTTACGACCGACCGAACTTGCGACCGGACTTGCAAGGTCGGTCGGAGTCAGTAGCGATTTTCGGACGCGTTTTTAAGTTCGACCGACCTTGCGACCGGACTTGCAAGGTCGGTCGATTCCAGTAGCTTGCAAAACGCAAATCTGGGCAAAATTTCGACCCGACCGACCTTGCGACCAGACTTGCAAGGTCGGTCGGAGTCAGTATAACTTCAAAACGTTGTATCTTCTTCGTTTTAACTCCGATTTTGGATCCGTTTGCGCCCACGCGTTCATCTCTTCGTCTACTTTCCTCCTAGCTATGTTACTCCTCCTGTTTAAACAATAAATGTGTGAAACACCAATGAAACACAAAACTAGAGGAAAACAAGCTAGAGTGGAGAAATGAGCATGAAAAGTGTTGATTAAACATATGAAATACACCCCTAAAACATGCTCATTTGGACACTCATCACTTGTACAAAGATCATCCATTGGATAACATCATATCAGATATCTCCAAGGGAATTCAAACTAGAGCGCAAATCAGGATCGCTTATCCTTCTCAACGATAGTCTCATCCATCGAACCCAAGAACATAAAGGAAGCTCTCAAGACTCAGATTGGATCAAGGAAATGTAAGAAGAGTTAAATCAGTTTGAAATATGCAGAGTCTGGCATCTTGTGCCTCGACCTACTCATCAAGGAGTACTTGGCACAAAATGGGTCTTCAGAAACAAACTGAATGAGATGGGAGAAGTGGTCAGGAACAAGGCTCGTTTGGTAGCTTAAGGATATCGTCAACAAGAAGGGATAGACTTCCAAGAAACCTTTTCTCCAGTAGCAAGGATGGTCCATCAGATTACTAATTGCATTTGCTGCACACAAAGGAATCAAACTCTTCCAACTTGACATCAAGAGTGTCTTTCTCAACGGGTACATCAAAGAGGAAGTGTATGTTGAACAACCTCCAGATTTTGAGACACAAGAAGGAAAAGACATGGTACTTAGGCTTGACAAAGCTCTTTATGGGCTCAAACAAGCCCCAAGGTCATGGTATGACCGCCTGTCCTCCTATCTATTGGAAAACCACTTCAAAAGAGGTAAAGTAGACAAAACTTTGTTTGGTTACAACACAAAAGAGATTTCTTAATTGTGCAAGTATATGTCGATGATATAATTTTTAGAGCTTCCGATGAAGTATTGCAAAAGGTTTGAAGCATTGATGAAGAAAGAATTTGAGATGAGTGATCTAGGAGAACTGAAGTTTTTCTTAGGACTTCAAGTCAAGCAGGATATTGAAGGGATCATCATATCCCAACAAAAGTACGTAAAAGATTTACTGAAGAGATTTGGAATGGAAGGATGCAAACCTTTTGACACACTAGTGGCAGTTGGCACTAAGATGGGCATAACGATTGGTGACCAACCGGTCGACCAGCGGTTGTACAGGGAGATGATCGGTTCTCTACTATATCTAACTACTAGTAGACCTGACATTATGTATATCGTTTGCTTATGTGCCAGGTTTCAAGCAGATCCCAGAGAAAGTCATCTCACAGCTGTAAAAAGAATCCTATGTTATCTAAAAGGAACCATGAATTTTGGTCTCTTTTATCCTAATGCACTAACTGTGACATTGTAGGAGTCTCAGATGTAGACTATGGAGGATCTATCACTGATAAAAAAGCACGTCAGGGACAACATTCTTTGTTAGATCATGTCTGATTGCATGGGGATCAAAGAAACAACAAAGTGTTGCAATCTCTACAGCTGAATCTGAATACTTAGTTGCAGCAAGCTGTTGTGCCCAACTTTTATGGCTCAAACAACAAATAGGTGACTACGGTGTCAAAACAGGTACGTTACTTATCATGCGTGATAATACAAGTGCCATTTATATTTCCAAAAATCTAGTACATCATTCTCGTACCAAGCATATTGACATTAGACATCACTTTCTTAGAGATTGTTGTGAAAGGAATTAGTTGTTTAAATATATTTCTATTGAAGACCAACTAGCTGACATTTTTACTAAACCATTAAGTAGAGAAAGATTCAACAAGATTATTCAAGATCTTGGTATGATATTGATTGATCACAATTAAACTATCTTTCAATTCCCACGATTAGTCACCGACACGTGAGCAACACCCTAAAACTCCATTTAGTAGTCAACGAACGGTCATGCATGAACAAAACATGTCAAATGACTACTTGAAGCATATATGTCATCTTTTCCACAAAAGTGAGGTTAGTATAGAGAGTGTGCAATAGATAGAAACGGGAAAATCTCTCAACAGATCAGACTCAACCGTCACGACCACTGCCCGTTATGAATAGTACCGTTGGGACATGTCAGCGAGCGGATGAGGAGCGGTCACCGACCGTTACTCGATATCTATAAAAGGGCGACAAGAGTTTTTGCTCTAGTCACACTATTGCACTCACTCACTCTCTCTCTCTAATCTCTCTAAGCATTCAGAGCAATTTCTCTTCTCTATTACAAACAATTTCGTGAGATCAATGCAAAGAACCCCTGCTTCACAGCCACTCTAAGGATTCTTTAGCGAAAAGTTCATAAATTCCAAACAAATCCCTTGATCAAAATGGCACCTAAATCTGGACTTCGATTCAACAAGAAAGCCATCCTCAAGGAAGCTTCATCAGTACAAGTGGCTGACATGCGGCCAATAGCATCACACAGAGATTCGCCACCCCCTCGCCTGTCCAAATAATTAGAAGATCAATTTGTGCGCAAGGTAACAGTCGAAGGCGAGTTGTAACATGAAGAGGTAACCTATATAAGCCTCTATCTTCCTAAACTTCACTATCTCATACAAACAGAAATCCTTAAACCCAAAATACTCCCAACTCCCATTATCGAAAATCTAAATATGTCTTTTCCTACTACTCCAAAAATCATCACCAAGCATTCCAAAGCCAAAAATCCAAAGGTCCCTAAATCCAAGACCTCTTCACTACTACAACGAGTCGTATAACTCGCGAAACTCGTGCCTCCAAACAAGCCGAAGCACAGGAAGAAACTCCACAAAGAGCTCATTCAACGCTTGAAGGTGCAACTTCCAAGTTGCACTTCACCGACGACGAGGAAGCCACTCCCTCAATTGTTGTCGAAGCTTTCATTAGACAGATAGAGGATGAAGAGGTGTGCAAAGTGATGAAAAGTCACACCAGGAGGCAGCAGAAGAAGAAAGAAGTCAGGATGAGGACGTAACTACGCCTGACTCAGAAGTGGAAGCTAGGCTCATCGACATCTTTGGGAACCAGACATTGACAGGTCCCCGATAACTCTCGAGACTAGTCAGGGAGGTGCCAGCGACACAGAGCCCTCAACAATCATACCTACAGCCGAGCAACGACAGCAATCCGAAAAGGCTAAAGGGAAGTAAAGTTCGTACTTTCACCACATGATCAAGCGCTGGAAGAGCTCTTTCAAGCCAAGAAGGAGGCTGGGAAGTCACAGCCACACCTCAAGCGCTCAAGCGTCTAAAGAAGCTCAAAGAACTAAAGCCAGCGATGTTTAGAGCAGAGAATGTCAACGACTAGTCCTGTCCCGTCTTACCAAAGACTTGGACTTGGACTGGATGGAGCAAATGGATCTTGAAAAGATTCAGGAGCTCTTAGAATTCCAATGATGGGTGGACTTCTTTCAGGAGCCCATTCCCGTCTACACTGAGCTGCTCAAAGAGCATATGACGTATCTTGGACCGCTCCAAAGTGACGACAACGACGACTATCTCATCTCCCCAGTCCAAGGAGCCACCATCAATATCACTAAGTCTTGGATCTACACAGACTTTTGGTTGGGAACCAAAGGACTCGTGGTTCCAAAAGAAACCACCTGGAATGATTTGGGACACCTATAGCTACTCAACAACTGGGCTACAATAAAGAACTTTAATGCCATAGAGACGTCCATCCCCGACGGGTGCTCTTCAGTCTACTCACCCACCAACGTCACTCCAAGGATCAACGCACTCACATTGTGAATGCAAGGGACATAAGACTACTATATGCCCCAAGACTAAGGAGAAAATCGACCTACCTGCAATGATATTGATTACCTTAGAGAAAGTCTATTCGTGAACCAAGGGTCTAGTACATGGTGGGTGGTAACAAAGGTGCCACAAGAAAATGAAGTAGACACACAACAAGTTCCACGAGTGCGCGCGCACCACTCAGGACAACATCTATTCAGAGATGTTGACCAAAATGGGGATAAAAACTAAAGGGGATAAGCTCATGGTCGCTCAGATGCCTACAAAGAGCGAGGACTCAAGGTCAGAGCCACGACAAACTGCAAGAGTATCGGCACTCAAGAGGAAGAGGAGTCTCTCACTGGTCCATGACATGTTGGGGACAAGTCTGGATACTTCAGCTAGGGATGTTCTAAAGAGTGTGAGAATCACTCTCACTACTGTGCAGACTTCATAGACTCCCACATAGCCTGAAAGTGTTTTGTCTCTTAAAGACACTAGTGAACCGTGAGAAACTAGCTCTAGGCTTAGATTTTTGTTTTATTAATGTTTCATTTTGTCATTGACTATCTGTTTCTAAGTAAATCTTTCAACAACATTAAAATGCACCTGTTCTTTTGTCTATCTTGAATGATTATATTGGTTACGAAATAATTTATTGTATTGGCTGCTTCTTCCTTGATTAAAAATTGTAAAATGATTAGAGATATTTAGTCCCATCCATACCACTAATCCAATCTCCAAACTTGACACCTATAAAGCCTACAAACATAGCCCACAAGATGTAGCACCTCATTTATTACCACTCACCGATTAGTTGTTGAGTCTATCCTCAAGTTTATGTTCACTAAACATCCAAAGAAATACGTCGCCCAAAGCTATGTTCAACCAGTCTCCGATTCACTCACAGTCTGGTCTATCACCTCTAGTGTCCTCGATCACACAGTGGATTATGATGAGTAGACCTTTCCACCACAGCTGAATCACCCACTGTTCAGAACCTATTTTTGGAGGATGAACCTTATGGACTAGATGTCATAGAATAGGATCACCAAACCCGTCACTCCATCTAAATTATCTTGATCATCCTTGTAGTTTTATACTCTATGGAATGTTATGGCCTTTACAATATCTTAAGTCGTATAGTTGCTCCTATTTTGTTGTATGGCAAAGGGGGAAAGAAGAATATGTACTTGTGCTATGTCTATCTTCCTTGTATTATGTAATATCTTATGAAAACTTTTCTACTATGGTTATAGTATAACATAAAAGCTGTCACTTTGTGTTGACATTTTCCTTACTTTAACCCTCAAAACTCAGGGGGAATTCTCTTAGGGGGAATACCTCTCAAATTTTGAATCTTTGAGTTGTCAAAGTACATATTATTTTATAGGTTACCTTCATCAAAAGGGGGAAATTGTTAAGTCCAGGACCTTTAGTTTTTGATGATAGCAAACCGTGGTGTTTTGTCTACATGTTTGTCAGCTTATCATTCCGATAACCAGGTGAATAAGTGGCTTAGCACTCACGGTTTCAAGCGCACCTTAAGTCCATGAGTGGTTAGCACTCAAGGTCCAAGCGCACCCAGCACACACAAATGTGCCCACCCCTGCGGAACACCTGTCTGTGAGAGCTCCAGAAGAGGCTTAGCACGCAGGTTCCAGCACTCAGCCGACATCTGCCACGCACCACACATGTGTCGGACACCGTCTGTGAGAGCTCCGAAGAACTTCTAGTAACACACAAGTAGTCAAGAACCACAATATCACATATCTCATACATCAAACATCAAACAAGGACGGAAATGTGTTAGCAATGTCAACAAACTCACTTAGATATGTCACACCCACACAAGCAACTAGCTCACGATAAAAGGAGTAGCTCATTAATGTGCGAGATAACAAGATAAGCAAAGGCTATTAATGAACATTATTACATAGCTGTGATAAATTCAGAAGAGTGCATTTATGAGCATTAATTAACCAGACAAGGTCAGACAAGTTGAAGTGTGCTAGTGGTGACCGACCACTTGGGAGCCGCACCACCAACTTGCCCAATCACAAGGCAACACGTGTGCTGATAGCTCCATAACATGTTGGAAGATAATCTATAGTAGAGTGCGGCTATTATAATCAAAGAAGAAGAAGTAATCTACTTCTAGAGTCTACATATTCATTGGCCATTAGTTACACCTTAACTAACTTGTATATATATGAGCATTTATGTCCTATATTCAAGCTTGTGAGACAAAAAGAAGAGATACAATCTGAGCAAGTGTGAGTCAGACAAGAGTGTGTGTAAGTACTAGAGAGTTGGTGAGCTAGTGAGGACTGGGTTAGAGTGTCAAAACTTTGGGTATTTGATAGACCGACAGGTCGGGGAACGGTCGGTGAAACGTAGGCCGATCGTTAGGTGAGGGTTAAGGACTTTAGAGGTAAAGTTGAAATGTTTCGGGAGTCTGTGTGTGAGACGAGGGAGATTGAGTGAATTTCGTGTGTGTAAATTCTCAATCGAAATGGAGTTTCCAGTTTAAGTTTATCTCGTGTCTCTCCTTGAACTATCAAAGTTTATTTGAGTCAACGATACGTCCACGACCGGTCAGGGATGCATCAGAAGCACTAGCCAGTTTCAGAGGAGACCTCCCAGTCAATCTACATCGATCTACATGGAATGCTAATAAGTGCAAAAGGTATGAGCTGAATCGACAAGCATCTCGAGCCATCTACACTTGTCTGTCCATTCTAGAGCAGAGAATAGTCAATCATTGTAAGACAGTGAATGAGATCTGGACTCTTCTCCAGGCAACTCACGAAGAAGTCACTAAGCTCAAAAGTGCAAGACCAAGAGCTCATAATGGATTACGAAAACTTTCTCCAAAAAACCAACTGAATCTTTAGAAGATGTGCTTGATCGATGTTACTAACTAACAACTACCATGTAGGAAATAATATCATACCGGATAGAGAGAGTGTATTGCACAAACTGCTCGATAGTCTTAGAGAAGAACAGGCCGAAACTATAATTTCCACCAAAAGCTTGCAAAGATCTATCCAAGTGGAGTTGTCAGGACTTGGGCTCTTATCTACAATTAGTAGATAAGTATAAGAAGAACATCATAAAGAAATGTGGTAATACATAGCCAAATTACTGCAATTAATGATCAAGCTTTGCCGTCTAAGACACCCTAATATGGCCAAGAAGGTTCTTATATTGCTGATAATCAGATCCATCAAGCAAAGGCTATACCGGTGGACATTATAGTTAAAGAAAGTGAGGCTGAAACAATGGAACACTTTATCTTCATAGTGAAGAACTTTCACAAATTCATGCGAAAGAAGCCAAATCGACAAAGTCGATCGTTCTCTAACCCTTCCAAACAAATCTTCAGCCCTGTCACTTGCTTCAATTACAACAAGCTGGGTCACTTCAAAAAGGAATTGTCCCCTCCCCAAAATCAGTTTGGAAAACCTCAAGGAAGATCGTTAATGGGCTCAATAGGATGGGGTGATGCAAACTCTGATGATCCAGATACAGAGTCAAGTGGATTGATTTTCCTCATGGAACATGATCCGACTCAGTCCATGATCCCTGACAATGAGGTAACACGATCTCATCTAGAAACAAATCTTTATCGTATATCTCCTAAAGGTTTTTTTTAAACTTTGGTTGCTAAAATGGTATCTGAGACTAACTCTCTTAAGGCTAATCTTAATAAAAAAATCTATGAGTTGATTGAAGAACTCAAGGAACCAAGGATTATTATGCATACTCTAAGAGATGAAACAAAGGAGCATAAGACTATTTCTTGCTCACTTTGATTGGATCTGTAAGACTCTCGTCATTGTGTTGACTCCTTTCAAAAGAAGCTCGACAAAGCCAAAATTCTTATTGAGTCCAATCAATGGGAACAAGAGGATTCTCTTACTCAGATTGACTATCTTAAATAGGATCTTGTTTTCACTAACAAGTGTTGTTCTCTGTAGAACGAGTTAAATACTTCAGAATCTCAAGTTATCTCTTCAAACTCTTCTGTTAAGCAACTCACTCGTAGACTAAAAGAAAAAGAACATGCTCTCTCCCAAGCCAGACAATTCCATAAAAAAGGTCACTTCGTCTGAACTACCTAAGTGGGCTAACTCTAAGATTAAGGAAGTTAGTCAAGATCACGATAATCTTCGAAAGAAAGTTGAGAAACTTTCCTAGGAGATAATTATCTTTGATAAGGAGTTGGATCCACTCAATCTAAGCCCAAGTGGCATAAAGGCAAGTTTGATATTCCCAAAATGTTTTCAAATCCAACAATAAACCCAAACGACAACAACAAAAAGAGCAGTTTGACTCCTGGTGGAAAGGAAATAAAAATATGTTAATCTTCCTCCCACTAAGATTTGTGGTTATTGTGGATGCCTTGTGTGGAGAGGGATTTTTTGGTATGGGGAGGGGGTATCTAAATATCGTTCTGGCTAAAAAGTCTAGATCATAAAAATTGTCATTCTATGGAGGGTGAAAACCTATTACCTTGGCATCCCTCAAATACCTACTTTATCGTCCGTCTTTCCCAGAAAGCTCAAAGGGAATGCTATTGACCACTACACCCGCTCTCAATGGGCTCTGCACAGACTTATGCCCTAAGGACAAAAATTGACTAGAGTCATCACCTAGTTTGACCTAAGATGAACTAAGAAGGAATGGTAGAGGGTTCTAAGAATCGTTTATTGACTCTGAGATTTGTTGTCTATGAATATGAATTATTTGATCATACCAGAGATTTTGTGTAGATTCGTACTGGGTTACACTCTTTGACATTGACAACGACCATGACTTCGGATGGTGTCCGAGGAAACCTCAGTCTCCAATTTTCAGGATTGCCTACTTAAAAATCTTTATTAGAGAGATTCATTTTAAAAGCATAAGGATAGGATAGGACAAGAGAGGGATAAAGAGTGGATCATGCAAGCTTTTATGCCAAGTTAACACCAAATTAGAGAATTAATGGGTTGAAAGGGTTGAAAGATCGGGAAAAATCTAGTGGTTTGGGGGTTTGAGAGAGTTAGAGGATATCTAAGAGTTTCTTTGGTTTTTAAATTTCTTAGGAGGTATGAGCATCGCTTTATAGTTAAAGGGTTTTTTAATTAGAACGGGGTCGCACCTTAGATGGGTGCCCACGTACTCAACTCTCTGTTGATATCAGACCTTAGGTAGTTCCGGTTTTAGGGAGTTTTGGGGTAATCGAGGGTTGGAAGTGTATAAGGTTGTTTGGAGATGAGATGACTGAGTGCAAAAGGGTATTCTGATTATTTTGAAGGTTGATGAAATTCTAGATCATCTTGTGGGGTTTGATGAGTTGTCAAGTTTGTTTGAAAGTTTGAGGTTTGAGATTTGAGGTGCAAGAGTTTGTGAGATGCTCAGGTTTGTGAGACATCAAAATCTCAAAATGAAGGAGTCTGTGAGATGCTCGGGTCTGTGAGACATTTGAAATCTCATAATGACAGAGTTTGTGAGATGCTTGGGTCTGCGAGACATTAGTAACCTTGGGATGACGAAGTCTGTGAGACATTCAGTGTGTGGGGAAATTGGAATTCGGGAGATGATTTGAGTCCATGGGATAATTGGAGTTGGGATATTTGAGATTTTGAGGAGTTTTAAGTTTTCATGGAGTTTGTAGTTTTAGAATTTGAGATTTATGAAGTTGGGAATTATTTGGGATTGAAATGAATTTTTTTAGTGAATAAGAATTTGAGACTTTCCGAATAAAATTGGAGTTGAACTGAAGTTGAATTGGAATTAGATTAAAATTGGATTGAAATGAATTGGAATTGAATTGAATTGAATTGAATTGGAATGGAATTGGAATTTAATTGAAATTGAATTGGAATTGGATTGAAAATGAATTAGACTTGAATTGATTTCGGCTTGGAATTAGATTGTAACTGAATTGGAATTGGATTATAATTGGAGTTGAATTGATTTTTGGAATTTTTTGAAGTGGAATTGAGTCAGGCAGATTTTTGAAGTGGAATTGAGCTGGATTCAGGCTTTGAAATTGGGCCAAATTTGAGCTTGGAAATTAGGCCTGGTTTGGGCCTTGAAATGGGCCAAATTTGGACCAAATTTGGGCCTTGATTTTTAGCCGAGCTTTGGGCTGGATCTTTGAGCAGGACTTTGGGCTTGATTTTGAGCCGAGCTTTGGGCTGGTTGGTTTTAAAATTTGACTGAATTGGTTTTTTTTTTAATTTGTGTAGCTTGAAATTTTGAGAAGATTTTTTAATTGGATTTTCTTTTTAGAAATGATTTTTGAAGTTAAAATGATTTGTGAATTGAATTGGAAATTGAAATGAATCTTGAATTGAATATGTTTTTAATTGAATTGGAATTGAATAAATTTTTGAATTGAATTGGAATTGAAATGAATTTGGAATTAGACTGGATGGGAATGAAATGAATTTTTGAACTGGATTGGAATTGAAATGAATTGGAATTAGATTAGATTGGAATTGAATGAGTTTTGGAATTGAAATGAATTTTGAATTGAATTGGAATTGAGATGAATTTGGAATTAGATTGGATTGGAATTGAATTGATTTTTAGACTGATTTTTGAAGTGAAATTGGGCCGGACTAATTTTTTAAGTGAAATTGGGCCAGACTTGGAATTGGGCCGGGTTGGGTTTGGGCCAGATTTGAGCTAATGGGCCAAGTTTGGGCCTTAAACTGAACCGAATTTGGACCTTGAAATTGGGCCGGGTTTTGTAACACCCCAACTCATAAAGCCATACTCATCTCATAAACCTCTATTTACATATACCAATATTGCAGCGGAATTCTTACAACAATTGATGTTACTGCCATTACTGCCATAGTCACCATGACTAACTAGGCATACTTAATACTCCAAGATCTAGCTACGGTCTGATGGACCCGAATATACCAAACATTAGTGTATACTAAATCTTAACCAAATACATATTCTTAGTACAAGAGTCTCATACCCTAATACATCATACTACAACTCATACCATTTACTAAACGAGTGTACATGCACAACTCGTGTAACAAAAGGAAAACAACCCGAAGTACTTCTACCTGATCCTACTCTCAAGACTATCGTCTTCCGTCATTCACCTGCAAAATAAATATGGATGCCCCTAGGGGCTCAGCACCTTTGCTGGTACGATTAACTTATAGCCCCCAAGCTAACGGGGCTAACGACTACTTGTCGATAACATGCGGTTGATTAACTACACAACATAATAAGAAGTGCAATAAACACCACACCACCTATGAACAATTATAGTTCAAACACAATGAACCACTTAAAGCGTTCCTTAAGTAAGTGAGTTAATCTTTTAAAACCTTAAGTTATAATTTTTCTTATTCTCAGTCCAAGTCTTACCTCATCTCAAGTCTTATCTCAGTCTCATTATACCAATCGTTCTTTAATTAGAATTGGTTGTATCTTAACTCAATGTTTATCTTTGTCGGGTCAAAAGTAACCATAGCCAATGAGCTATTAACTCCATTGGTTAAATAAACAATATCTTAAATTTGGGATTTAGGAGATCCCACCACACCATCTTAATCTGGCCTCCCACCTTGAACTGTAATCCAAGGTGGTCGACTCTAGGCGACAAGTCAAAGACGAGTCTCAAGCGGAGGTCGGATCTGATACAGATACCAACCCCCTTTCCTTAACATGCATGACCGTAGTCAGTCCCGGATTCCTCACTCCCCCCAAGTTCCAGTTAGTAGAAAGTCTCAAAGACGAAGTGTTAGTTAAACCTTTTTCGGGTATTAACCAACCAACAATTAGGGAGTGTATTCTTATCTCATACCATTGCTTACTAAACATAGTTAGTAACTAATCTCAAAGTCGTGTGTGTTAGTACAATGCAAACACACAAGAAACGTAATAATCCGGTTGCATACTTTATCTTATTTTAGTTGAAACAAATAAACAATTAGCACACAAGCCGAAGGACACCTCGTTAGCAAGCAGGCTACAAGAAAACCATACCATACACCGTCGGTTGTTCGGTTGCCTATTCTCCTTCCGAGTCCCAATTCACAAGTCCTAAAACATTCATTCAATTTAGGTTGTTAATTACTTTCAATCAACCTAACTTACTTAGCCACTAATGTTTACCCACTAATAACCACTAAGTCCTTGTAGTTTTAACCTTAAACACTTAAATCATTCCATTTAACTTAATCTCTTAAGTCCTTATAGGTTTACCTTTCTAATTATCATTACCCTCCTAATGGTGGACTACTAATGCCACCCTTTGTTTCCTTTTTTTTACAAGGCCGACCGACCTTGCAAGGGAGGTCCCAAGGTGAGAAGGGAAGAAATGGTACCAAGCCAAACAAGACATATGGAGCATCCGGCCGCCTCCAGCCGGATGGGAGTAAGAATACATAAGACATCCGGCCGCCCCCGGCCGGACGAAAGTAGGACTTAGGCAAGACGAAATATAGTGTGGCCGGCCGCCTGTGGTCGGTCAAAGATGTTAGGGAGGGCAAAATTGTACTTATACATGTAAAAATACAGGCTGTCAACATAAGACCAGGCCCCAAGACTCTATAAATAAGAGTGTACCCCACATGGAATAAGACACGTAACATTTGGCAGTCAAACTCGCACTTGACTCTAACAAAAATCTCTCTCCTCTCTCTCCCTTTCTTACAAGATTCTGTAACTGGGGACCAGGTAACGTAGGATAGTAAATCAGATCGGGTTATATTTGAGATACAACATACAGTTTCATTTGGCGCCGTCTGTGGGAAACGAACAGCAAGAAGCAACCACGAGACCACATAGAAACAGGGAAGTGATCTGTGACGATTCGTAATGGGAATCCTGAAATGACTAATGAAATCTTTTGCAGGATCTGAATACGAGAAATGGCTCCAAGATCTAAGAAGACACCGAAGAGCACTACCGAGAATAGTGATCGCGTTGAAAAAGAAATGAGTTCGGAGATGCCAGAAGCCATCTCCAAGAAAGATCTCGAGGACATGCTGAAGGGACTAGTCAGATCAATTGACGAGAAGATTGTGGAGGGAAACGAGACTCTACAACAGGAATTAATGCAAAGAGATGAGGAGTATCAAAAAAGTGGGACGAAATGACTGAGGCTATAGAACAGTTGAGAAATAAGGATTCCAGAGGCAGTAATGGCGAAGAAAGTAAAGATCGAAAGCACAATTCAGTCGTTAGTGAGGAGGAAATGGAAGAGGACGACCAGATAGACATGAGCTTGTACCCCTTCTCAGAGAGGATAAGAAAAGCAAAACTCCCGTCGTATTTCGTTGCTCCGGCAATTGAGAAGTATGATGGGACAGGAGACCCCGCCCAACATATTAAGAAATTCATGTTTGCCATGAACACTCAAGGATCAGCTCCCTCTCTCTGCAATTTATTCCCTGGAACGCTTTCGAAGAGAGCATTGGGATGGATCTCCACAAGACCGCCGCAGTCCATCACCAGCTTCAAGCAACTGACCGAGGAATTTCAACAATACTTCGCTGCGAGCAAGAGGGTGAAAAAAGAGACAATAGAGTTGATGGACGTCAAGCAGCGAAAGGGGAAAACTGTGAAGGAGTACAGTGAGCGCTTCCATAAGAAGGTCGCAGAAATCGATGATATCGATGAGAAAATCTTGATTAAAGCCTTTGGTAACGGTTTGGCCAAGCCTCGGCTTGCTGGAAAGATTGCAACAAAAGCACCGAAAACTCATGGGGAATTAGCTGAAATGATCCATGATTTTTTAAAATCTGAGATAGCAGAAAACAAGGCTAAGGAGCTAGCAGATAGCTTCAAAAGCACGGCAGCACCAGAAAAGAAAGAGGGGCA
The DNA here is from genome assembly GCA_023374045.1 of Limonium bicolor. Lineage (NCBI taxonomy): Eukaryota > Viridiplantae > Streptophyta > Magnoliopsida > Caryophyllales > Plumbaginaceae > Limonium > Limonium bicolor. The sequence continues at coordinate 153,413,222 of CM041780.1, forward strand.
CGGAGGAAATGCCAGAAAAGGAGGGTCAAGATACAAACCATATTATTACAAGTCGACCACCGGATCTTCCTCTCAAGGGCCGCAGCATCAGGGGGCAAGGACCATTGTCTACATTGACCCAGGGAAGTATGCTGCTGCAGTAAGAGAAGGATACCTTCCTCAGCCAAGAAAGCCGCCGCAGGGAGAAATTCCAGTTGCATTCTGCGAGTACCATGGGAACCGCAGCCACCGACTATAAACTGTGCTACCCTGGCCAAAGAGCTTCGAATCATTGAGGAAAATAAGAGGAAGAGAAAGCAATCAGCCGGAGCACAAAGGCAATACGGCGGTCAGCAGGGCGGTGCCCAGAATGCACCACGTGGACGGCAAGAGGAGGAGGTTCACCCCAGGCTTGACCCTGGCAAGTCGGTGGGTATGATAACAGGTCTGTGAGGAAGGAAAGTAAAAGTTCTTTCTCTTTTCATTCAGATAGCATTCAGAATTACAATCCAGACAATTTGCCTTTGTATTACTCCAAGTGGATTCATTCTCCTGATAAGTTTAGTATAACCTTTTGTAATCTGCTTTAAGCTGAGAATCTTATATCACTTGTCTTCCCAAAAATTGAGCATGTAGGAGTAAATTGTTAAGTATCACGTTACCAAAAAGAAAGGAGAATAGAATTTCCATTTTATGCATTTTTGTTTACACGCCACCCCTTTTTCTCCCAAAAAAGAAGGCTAACAAAACTTTCTCTAAGAAAACTCACAGGACTTTTTTCGGAGGTAGGACCACTAACCCCTAATGAAAGAAAAAGGCACATTCATCAAGTGCATCAGGAACTCCCGGAGAGGAAGATCGCCAAAAAAGAAAGTTTTCCTCCAATTTTCTTCTCCGACGAAGATGAAGATGGAGTGCTGTATCCACACAACGATCCACTTGTCATTCGTGCACAGGTAAACGATCGAATGATGGAGGGAATCCTGATCGATAGTGGGGCTGGAGCGAATGTCATATCAGCCGAAGAGTTAGGAGGTTGGAAGTGCCTGAGGACCGGATCAAGCCATATTCGGCGGTTCTAGGAGGATTTGTAGGAGGGGTCTCTACCACGTCTTCCGGCAGTATAGATTTTACAATGACCCTGGGTCAAGGGGACGAAAGGAGAACGGAGAAACTCACGACTTTTATTGTGTCAGGTCTGTCTGGATATAACATGTACCTTGGAAGGCCAGGAATCAATGCTTTCAAAGCCATACACAGCACTCATCACTTAAAATTGAAATATTTAACCACAAACGGGAAGGTGGTTACGATAAGAGGAAGCCAAAAGATGGCCCGAATGTGTGAAGTTCGCATCATGGACAGCCTTCCTAGTGAGGAGATGGTCAAAACTGTAGGGTCAGAAAAGGAGTTCAAGGAAAGTTACCTTCTTCCCCGGAGCCAAGTCAAGAAAAGGAAGGATGTCAAACAACTCAGGACTCCCCCAGAGAGGTACATTTAAAATCTGACCCTTCTAAATTTTTTAAAATAGGAACGTGTTTGACAGTGAAGAGCAAACTCACTTAATGAGGTTCCTGGAAAAAAGAAGGACAACATTCGCCTGGAGCACGGACGAAATGCCTGGAATAGACCCAAGCGTTATCCGGCATGAGCTCAGGGTAGACCCAAAGCATCCGGCAGTTAGGCAAAGGAAAAGGGTAATAGGGGAAGAAAGAGATTTGGCTGCACAAACCGAGGTCCAGAAACTCCTCAAGGCTGGATTCATCAGGGAAGTAGCATACCCACGATGGTTGGCTAATGTTGTCATGGTAAAGAAGGCAAACGGAAAATGGAGAATGTGTGTGGATTTCACAGATTTGAATAAGGCATGTCCTAAAGATTTTTATCCCCTACCATCAATAGATAGATTGGTGGTTTCAACTGCCCAGAGCTCTGTGTTAAGCTTTCTAGATGCTTTCTCCGGCTATAATCAGATAAAAATGAAAGAAGACGATTCGGAAAAGACATCCTTTATCACTTCAGCCGGAACATTCTGTTACAAGGTAATGCCTTTTGGACTGAAGAACGCAGGAGCTACCTTTCAGCGAATGATTGACAAAGTGTTTTGTCAACAACTTGCCCGGAATGTGGAAGCTTACGTTGACGATATAGTCGTAAAAAGTCCATCAAAAGAGCAACACATGAAGGATTTAGAGGAAACGTTCGATACTCTGGACAAATACCAAATTAAGCTGAACCCGGAGAAGTGTGTATTTGGTGTAACTAAGGGAGGTTTCTTGGCTTCATTGTTGGGCAGCGAGGTATCGAAGTCGATCCGGAAAAAATTCAAGCAATCCTCAACCTTTCTCCTCCAAAAAATATCAAAGATGTCCAAGCCTTAACGGGAGACTCACAGCATTAAGCAGGTTTTGTTCCAAGCTTCAGGAAAAATCAATCCTGTTCTTCAATATTCTAAGGAAGAACAGCAAATTCCAATGGGGACAAGAGTGTATAGACGCATTTGAAAAGATCAAGGAAATGCTTCGGGATCTGCCTAAGTTGGGCGTACCTGCCCCAGGCCAGGATCTCTACCTTTACTTGTCCGCAACAGATTGGGCAGTTGCAGCTGTCTTGATCATGGAAGAGAAAAGGGTGATACCAGTCTACTATACTGGCAAAATTTTGAGCCCAACAGAAGGACGGTATACAAACATAGAGAAAATCCTGTTTGCGTTAGTGGTGGCGTCAAGGAAATTATGGCCCTACTTTCAGTCGCATCGAATCTTTGTCAGGACCAACTGGCCACTCAAGCAAATAGCTAACAATCCAAATGCTTCCGGCCGGATGGTGAGCTGGACGGTAGAGCTAACACAATATGAAATTCACTTCTTACCCAGGACAACGATTAAAGCACAGGCCTTGGCAGACTTCATAACAGAAACAAACTTTGCAGAAGAGAAACAGCTCCAGAACCCATATGTCATCTTGGTTGACGGAGCCCGGTGCAAAAGTGGGGCAGGAGCTGGAATAGTAGTACAAGCGCCGGATGGACAAAGCTTGAACTACGCCTTCCGGCTAGATTTTGATGTTACCAATAACGAGGCTGAATACGAAGCCCTTATCCAGGGTTTGGAGGTGGCTACCGCCCTAGGGGCAACAGGTTCCATAGGAAGATACCCTCTTTATTTTTTCGTTCCTGTGAAATCCTGTTAAAAATAAAGCTTATAAAATTTAACTTTTCGCAGAATTAGAGGTATACTCGGATTCTATGTTGGTAGCAAGACAAAACGACAACATCTATGAAGTCAAAGAGGAAAAGCTGTGGAGGTACTTGCTCAAAGTCCAGGAGTTAAAGGCAAATTTCCAAAGATGCGAACTAAAACACCTTCCTCGTGAAGAGAATGTCGAGGCAGATGCCTTGGAAAAATTGGCAAGTATGGCCGAAAGAGTACCCAATGAATCTGGCTAGAAGTCAAAACTACGTCAAGCATAGATGAGGCTCAAGTATTTACAATAGAGTCAAATGATGAGACAGAATCCTGGATGACTCCAATCATAGATTACATACGACAAGGGAAGTTGCCGGAAGAGGAAAAGGAGGCCAGGACAATAAAAAGGCGGGCCGCATCATTCTTCATTGAGAATAACCAGCTATATAAGCGATCTTTTGCAAGACCGGCACTGAAGTGTGTTACCATAGCCGAAGGACAAAGCTAATAAAAGAGGTGCATGACGGACTCTGTGGAAATCATCAAGGAGAAAGAACCATAACGCACAAAATCTTGAGGCTCGGATACTTTTGGCCCAAAATGATGGAACATTGCAAAGAATACGTACAAAAGTGTCTCAAGTGTCAAGAACACGGAAACAAAATACACAATCCTCCGGCAGAACGAAAATCTATCCTCTGCCCAATCCCCTTTGCTATGTGGGGATTAGATATATGGGACCATTCCCAGAAGCTTCGCCAGGGAGGTTCAAATTCATATATGTCGCCATCGACTATTTCACAAAGTGGGTCGAGGCAATGACTACTATCTCCATCACAGCCAGAAAATCACAAGAATTCATCTGGAAATATGTGGTATGCAGGTTTGGTATACCGAAAGCAATAATAACTGATAACGGAACGCAATTCAATTGCGAGAGCTTCCGGGAATTCTGTGAAGAGTGGAAGATTGACTTAAGATTCGCATCAGTGGCGCACCCTCAGGTGAATGGGCAAGTCGAGAATGTGAATGGTCAGATAGTAAAAGCAATAAAGAGAAAACTCGATGAACGAAAGGGAAAGTGGGCAGAACTGTTACCCCAGGTCCTCTGGTCGTACAGAACAACAGAAAGGGGGCAACAGGAGAAACACCCTACAGACTAACATATGGTTTAGAGGCTGTCATTCCGGCGGAGATTGTGGTACCATCGGTAAGGTGGGAATCATACGATGAAGATGTCAACAATCAGGGAATACAAGACCATCTAGATCTCCTCGAGGAAACCAGGGTGGTCGCCGCAATAAGGATGGCGAAAGACAAGTCCAAAGTAGAGCGATATTTCAATCAAAGGATAAGAGAGCGGAGTTTCGCGCCAGGAGAGTTGGTCCTCCGGGAAGTTAAACAACCTAAAAAACTAAAGCCCCAATGGGAAGGACCGTATGTCATACACCAAAAGACGGGGCGGGCCTCATATCGCCTAAAAAATGGTGAGGGGTACGAATTTCCACATTCATGGCATGGAGAATGTTTGAAAAAATTTTATGTATAAAATTCATGATTCTTCAATAAAGAGGTATTGTTTTTCAAAGAAAAAAGTAAAAGAAAGCACCGGCCAACGAGCCGCAGGCTATCATGCCTTGAAAGTAAAAGTAAGCACCGCCAACGAGCCGCAGACTATCATGCCTTGAAAGTAAGCACCAGCCAACGACCCGCAGGCTATCATGCCTTGAAAGTAAAAGAAAGCACCGGCCAACGAGCCGCAGGCTATCATGCCTTGAAAGTAAAAGAAAGCACCGGCCAACGAGCCGCAGGCTATCATGCCTTGAAAGTAAGCACCGGCCAACGAGCCACAGGCTATCATGCCTTGAAAGTAAGCACCGGTCAACAAGCCGTAGGCTATCATGCCTTGAAAGTAAAAGAAAGCCGGGCAACGAGCCGTAGGCTATCATTACTTGAAAGTAAAAGAAAGCACCGGCCAACGAGCCGCAGACTATCATGCCTTGAAAGTAAGCACCGGCCAACGAGCCGCAGGCTATCATGCCTTGAAAGTAAGCACCGGCCAACGAGCCGTAGGCTATCATGCCTTGAAAATAAAAGAAAGCACCAGCCAACGAGCCGCAGGCTATCATGCCTTGAAAGTAAGCACCGGCCAACGAGTCGCAGGCTATCATGCCTTGAAATAAAAGAAAGCACCGGCCAACGAGCCGCAGGCTATCATGCCTTGAAAGTAAAAGAAAGCACCGGCCAACGAGCCGCAGGCTATCATGCCTTGAAAGTAAAGAAGCACCGGCCAACGAGTCGTAGGCTATCATGCCTTGAAAGAAAAATCTGGCCAGACGGCCATATTTTGAAAGAAAAAGATTCGGTTACTAAAAGCAAAAGTTCAGTCAATAAGCCACAAGCTTCTTATACTGTAAGGGCAAACACTTAACTAACATGGCTTGCATAAGGAGACCATATGTACACCATTCAAAAAAGGGGGAGAATGCCACAGTAATAAACAAATTGGCTAAAAAAAAAAGAAGTACTCCGGCAGACAAATTAATAAAGATGGTGAAAAATATAACTTATATTCCTCCCAAGAGCGGGGTAAAAACAATTACAGAGTATAGTCATTACAAAAGGTTCGGCAAAACACAAAAGGTACATACAAAAGAAAAACCCTCTAAAAATAAAGGAAACTCCTATTCTATTTTTTCTGCAGCTAATCTATCACCACTACCAGCAACGCTTTCAGAAGACTTAGGTCTCTTAGAAAGACGCTGCACCCCTCCGGCGGACGGCTGGATGTTGCTTCCAGCCGGAAGAAAGGAGGCTTGGCCAGTGCCAAAGCATGTCTCTCCGGGACTGCGGCAGAATCTCTCAAGCTCCAAGAAAAAGTTAGACTTCTGGGCGACAGCTTTGAATTCCAGCTTGTTGTACAGGTCTTCGTCCAATAACTCCCCTTTCTCAAGGAAGTGCTCCGAGACAATCTGCTGACAGATGTCGACTATCCTGTGACACTGAGAGGCGAAGGACTTCTTTAGATGAGCATTAATGGTACCTTGCTTCTGTATCTCCTCCTGAGATTGCCGAGAGAACGACATGAACCTGGCCACTTGAGACTCGAGGGTCAGGACTTGGGCTCGGTATTTGTCACGTTCGGAGTTAGCCAGTGACAGCTCCTCTTTAGCACTATTCACCCGACCATTCAGCTTCCGGACATGCTCCAAAGATTGGCAGAGCTCAAGCCTGACCGGCACAAGAAAGGTAAGAAATAAAAGAAGGGAAAAGAGGAAACGGAAGAATCGAGATCTGAAGACTCACCGTGGCTCGGCAACCCAACATTCTCAACTTGGGGGCGGGACATGGTTTTTCCAGGTCTTTCACCCTCTCTTCCAGCCCGTTTTTCTCATTTGTCAAGGCAACTTTTTCTGCAGCAAGGGCCTTCTTCTCCTCTTCTAAGGTAGCAAGATCCCGGAGCAGAGACTGCTTCTCTTGTTCGAAAGAAGCCTTTGACTGCTCTTCCAGTGTGGCCCTTTCCTCCAACGAGCAGTTAAGCTCCTGCATAAGCTTTTCCTTCTCCCCTACAAGGGCCTCATTTTCTCGTTGAAGGGCCTGCTTCTCTAGTTCAAGCGCCTCGGCCTCCAGCTTAAAAGAATTCCTCTCTGTATAGAAAAAAGCCTTGTCGGCCTGGAGGGAATTTACCTCGTTCCGATGAGCAGAGCGCACCTGATCCAGCAAAATGTCTAGGTCAGAGAAGGCCCGAGCCAGCTTATCTTTCCTAGAAACAAGGTGGTTTCGTACCTCTATCAAAGTATTGTCAGCTTCCAGATCCGGCCTTTTAAAGAAAAATTTTCTTCTCGGAGTTTCTTCAGTTGTGACTCATACTCGTCACGCTGACGGACGCATTCCTGCCGAGACAGCTGCAGGTCCTTGTTTATTGCCTCAGTCCTCTCCTTCACCTTGAGATCGATCTCATAGTGAATCTGATCAATATAGGCATCATGAGAAGAGCGGCTCTGCTTCAGCTCCTCCTGAGCATTATTGGCTCGGCTCTCTCATAACGGAGCCTGGACTGGAGGTTGCCGAAGTGAACCTCAGCGCTCTGGGCCATGGACATCACCTAAAGTAAGCAGCGCAATTCACAAAGTCAAGAAGGAAACAAAACAAATCAAGAAGGGTACTTAAAAGGGGTGTATGCCTACCCGGAAAATGCCCTCCCACATGAAGTCGAACACATCTTTTATTGGGAGGGAGTGTCGCATGATGGCATCTGCCCCCCCCCCCCATCTCCCATCCGCAGCCTTTGTTTAGTAGCAGTAACAGTTGCCGGAGGAGCGAAGATTCCGTCCGGATGATCGGATCTCTTTATTGCCTCCTTCCAGACAGTAGAATACTTGGCGGATTCACAGGAGATCAAGGGAAGAGGATGCCCGCGGTGGTAGAACCATCCTTCCTTTTGGGAAGGACCGGTAAAAGACTCCTGGGCAGGGGAGGAGGCGAGGAAGAAGAGGCCATGATGTCCTCTCTTTGCTTACTCCGAAGCTCGGGATCTTCGGGCACCTGTCGATACTCCGTCACTCTTTCCCACGCTGCATCCTTGGCCGCAGCAACATCAATAGAAAATGAGGCTGAGGCCTCAGGGTTGTCGGAGGTTTGACCCTCTCCCGATGTCCCTGGCTGTGGGGCCTTCGGCTTTGATGCAGTTTTCTTTTTAAGTCTTTGCTTGACAGGAACAGGGGCTGCCGCAGTAATAAAGACAAACACCATGTCAGTACCAAAAGGCCCAAGTGTATACAAAGCCGGAAACAGAAGGGTACTGAAAAAAGCAAAAGAATGAGGAAAAACGAGGGAACAATCAAAACCTTGTTCGGCCGGAAGATCAGTGCGGAGTCCGGTGGCCTCCAAAGTGTTCCCTTGGGTAGGATCTGAAGAAAAGTAACCCGACAAGTCAGGAAACTGCTCGCAAATCGGAGTCGGATGACCAGACTCCCGCCCCAGGCGAGAACCAAGGTCTAGACCCAAACCAGGGGTGAGAGGAAGGAAGACACGGCGCCCAGATTCGGGGCTCACGTGCCATGTACCTGACAATCCGGCGTCAGCACGTTCAGGAGATTCCAACCTCTTCTTTTTCTTCGAATGACCAGCTTGGTCATCTCTGGCTTCTTGCCTGGAGCGCTTCGTAGAAGGAGAAGCATCTCCCAAGAGTTGTTCAGCTGCGTCGACAGCCGCATCCATTGTGTCGTAATAATTGATTTTCTCGTCCCCGTTCTTGAAGGTGACAGGTTCCAGCTGTAGAAGGGACCGATCTTATCCCCCTTCTGGAAGAAGTCTACATACAACACACCAAAGCGATAAGAGAACCAGTGGAGACAGCAAAACTTGCGCAAAAAATTAAAAGCGCTTACTGTGATAGGTCTTCAGAGAAGATAGGCGCGCTTTTGTAAAAAACGCCTCGACAGTTGGTGGCTTTTTGTTTTGCGCCCTCAGAATCTTCGAAATAGGCAGCTCGCCGGAGGGATTGGGGCAGATCAGCTGGCCTTTGGCGACTTCAGCACAGAATGGGACACCCAAGATTCGGCCGGATGGAGGGACGATGACGAACCACCGTGAACTCCATTCATGAACCTTCTTGTAGTCAAAAAGGGAGTATCCGGCTTTCGCAATTAGGGTTAAACTGTCAGGATCAACCCTAACCGTAAAGAAGCGGGCAAAGTCAGTACCTTCCGGCCGAATCTTGCCTTCTTCGCAGAGAGAAACAAAGGCATGGAGATGCGAAATGGCCTTTGGGTGAAGATGGGCGAGAGAACAGCAACGACAGAGAAGGAAGCCCAAGACAAAAGGGTGTGGGGGAATGGTCAGGCCGGAACGGAAAAAATCGGCGTAGACCACGTACCCACGCCCAAAGTCGTCGTTAGGGTGAGAATCAGGGACGGTAGGTAAATTTGAGTACCAAGTGGAGCTTCGACGTCCCTAAGGCAATCACAAAGGGTGGAGAAGTCAAGAGAGGAAGGAGAGGGCTCATAACCGGACAAAAATGGCTTCAAGAACTTCAGGAGCGTGGGGCGAAAGCCATTGGGGGAGCGAGAGCCCTGAATCGCCTCGATGGCAGGCGGAAAATTCGCAACAAGCTTACTCTTCTTTGCGGCGGAGGTAGACATTGTTGAGCTAAGACAAAATCGAAGGACAACGGCAACGAAAGGCTAGACAGAGCGCGAAACAGAGTGGCAAGAGAAGAAGACAGTCGAAGCGAGAGGGCAGAAGAAGAAAGAGAAAGAAGCTCAAAAACTCGGACTTTAAGGAAAGTTTTTCCCCTCACTCAAATAAATAATATATATATATATAGCAAACAAACAAAAGCCTTTTTGCAGGGAAAAAGAAAGGGCCACACGCTTCCTAAAGACGGTTCCGACGTTTGGTCGAAAGAGGGACCCTCCGAATTCCACACTAAAGACAGGCGGAAAATTCAAAAAAGCGGTAAAGAGCGAGTTCGGGTCACGAGCTTCGCACATGGCCAATGAAAAGTTCTTTCTCTCCAAATATGAAGAAAAAGAACTTGTGGGACTGGGATAAGGAAAAGACGAAGCATAGGCAGACCAAAGAGCCTCAGGGTTGGCCGCAGTCGCAAAATTTTTCACCGAAACACAAGACACAAAAGTTCTATTTTTTCTCACCAAAATTCAGAAAGATAGAACTTGTGGGACTGATGAGAAGGGAAGAAATGGTACCAAGCAAACAAGACATATGGAGCATCCGGCCGCTTCCAGCCGGATGGGAGTAAGAATACATAAGACATCCGGCCAGACGAAAGTAGGACTTAGACAAGACAAATATAGTGTGGCCGGCCGCCTGTGGTCGGTCAAAGATGTTAGGGAGGGCAAAATCGTACTTATGCATGTAAAATACAGGCTGGCAACATAAGACCAGGCCCCAAGACTCTATAAATAAGAGTGTACCCCCATGGAATAAGACACGTAACATTTGGCAGTCAAACTCGCACTTGACTCTAACAAAAGACTCTCTCTCTCTCTCTCCCTTTTACGAGATTCTGTAACCGAGACCGGGTAACGTAGGATAGTAAATCAGATCGGGTTATATTTGAGATACAACATACAGTTTCACAAGGTCAGTCCAAACCAGTGCACTTCCCCGTTTGAAAATTTCAACCCGACCAACCTTGCCAAGGTCGGTCCTAAGGTCGGTCCAAGTCTGAAGACATCTCCGTTTGAAAATCCTAGCCCGACCGACCTTGCCAAGGTTGGTCCTAAGGGAGGTCGAGTCAGAAAGCTTCCTGGATGGGTAATTCTAGCCCGACCGACCTTGCCATGGTCGGTCCTAAGGTAGGTCGAAGTCAAACCCTTGTTTCTAAGTGCTTATTTCACTCAAAACCTTTTCATAAGTGTCCTAGTATGTCCTAACATCATTTTGGCACTTTAACACCCTTTTAGATCATCCACTAAACTCATTAATTACCCACCATCAAGACCTTTGATCATTTACTCAAATTCTTACTATATCCTTAACACATAATCTTAGTTTCTTACACTTCCAACATGTGAACTTTGCCTAAAACCTCAACTAACCAAAGTGTTTCCTCTCAACAATTCTGAATACTCCTCAAGCATTATCAATCATCCTCATTTTCTTAACTCAAACTTCTTAAAGTTCTCAAGGTCATTTTGCATCTCCATGTACAACTTTTCCTCCTTACACTTACTACTCGTCATTCCTAAACTTGTACATACTTATGCATTTCTAGCCATCCTCTTAATACTTTAACATTGTTCATTTTAAACATTTCCATCTCCTTTACTCAATTTACTCAACATTAACATGGTTATACACTCTTATCCATTCCTAGTCATTCCCTTGACAAGCTACTACATTCTCTTATAGTTTTCACCTCCATCACCCAAGTCCACTTATTACCATCAAGATTATGCACACTAGTTCATACCTAGTCACCACAAGGCACTACACATCCTTTCCTACAGATTTTCGCTCAAGTCTTAACATTCCTCATACCATGATCTTGGTGTGTTTAATATACCCACCCAACCTCTAATTCTTCCTAGATAACTCTACGTCATTCTAATCCTCCTAAAACACCTTAGCTTAGTCATTTCTACCAAAATCTCCTTAAATGATTCCTAGTACTTTCTAGGTCCTAACATCTCCTTAAAACACTTTTAACACCTAGTTTCTCAACCGAATTTTGACATAGCTTCCCTAATATGTTATTATACCCAAGCATAGTTTTCTCATTCAATCATCTCACACTCAACAAACCCCTTTCTAATGATATTTCTCACCCAAATCAAACCATTCATAACAAACTCAATATAGTGCAAGAATCTTAAATTGCATAGCACTAAGGCTCTAAATGACATGGCTCTTAGGCCCTTAAATGACTTAAACTTAAACACTGAATTTCCCACATATAAAAGCTTTCAACCTGCAATTACACACATCAATGCTCCCATAGCAATATAAGTGTTCTTATAATTCACCTTATGATTGTCTTACTAACTTAATTCCCATTTTCTCCTTAATCACAAGTTCACAAATATGATCATGTTGTTTCTTCTTCTAGGTTTGTAGCCCATTACATAATGTAAGCTCTAAGCTAAATTTAGTATCCATCTAAATCCTATCCCTTAAAGCATTAACCCACCTTATGGTAAGTAATTTACCTTGTTTTTCAAGCTCTTTCTCAATTTCCTCCTTGTTTTTCTTGATTGATTCTCGGCCAAGGACCTTAGTTCTCTTTCCAATCTTCTAATAAACATTAATATAATCTAATGAGTACTAAGGAACATGCCTAAACTCATAGAATTTACTCTTAGGTTAAAAGAGTGCTTTAAGCCTTAAAAGTGGATGATTACCTTTGAAGTCTCAAGATAGACTTTGGTAATGAATCAAGGAGGACCTCCCGCACTAGTCCTTGGAGATTAAAACAAGATATTTCAAGGAGTAAAAACAAGACTCCATGAGAAGACAATTTTCGGTAATGCACAAAAGTGAAGGAAACTTGATTTTTCTTCACTTTTCTTACCTTGAACGAAAAGAGATGCAAAGCAGCTCTTCAAACTGAATTTTCCCTCGTCAATGGAGTTTTTACATGTCACCAAACTTGAGCTTTTGAAGTTTTGAAAAGATAGAATTGAAGGGCTTGCTGCAACTAATACTAATCTAAGATTAGTTTTTTGATTTGGAGCAATATGGTGGATTTGGAGAGCAAGAGAAGATAGAGAAAGGATGGAGCTGGTTCTTACGTGAATGAAGAAGGGATAATGAAGAGAAAACCGGTGGAAGAAGAAGAAATGAAGAAGAGGAGAGAGGTAAGTCTTATATGAGATATTTCCCTTAAAAGCAAATCGTACCTTACTTTATTTTTCCCTCTTCTTTTCTAAACTTGGCTGGCGTGTTATGGTGACCCATCACCTTCGAAAACCGGCCCCTCTTTTAGTTATGATATTTATTGTGACAGCCCAGCCTAATCAGCCCACATGTGTGATATTGTCCGCTTTGGCACGCAGGCCGCACGGATTTGTTCCTGGGGTTTCCTAGCCCCAAAACGTGTCACACAAGGAAGAGGTATCCATGCACCTATAAGGCACACTTCGTTCTCCTCTCCAATCGATGTGGGAGGAACACCCGCCGGTGTTACACTCTACCCCCCTTAGGGAGCCCAGTGCCCTCACGGGCTCACTGGCACACCGACCTGGGTCTGGCTCTGATACCATCTGTGACAGCCCAGCCTAATCAGCCACATGTGTGATATTGTCCGCTTTTGCACGCAGGCCGCACGGATTTTGTTCCTGGGGTTTCCTAGCCCCAAAACGCGTCACACAAGGAAGAGGTATCCATGCACCTATAAGGCACACTTCGTTCTCCTCTCCAATCGATGTGGGAGGAACACCACGCCGTGTTACACTTTCCTCCCACATCGATTGGAGAGGAGAACGAAGTGTGCCTTATAGGTGCATGGATATCTCTTCCTTGTGTGACGCGTTTTGGGGCTAGGAAACCCCGGGAACAAATTCGCGCGGCCTGCGTGCCAAAGCGGACAATATCACACATGTGGGCTGATTAGGCTGGGCTGTCACAGATGGTATCAGAGCCAGACCCAGGTCGGTGTGCCAGTGAGCCCGTGAGGGCACTGGGCTCCCTAAGGGGGGTAGAGTGTACACCCGGCGTGGTGTTCCTCCCACATCGATTGGAGAGGAGAACGAAGTGTGCCTTATAGGTGCATGGATACCTCTTCCTTGTGTGACGCGTTTTGGGGAGGAAACCCCAGGAACAAATCCGTGCCCTGCGTGCCAAAGCGGACAATATCACACATGTGGGCTGATTAGGCTGGGCTGTCACATTTATGGTCTTTGTTGACCAATTACTTAAGCAAAGTTGACTAAAGTCTAAATTAAGCACTATTTGGGCACTATTCATAATTAGTGCACAAATTAGTGAAATTTTGGTTTCTCATTTATTTAGGATTCCTAATGTGATACTAAGTAGTACACATGTTGATTAAGGTGTAGTCATGGTCTTCTAGCCACTCAAAACCTCTTTCTAAGACAATTTTCCAAAAATGTGCTTTAAGACTCCTTAAACCACAATTTGTGTTTTAACTTGTTTTTGAGCTTGGTTTTCTTGGTAATTGATTTAACATGTCCATTATCATGTTAATAAGGTCTAGGATTGACCTTTGATCCTAATCAAGGTTACACCAAGTCTAGAGCAAGGTTTTGCTTAAATTGACTTTATGGTGTTTTTTTGTGTTTTCTATGGTTTAAATTTCTACCAATGTTTCTAAGGCATGTTTATCCTTATAACATCATAAATTTATGTTTACTTATCATACTTAGGTTTGGGGTATTTCAGGTTTAGACTTCAAATTCGGGCCGAACTTGGACTAGTAGAGTTTTTGATAGGTTTGAGTTGGGCTTATGTGTTTTTGAAATTGGGAAGCCTCCTTTTTTCTTTTCTTTTTTTTAATTAGATCATTGATTGTGAATTTTTAATCTAAAAATTATGGGTGGCTTGGAAAGTTTTTTTTTACCAGGAGAGATGTTCCCCATAAACAGACACTACAACCTTAATGTGAGCAACATCTATGAACTAGTCATAGGGCTTTTCTAAAGAGACTCACAGATAGTTGTGGGCCTGAACCAACGAATTGGTTCTCAAAACGAACGGGTAGCCTATGGGCTTCTAGGGCCACCTGCTTTACCTCGTAAGGCTAGCAATGGGTCAAGCCCAAAATAAGTTTTGATTTGGACCGGACATAATGGTATTCAAACAGGCCCGATACATAGCAAAAATTAAATTTTATTCACATGGGTGGGAAAAAATATACATATGGGGTGCCTATTTAGCAAACGATTAATCAATAATCTATAATTAAAGGCCTGAGATAACTGATAAATCTTGAACTCTTCTATGTTCAGTCTAACTGGAACTTTGAATCTAGAATCATGCAAATATCATTAAAATGAGACTGACACCGTACTTGCAACTAATGGAAGCGACGATCCTCCTAACATCCTGCCCAGTCAGCATCCACAAAAGCCTCAAGATGAAGGTTGGTGGTGGCAGAGATGAAAAAGTTGTAGTCTTTCGTCGCATTCAGGTAACGAAGTACCCGTTTTAGAGCTTTCCAGTGTACCTGTTTGGGATTATGCATCTGGTCTAGTAATCAAGAGGTATTGTAAGCCACCTAGGAGACTCCGAAAGGTAGTGATATCCTCTAAAGGAGGAGAATCAGTATCACTGAGAGTGTTGAGGTAACCCACAGGTGTACTGACTGGGCGAGATTTTGTGAGATTGGCCTTAGAGACCAAATTGTGTATATACTGAGACTATGACAGAAATAGGCCTTGTGGGGTTCTGGTGTCTTGAACCCCTAGAAAAAATTTAGTGTGCCAAGGTTTTTGATGGGAGCAGAGAGGAAAATGGTGAATAAATGTAGTGATTAGACTAGAGGATGAGGCAGTGATGACAATGTCATCAACATAGACAAGGGCATATAGGGTTTTAGAGGCATGTTGATATATGAAAAGGGAACTGTCAGCCTTAGAATCCCTAAAATCCATACCTATTAGGGCATCACTGAGCTTAGAAACCAAGCACTAGGGGCTTGCTTAAGGCCATAGATAGACTTCTTTAACCGGCAGACATAATCAGGATATATAGGGTGTTGAAACCCAGGAGGCTAGCTCATAAAAACAGTTTCTTGTAATTCTCCTTGTAAGAATGCATTACTGATATCAATTTGATGAATTGGCCAGTGTTGACTGACTGCAAGAGACAAAATGAGTCTAATTGTAGTGGGTTTGACCATAGGGCTAAAGGTGTTATGGAAATCAATACCTTGAGTTTGAGTGTAGCCTTTAGCCACAAGACGTGCTTTCCTCCTTTCAATTTCACCATTTGCTCTGTATTTTGTTTTGAGGATCCATTTAACTCCCAATGGTTGGCTTGTGGTGGTTTAGAAACTAGCTCCCATGTTTTGGTTTGCAAATGGGCATTGAACTCATTAAGCATCGCTTCTCTCCATTCTGGGTATTTAAGAGCCTCCTTAAAAGATGGTTCATGTGGTATCTCAGTTGGACTGGTAGTAACTTTGTTTGCTTGAGGCTAGGGTATGGTGCCATCCTGGCGAATCAAGGGTTTAGTGATGTTATCCTTGGCACGTGTGATCATGGGATGCTGATTAGGAGGGGAGGGTTGTGGGGAAGGGGGTTCAGATGTGGGTGCAGAGGGTGATAGAGATGGAAAATGTATAGGTGTGGGATGTGTAGATTCTCAGTTTGTGTGTGAGAGAGGAGAGGATTGGGAGATGGACTCATAGGTGTAGGGTTTGGACCAGGTGTGGGTGTGGGAAACGACATGGGAGAGGGTGGATTGGATATCAATGTAGTGGTGGAAGGGTCAGATATAACAGATGACTTAGGTAGAGTTGTAAAGGGAAAAACACTCTCATCAAATTTAACATCCCTTGATATGTAGGTTCTGTTGGTAGTGGGATCAAGACAGATGTATTCAGCATGGTTTTTGTTGTAATCCAAGAAGATGCAAAGGGTAGATCTGTAAGAGAAATTGTGTGCATTGTAGGGTCTCAAATTTGGCCAAGATGCACAACCGAATACCCTGAGATGAGAGTAATCAAGAGGGGCTTTAAATAGTTTCTCATAGGGGTTTTATTGTGGAGAGTGGGTGTGGGTGTCCTGTTAATTAAATACCTTGCCGTGAGGAAAACAGGTCCCCATAAATGGTAGGGTAAGGAAGAGTGGGACAGAAGAGTTAACCCTTTGTTAACTATGTGTGTGTGGCGACTTTCAACAGTCCCATTCTGGGCATGAGAGTGAGGGCAAGACACTCTATGTACAATGCCATGTGATTTCAGAACCTTAGAGAGAGGAAAAAATTCTGCACCACCATCACTCTGCACAACTTTAATCTTAGCATCAAATTGTTGTTGCACATAACTCATGAATTCCATAAAAACACCAGTAACAGCAGATTTAGTAGGAATGATAAAAATCCAAGTAAACTTGGTGTAAACATCAACAATGGAAAGATAATAGCGTCCACCATTGGCAGTCAAAACAGGAGCAGGTCCCCAAATATCGATAAACAATAGTTCAAAGCCTGATTATAAACAGTTGTGTGCTGATAGTGAGGGAGAGAGTGAAGTTTCCCTTTAAAACAGTCAACACATTTGTCCAAGTGTTTTAAAGAAGTTGAAACAGGTAAATTATTCTGATTGATAGTCAGTTTGGTGACCCTTGGAGAAGGGTGGCCCAGTCTATAGTGCCACATGTGAGATGGAGCTTTGTAGCTGAGAGAAGCTTGATGTCTTGATGCTGGGGCTAGTAGATGGTAGATACCATGTGTGGAGGGTGATTTTTTGGTATGAGGGGGTCTATCTAAATATGATTCTTGACTGAAAAGCCTGGATCCTAAAATGTCATTCTGTGGAGGGTGAAAACCTGTTATTCTGGCATCCCTCAAATACCTACTGAATCGTCCGTCTTTCCCAGAAAGCATAAAGGGGAGTGCAAGTGAACACTACACCCGCTCTCAATGGGCTCCACGCGGACTTATACTTCTATAAGGCAGAATTGACTAGAGTCACCACCTAGTTTGACCTATGATAACTAGGAAGGAAGATCTGGTTCTAAGAACCTTGTTGCATACGGATAGGACTTATCTGGTCATGTCAGAGATTCTGTGTGGGTTCGCACTGGGTTACACCCCTTAGAAGTGGCAACGACCATGACTTTGGATTGGTGCCCGAGAAATCTCGGTCTCCAATTGTCAGGATTACCTTCTTTCAAAACCTTTTTAGAGAGAGTCATTTAAAAACCAAGGATAGGATTAGGACAGGAAGGGAGAAAACGAGTGGATGAGGCGAGCTTTTCTGCCAAGCTAACGCCAAGAAGAAGAATTGATGAATTCAAATGAGTATAGAATGAAAGACTAGGAGTCTGATTTTGAGAGTTGAAGAAGTTGAGGGCTTGTGGGAGTCAGAGTGGATTTGAATGTTTTGAGAGGTATGAAGAACACCTTAGAGTGGGAAAAGGGTTTTTTATTGGAATGAGGTTGCACCCTAGGAAGGCTGCCTACGTACTCAACTCCATGTTGAGATCAAACCTTACGTAGTTCACGGTTTGGGTTTTGGAGATTCTAGGGTTATGAAGGTTTTTGAGGTGTTAGTCTGTGAGACGCTCGGGTCTATGAGACATTTGAAACCTTGAGATGTCAAAGTTTATGAGACACTCGGATCTATGAGACGCTTGGGTCTATGAGATGCTCAGGCATGTGAGACATTCGAATCATTGGGATGACAAATTCTGAGACGCTCGGGTCTATGAGACATTAACAATGCGTGGAAAATTAGAATTTAGAAGATGATTTGAATCCATGAGATATTTGGAGTTTGGGGTATTTAAGACTTTGAGGTTTATAAAGTTCGGAATTATTTGGGATTGAAATGAATTTGAATTGAATTGGAATTTGAAATGGGATTTTGAAGTGAATGAATTTTTGAATTGAGTTAGAATCAAATGAATTTTTCAATTGAATTAGAATTGAATGAAGTTTTGGATTGAATTGGAATTGAATGAAGTTTTGAATTGAATTGGGATTGAAATCAATTTTGAATTGGATTGAATTGGGATTGAATTTGAAGTTGGAATTAGATTTGATTGGAATTGAACTGAAATTGAATTGATTTGGAATTGAATTTTGATTTGAATCAGGGTTGAATGAATTTTGATTTGAATCAGGGTTGAATGAATTTTGAATTGGAATTGGGATCAATTAAAATTGAATTTGAATTGAGATTGAAATTGGATTTAATTGAATTTGGAATTGATTTGAGCTAGATCAATTTTGGACTGATCTTGTAATGGAATTGGGCCACATTTGGGCCAATTTAAATTTGGGTCGAGTTTGAAAGTGGGCCAAATTTGGGCCTCGAATTGGGCTTTAAATTGGACCTCAAATTTAGCCTCGATTTGGGCTTTGAATTGGACCTCGAATTGGGCTTAGTGGTCCGGGCTGGATGAGTTTTGGGCCAACATTGATCTATGGGATAAGTTGGGCTTTAGGATTTTTATTTGGGCTGAAGTGTTGGGCCAGAATGGATATAGGCCATGGAAGAAGATTGGGCCAAAATGGATATGGGCCTTAGAAGAAGATTCGGGCTAAATTGGATATGGGCCTTATTTGGGTTGATTTGAGATTGGGGTGAGTTTAGGCCTTATGTGGGCCTTGGAATTTGATTTAGATTTTTGGGCCTGATTTGGACTTTATTGGTTTGTGGATAAAAAGATTGGTAGCTAAACCTGGATAAAATAGGATGCTAAGGTTCATTAGCTAATTAATCTTGATTATGGGTGTGTTGAGGGTAAAGGAGGATTCCACCCACATAAAACGAATGAGAGACCCGCTAGGCATGGGGTGGTTTCACATCCTAAACCCTCATAAGCTAGCCTTAAGGGCTTGTTTTTAAAGCTTTTGTTCTTATGTACAAATAAAGGTGGTTGAGTGTTTTCTAAAGTTATAGGAGATTATTGCCCTACTAGAAACGAATGAGACTCGTTAGGTGTGGAGCGATAATGCATCCAAAACTTTTCTGTCAGTAAAAGGGTCTTAGAGGGTGATAACTAGGGCTTAATAATAAACAGAAGATACGGGAAATGAAGTAAAAATTGCAACAGAGTCAAACGTACAACATACACACGTATACACATATAGTACATGAATAAGTTTAGAAACAAAGCCCAATGAATAACAGCTCAGCATGGATAATAGCCACTAACTAATTCGAAGAAACAATTTGTTCACGGTTAGTCTGTTACTGTAGGACCAATGGAAATGTTAAACAGAGAAGTCAAAGTCTAAAGTTCCCACACTCAAACATTAATCAGTCCTATACTAAAATGCCTAAGCCAGCTCGTGTCAACTCTGTTTATTGCCTTTAAGGGGATTTATTGTCATTAAGAACCCAGGTTAAACTTACGACACTCCTTTCATTCCCTTCTTTTTTTATCAAGCCTAAAGAAGTAATTGAAGAAACATGGCAGGACAAAGGGAGTTTAGCAGTTTATTTATCCTATCGTTACTAAACAGAACATTAGGATGAACTTAAACCAATTTGCAATTGCTGCCAGTTGCTAACCACCATGACTATACCAAAAAAAAGAAGAGCAGACTGAATACATTCGAATAACTTA